>OY747720.1:38568409-38655909 GCA_963556495.2 Valencia hispanica | reverse complement strand
CATTTGTCACCCCACTTTCACCTAAAAAAATTTTTTCTCATAAAACCAATGCAGTTTGCAGAAGTCAGTGTGTTTACTTCTGCTGTACATTTTGAGTCACCAATAGATCAACCTTTAAAGCAATGCAGTGGGAAAACAATTGTATATGGGACAACAGAGCACAGTTATGTGCAAACAGCTGCAGGCTTACGCCACTTCACCACCAGCAAAGTAGAGCAGTACACTTATTTTGGTTTTTGTTTACACACCAGCTAACTTGTTCCTCAAGGCTTCCAGTGCATAAAGAAGTCACCTGTAGCAGTTAATGCAAGTCTGTAGATTTGCTGATAGTTACCCAGGGTTTTTGTGCTCACTGTCTCGTGATGAGCTGCCGCCTTTTAGCTTGCGGACAAGTTTCTCGCTGCTTCGACGGAGTGACGCACGTAGTTTACTGAAGGAGCCACTCCTCTTCAGGGATCCCGAACCGTCCTAGTAGGACACATCACAAGGCATACACTTATTCACACTACTTTTTAAGATACTTTTACAGAGACCACTTGCTCACATAAGTCTTACATCACTACTGCTTCCAACTCAGCTTGTAAAACATTTTGAATTTTGTTCTTATATTTCCTAAGGTGAAATTGAAATGGGCATTGTCCTCCAATTTTTAGATGCATCACTTTTCTCACACACGAATGAAAGGAATGGCTTATTACCAGGCCTCTGCTGCACTCATGACATGCGAAATTCTGCCATTTAATTTAGGTGTGTTGGAGCATAGATGCAGTGGCTCATGAAGTCTGGAGTTGGAGACCCCTGGTCTAGATGAACAATTAAAGTCCAGCAGAGCAGATTTTCTTAAACATTAAGCCAGTGGTTCCCAAACCTTTTCTGCTGGGCCCTACTTTGGTTTATAAGTAAATATTGCCAAATGTTATTCATACCACAGAGAGATTTAAATTTAAGTAAATTTTTTAACTTAAACAAAATATTTCTTCTGATTGGAAACTAAATAGATGATAAAATCTGACAAAACTATAACCTTCTATCCATTTATCTTTCAAACAGCAACAGTAAGGGTGCTGGTGCAAGAGGTGAAAAGCAATCCAAGGATCGCCACCAATGTCATCCTATAGATTGTGGTCTGACTCAAGACCGACAACCCAAGTGACACTGCACACTGCTGGATGGATTCATGGATACACATAAAGGAAGAAGACACTTGTCAGACAATAGCCCACTAACCCCCAATTTACAAAGGTTGCGTCTGCGGTGTCTTCTGGCATGGTCTCCGCAGCAAATACACAGAATCTCCGTGAACCGCGGCACAGCCGTTCCGCATCTGAACCGCACCCAGTGGGGATAGACGCACTGCGCCGCTGCTGTAACGCACCACAGATGCATTCAGTATAAAGCGAGTGTGTCTTTTGAAACAGATTTAACATTCAGCAATGTGCAGAGAAACTTGGTCAGCATTGGCTTTTTCACAATGATACCCATTGTTGCACATTTTGGCAATTTTAGAAATGCCTTTCTTATTTCCAACTAGAAAACAACTTCTTGGTAGAATGAAAATAACTTAAAATCTAAATCTGCCAGGGGTATGAATAATTTTACGTTTAGCTCTATGACCTGGAGGTCATGGCAATGGCAATGGCAATGGCAAGCGTACAGTTGCATTTAGAAGTTTATGAACACTGACCATGTGTTTATTATAATATTTTGGCCTTTGCAAGCAAGCAGCTTCAATGAATTTCAAAAACAATTAGGGGCACAAACTTATGAATTTTCTCAAATCTACCAGGAGTCAAAAACAATGCACATACCCCTAAAAATATCTGGAAGTAGGAGAAACGTTGTTTATATTGCACCTTTCAAGATATAGAGATCACCATATAAGTTTAAAGTTAATGGTAGACTTGAGCCTTTGCGGTTCCTGCAGCATTAGGAATGTCTATTGGTAAGAATCTGGTGATACGCTATAACCCCTTTCAAACAGGCCATGAAAAACGGTAATTTTCCGGACTTCGTCTGTTTTGCTTTCGAGTCTGGAAGCAATCTTCCGGACTTTGTCCGGATACCCTTTACTGGTAATTTTACGGATGAAGTCCTAGTAACAAGAGCGGACTTTTTGCGGTATGGGGTTTGCGTTCAGACTTCCAGAAAATGTTCCGGGAAAGCTGGAGGGATGTGGGGCGGTGGGGAAAAGGGGAGGGGGGCAGGGAACACTGTGAGCGCACACATTGATGACGTATAAATGTCACTATTTTCCTTTCATGTTCTTCACCGATGTCTCTTAAGCGTTTCCATGTGCGCAAAATTGCACACATCACAAAGGCGAGCACTGAGAGTAGATCTGCTGTTTCGTTGACCATCTTTGCAATAATCCCTTTGTTTGGGGAAATGACATATACAGCCGCCGCACTAAGTAAACGTCATATCTTCCCCCCCCCCCACATTCATCAGGATCCTCCGGTACATTTCTTGCTGTGTGAAAGCAGCCGAAAGGCAATTTTCCGGAAAAATGTGGTTTGTTTGAAAACAACTCCGATTAAAGACCGGATGGAATTGTCCACAAATATTCCAGAATTTCTGTCTGAAAACGGCTAATACTTACAATTTGTTGCGATACTACGAGTAAGACTATATATTTTGATTTTTAAAACTCAAATTAACTGTAAAAAAACGGCCACAGAATTCTAAACACTCCAACCTATTTCATACGTAACACATTCAGTTTTATTACCAGAGCTAGTTAATCCACTGGAACAAAAAAGGAGAAAACAGCCACCAACACCATCACTACAAAAATTACTGTTATTAAAAAGGAACATACAAGGTGCAGAACCCCATTGCGTGCAGAAAACATGGCGTCCTACGCAAGTCAAAATATGTACAAAATATTATAGATTTATAAATCAGTAGCACCATTTTATGTGTTTCTAACAACATATTTTGGTACAAGAGAAAAATTGTGGCTTATTAGGGCCTACACGTCTTCATAGCCGGGGTTCCTTTTAAAGGTTCCATTCAAATTCTAAAAAATTAAATTAAAATTAATACATTGCCTTTGAATATTGATACAATATTGTGACATAAAATTTTGCGATATATTGGCATATCATTATTTTCTTGCATCCCTATTCAGCATTATAATCAATTTCCTTCAATCAGACGTTTATACCTTGGATCTTTTTCCAGACTTTGGAAAAGTGGTGTACATTGTCTGAATTGATTATATTTGAATATGCAGCAAATCTTCAACTCACTTTAAATCTTCTGCTATTTCCTTGGAATCTCCCATTGCTGTCAACATTAGTCAGTCCAATGATGGCCATCAAACATAATTCTTTCGATGCTGCAAAGAGAAAGTAGCGGCTGTATCTATCAGTATCATTATCTAGAAGATAACAGACGTTGTCTACAGCATTACCTTCGTTACACTTGAGTCTGTATTTTATTCAATTCAATTCAAAATACTTTATTGATCCCAGAGGGAAATTAAGTGTTGGTATAGCTCATACAATTAATTCTTTAAGGAGTTGTTGTAGATCATGATTGCTGTGGGCAGAAAGGATTTCCTGTAGCGGTTTCTGTTGCAGCGAAACAGAAGAAGCCTCCAACTGAAGACACACTGTTGTTGCACGATAGTCTCATGAAGAGGATTGCTCAGGGTTGTCCATAATTTTTTAGATTTTATGAAGAATCCTTCTTTGCATCATCATCTCCAGTGGTTCCACAGTAGTGCCAATAACAGAACCAGCCTTCTTGATCAGGTTGTTAAGCCTTTTTAAATCCCTGGCTTTGATGTTGCTACCCCAACAGATGATCGCTGACAGACAACAGCTCCACAACAGACTCGTAGAAGATTTGCAGCATCTTGACAGTGGATGACAGTGGGTTGGTTGAAGCAGGTGGATGATGGCATCTTCAACTCCCAACTCCACAGCAATAAGCAAATTGCAGCGGGTCCTGATATGTTCTTGTTTGCCTTTTCAGGAGGGCCAACAGGATTTTCTCTAGGACCTTCATGATGTGGGATGTCAGGGCAACAGGTCTATAGTCATTGATGACTGATGGGTGTGTTCTCTTTGGTACTGGAACAAGGCATGATATCTTCCACAACACTGGGACCTTCTCCTTGGTCAGGCTAAGGTTGAAAAGGTGTTGCAGAATCCCACAGAGCTGCTCTGCTCAGGCCTTCAGGACTCTGGGGCTGACACCATCTGGACCTGCAGCCTTGTTCCGGTTCAGTTTCAAAGGGGGTAGGAGCATCTCCTGACTTGGTTGAAGACAAACTAGTGGAATCAGAAGAGTCCCTGACTGAGGTGAAGGATGAAACATCCGTGGTGTGACAGAAAAGCTGTGGGTCAGAGAAGGGTTTGATGTCTGTTTGGCTGGGGATAGGAGAGGATGCTCCTAAACTAGTTCCTGAACTGAACCTGTTGAAGAATGCGTTCAGTTCTTTGGTTCAGTCTAGACTTCCATCTATCCAACCCTTCCTGTGCTTAAAGTTTGTGATCTTTTTCATTCCTGACCAGACATCTCTGATATTGCTGTTCTGTAGTTCGTTCTCTCTCTGATCTTGACCTTAAGTTGCTTCTGTATACTCCTCAATAATTCCCTGTCTCCCTTGTTTAGCAGTTCCTTCAGGTCATTGTTGATCCAGGGTTTGTTATTAGGGAAGCATCTCATTGTTCTGGTGGGGATGATATTGTTCACACAGAAGTTTTTTATAGGCAGTCACACAGTCATGGCATTGACGTCCTCTCCATGTGCTTGGCAAAATGTCATCCAGTTTGTGGTCTCAAAACAACCCTGCAGGGCTTCTTCAGCTTCCTGTGATCATTGCCTCACAGTTCTTTTTATCACAGGTTGCCTCTGAACAAGTGGTTTATATTCTGAGCAGAGAAAAACAAGAATGTGATCTGATTTTCCCAGAGGAGGTCTTGGTTTGGACATGTATGCATCCTTTACGTTTGCATAAAACAAATCCAAGGTCTTGTATTCTCTTGTGGAGCAGCTGACAAACTGTTGAAATGATGGAAGTCTAGACGAGAGCGAGGGATGATTAAAATCACCAGATATTGCCACAAATGCATTTGGGTGCTGGGTCTGTAGCTTCGTGACAATGGAACTGATGACATCACATGTATTGTCTGCAACACCTGAAGGTGAAATATAAACTGCCGCCAAAATAACACTGGGGAACTCTCTTGGTAATTAATATGGAAGAAAACTTACTGCCAAGATTTCAATATCTGGGCTGCACAGATGACACTTCACAGTAACATGTCCTGGCTGGATAAGACCATCTGTTGTTTACAAGCCCTGCTACTCCACCTCCTTTTCTTTTCCTGCATGTCTACAGATCTGTCTGCTTGTACAGTCAGGAAGCCTGGCAGAGAGACGGAGTCGGGGATATGGTCCTGCAGCCACGTTTCAGTGAAACATATAACACTGCATTCATGATACTATGGCTGAGTCCTTGTAAGGGCTTGAAGTTCATCCATCTTGTTTGCCAGTGATCTCACGTTGCCCATTATGATAGATGGAAGAGATGGTTTGAAGTTCCTCCTTCTCTGTTTTCTTTTTTGCTCCTACTCTGCATCCACGTCTCCTCCTCCTCAACTCATCAGGTATTTGTGGCTTTAGTTGAGGTATCATATCAGCTGTTGCAATGTTAATCAGCTGCTCCCAGCTGTAAACCACCTTGTTGCCATGGTTACGCATCATAAGTTATCAAAAAGTAAAAGATTAACAGCAAAAATCCTTCCAGCTTCACAGCACCAAAAACTAGAAAGTACACAGGTCCACAAAATGCAATCTTCCTCAAGAAAACAGAAGAAACAACGTCCGTAAAAACAAAACTCAGTTATATAATGTATGTATAATTTCAACAATGTTTGGATTATCAAAATCCATAAAAGTCATATTCGTGCAACCAACTTGTTTTTAACTGATGACTTTGTAAGTAATAATTTCTCTTTACCGCATTAAAAATTTGTCTGACGGCCATCATTGGATTGAATAATGCTCACAGGAATGGTAACAAAAATCCAAAAGTCAAAAAGATTAATTTATTCGTTATATATGCCTCTTTTTTAAACTACTGATTTTTAAAATGTTTTTATGTGAACTAGCACAACATAATTTTTTTCTGGACCGTCTTTGAGGTGGTTCTGAATGACAATAAAGTGAATCTTTATTCATTAAGAAGTAGTAGCAGTTGTCGGTTGTACAGCAATATACAACCAACAAAAAGAATAGTTCAAATTAAAATCCAAAATGACTTTCATGGCCATGATATAAATTTCTGACTGGCACATAAGTATGGGTCAGATGAAACCATCTCAATGCATCATCAGGAAAGCTTCATTTACCTTCATATCAACCACCGCTTGATTAAACTTTAATAACTTGTAGAGCACCAAGTATATGGATGTGATTTATTATATTTAATATTTCCTGTTCTTTTAACAATTCACTTTGTTTTCTCTCAGTGTTGTGCTCGGCTGTGGGGGCTTTGGCTGGGATGAAACTCCCAGTAACAGCCAGTTGTGGTTCTGCTGGAGGTGTTTTCCTGTTCAAAGGGAGTTTTTCCTCTTTACTGTCGCTACATCCATGCTCACTTTGAGGGATTGCGTGTAAGTCAATAACCACGCAGGCGACTGTCTACAGTCGCTGCATCTTCGTCCAGGAGTGGAGTCAATGACTCGATGCAATCTGCTGGGTTTCCTTAAGTAGAAAATGTTTAAACTGATTGGAATAAACTAAACTTTATGCACTATTCAATAAGTAGGATTAATTGGAATGTATATATGATTGAATTGAAGACTTTTATTGTAAAGTGACTTGAGATGACTTGTGAATTGGTGCTATAATCAAAAAACTGAATTAAACTGAATGGAATTTTTCAAAATGTGTTATATTTGATCCAACTTTCAACGTATTCTTTCAATGTGTGTCTTCAGCAAGAAATTCAACCCCAAGATGTTTTCATCGTCTTGCAGCTGTGTCATTAAGGAACAAGCTTAAAGAGCAACTCACCCCCCTATCAGAGTCTTAGTCCACCTACCAGTTTCAAAAATGCAACAAAAGCCTGGCGGACCGAGGGGCAAGCAGGGAGAGAGGGTTGGGCAACGTCAACACTTCCTTGCTATTCCAACTCCAACTTGCTACAGAGGTGTGGCCAAGACTCTGCTTCTTTTCTACCCCACAGCAGCAGGATGGCCATTATCAGCCATCACCGCAGAGTGAAGTGCAGTGTAGAGTTTTAACCTAAAGAAGGTGCCACGGTTTTTGGTAGAAAATTATAAATAATTAGACTGACACTTGGACACAGGCGAGGGGGTCCTTAAGGAAAAAAGGTTGGGAACCACTGATCTAAACTAGCTTCAACAAACCGAATGTCTCACAGAAGTCAGCTGAGGTTAGAGAACTCCTCGACACGAAGCTACCGAAGAAACCTCTCTTAAACATGAAGCTTAACTGTAAAAGATGCTATTATATTTGCAAAGTTTGGACTGAAAAATGATGCAGGTCAGTGCGATATTATAGTGTTTTTGCAGCTGTGTGGTACTGAAAATTCTAGCTCAACAAGTCATGAAGGCACACAGAAGCAGAGAAGGAACGCACAAAGAGGCAAGAAGAAGAGGTTAAGGTAAAGCAGAGAGATTAGGTTTTATTAGAAGTTAAAGACAAACTGGGAGATGCACAAACAAGACAGGAAACATAATAATAGTAGCAGAATTGGAGGACAGGCTGAATAAAATGCTATTTAAATCTTAAAGTGTCAGGAAACGCAACAATAAATGCTCATTTACACCAAATGATCTACATCCCCCCCATCAATTTTTCACTAACAACCCTAAGATCAATGTAGAGAATGTAAAGATGAAACATTTTCAGTTAGTTTCAACCCAGCTATTGAATTCATCCAATACAGTTTTGTATTAAATTACTAAACAAAACACAGTTCTAGATTTTTTAAGTCCAATTTTTAAGTCAGTTTTAAGTTTCAATCTATTCAGGACTAAACCAGTTGCCATTCAAGTGCTCAATTGACTTGCAGCTGACCCCTGATCACCCAGCAGCAGATGGAAGAGCACAAAGTTACAAACTAATGGGCACAGTCTAGGAAGAGCTGAAACCTATACGCGCAGAAATATAAGCACAATGTGTACGATCACGCCGATTAAGTCTGTCACTGATAAATGTGTTTAGTCACTACTCAGATTATTTCCGTGAAAATAACAGATGGTACAGTTCATTAAAACTGCAGAACCTTAGATTTTTTTATTGTGACCATTACATTACATTGCATTTTGCAAAAGATGTACTGCAAGTCTTAAAGTTTGAAAAATAGCTATAGTGTAGCTTTCATGAATGTAGCCTGATTAATAAATGGTCATGTCATAATGACATCTATAGACCTCATCTAAAGACCTCACAACACGAAGTTGACATTTTTAATCATAACATATAAAGAAATCCGAACCCAATGGATTATTTCAAAGTTATAAATACGCATTGCATAATCCTACTGAGAGCAAAAAACAGCTGTGGTGACTAGCATTTTACTTGTACTGTACTGCCGCGGACTGAACGAGCATAAAGCCGGAAGTGACGTTAGCGAGAGAATGCATTCTACGTTTGTTGACACATTTGACAGCAGCTTTTCAGCTGTGACTGGGACCGTTTTTAACAAAGAAAAGTGATAGGAATGCCTTCACGTTGTGTTGCGGGATTTTGCTCAAATACACACAAGGAGGGTGTCAGTTTGTTTATAAGGGGCTGTTTACACAACAACGTTGCCGTTTTTGTTTGAATACGAGGGTGAAAACGCACTGCGTTTACACGACAGGGCGCTCTATGGAAAACGATGTAGTTCATATGCCCGGTGTTCTGATGATCTGTGCTACCTCATCAGAATGTTCTTCCGTAACGCCCATAGATAGCTATGTCTATCTGTCGGTGCTACCCCTCGAAAAGTGCTACCGGTATGTTTACATGCCGAAAACAACTGTTAGCTTATGATGTTATATAATCATCGGAATTTTTTTTCCAAGTGACTGGATTGAAGTGGCAGTTTAGCAGTAGGCCTAATGCCTGACATAGCATATGAATACGAAAACTTTTCTTTCAATCCACAGAACATACTACCAGTTTAATATAAAGATAAAACTAGCAAAAACATGCACGGAATACATTGATCAGAATATCCCTGTTAATATAGGCTATGTGGGTAGCACATATAGATGCACAGGAAATCTATTATTAGTTTGTAAAGGAGCTAATGAATATATACCAAGCCAGTAAGACATAGAGCAAATAGCAGTACTATTACTCCAAAATAATAAAATGTAGTATGATTATAAGCACCACAAAATACACTGCATTTATTCTACGACTCTAAATGCTGTTCACCCTATGCATGCCACAGTAACATCACTGAACAGCTCCTTCAGCAACAGACTCCTCCATCCACGGTGTCTGAAGGAGAGACACCACAGGTCGTTCCTTCCTGCTGCTGTCAGACTGTATAATCAGCTCTGTTCCCAGTAGTTCACTCTGTACCATCACTTTCTGTCTGTTAATTTATTAGTTAGTTAATTTAGTAAATTTATTTCCATACGCTGTACAGCTGTATATGCTGTAGAGCATATACAGCATTATTATTATTATTATTTTTTTTTTTAAATCTTTGACTTTTTACTGCTGCTGTAACAGCTCGAATTTCCCCCAGATGTGGGACAAATGAAGGACAATCTTCTCTTATCTTATTTAATGGGACTTGTTGTATGCAGTATAACGATATCACAGAAGTAAAACTAACATACAAGGCTGTCATGTAAACTTGAAACAAAGTAGCTTAAGGAAAGCCTAAAAATATTTTGAATAAAAATTAGCCAGTAGGCTAATAAAATAATTTGAATAAAACTCACCGTAAACTTCAAAGAAATAAAACAGACAAAATGGAACTTCTAGGTAGTAATTCTCGATAACAGACTTGCTGAGTAAGCGAATTGTGACGTAACATCGAACTGAGCATGGACAGTGCTACAGGGTAGCATGGATTGAGCACAGATAGTCGGAACACCGGCCTGGCACTTTTGCCCCGTGTATGCTGTGTTCCAAGGTTTTCCCCTCACAACCCGGAAAAGAAACATTTCATAACTAACAATGGCGGTCTCTGCGCATACAACTGTGGTTGTAGAAGCCTTACAGAGACCAAATACCTTCAGAAGCTGCATCAGCAGTAACAGCATACCTGGATCCACCATTATTGTTGTTTTTTTGTAGAAAGGCGGAGTGCGCAAGTACACCATGGCCGTAGGCGGCTGGCAGTGACGTTATCATTTTCAAGTCTCCGGCTTGCGTGTACATGACAACTAATCACCCAGCGTTTTCAGAACTCTCCACTCTGGAAGACATTTTCGAAAAGCTGCGTTCCCCCCCCCCCTGTTTTTTTGCTGAAAAACGTTGTGTAAACAGCCCCTAACTCTGGGTCTTTGGGAAACTTTTACTTTCTAAGGGGCCGTTGGTCCAGAGTCAGCGCAACCATCTACCAGGACATTTTGGAGCACTTCATGCTTTCCTTCCTCAGACGAGGTTTATGGAGATGGTGACTTCATTTTCCATCAGGATGTGGTACCTGCCCACACTGCCAGCAGTACCAAAACCTAGTTCAGTGACCATGAGATTATTGTGCTTGATTAGCCAGCAAACTTGCCTGACCTGAACCCCATAGAGAATCTATGGGGCATTGCTAAGAGAAAGATGAGAGAACGAACAATGCAGAAGAGCTAAAGGCTGCTTTTGAAGCATCCTGGTCTTCCATAATACCTCAGCAGTGCCACAGACTGATAGCATCCATGCCACGCTGCATTGAGGCAGCAATTGATGCAAAAGGGGCCCAAAGCAAGTACTGAGTATATATGGACATTTATACTTTTCAGAGGTCTGACATTTCTCTATTTAAACCCTTGTGTTATTGATTTCCTGAAGTATTCTAATTTTCTGATATTTAGAATTTTGGGTTTTCATAAGGTGTAAGCCATAATCAACAATTATGACAAAGCCTTGAAATATCTTGCTTTTAATGTAATGAGTCTATATCATATATTAGTTTCACCTTTTAAGTTGAATTGCTGAAATAAATGAACTTTTGCATGATATTCAAATTTTTTCAAGTTTCACCTGTGATCAAAAAACTGCTATTTGAACAAAAACCAATGTTTGTTTAAATGTTTTTGTCCAAACTAATGTCTGATAAATGAGATCCATTTTTCTGTAAACTGCATTTACATACAAAAATGCCTTAAAAACGACTTGTGTGTTCGAGTTAAAACAACAATCTAACAGATGTGTTGAGTTCTAAACAAGTACTTCACCAATTTGTATTTAAATTAGATACAAAATAATTTGTACCTTTATAAACTTTTTCACAATACAACCATAAACCTTCACATTTTTTCCTTTCTTGTTTTTAGGCAAAGTAACACAAAGCAGCACATAACTGAACTTCACAGTTTTTTTGTATCCAGCTCCAGAAAATAAAGAATATAAAGAATATAAGAATATAAAGAATAAAGAATATAAATAATATTAGGTGACTCCCCGGAGTCACTTTATATTCTAGCTGATACTCATTTGGAGTCTTCTCTACCAGCTTTGCAAAATAAAGTCAGGGTGGATAGAGTGTCTGTAAACAGCATTTTTTTAGTCCTGCCACAGATTCTCCACAGGATTTAGGTCTGGACTTTAACCATAAAATTCCAATACATTAATATGCTTTGATCTCTGGCTATACGTTTAGAATAGTCATGCTGAAATATGTAAGCGCTCCACTTTCAGCCATCTTCCCATCTACTTCTCTCCTCTCAAGAAGAAAGCATCCAGACAGAATAATGCTGCCACCACCATGTTTCACTGTGGATGGTGGTGTGCAACAGATGTACTGCTACTGACTAATTAGGCGTCTTCTGAAGGCTTTTTTTAAATAAAAATGTGCTGAATACAAAAAAAGCATGTCACACTTTTCAGATTTTAGTATCTTAAAGGTTATGAAAACAGTGCATCGTTTTCCTTGCACTTCACAATTCTGCACTACTTTGTGCTAGTGTTGTATATAAAATCCCTCAAAAAACTACACTGAATTTGTGATTGCATCATGACAAAGTGAAAACGTTTTTTAAATATGAAAACTTTTGAAAGAAACCACAACTGAATGATAAGTGCAATTACTGCTTCTTACGCAGTCACAGATCAAGTCAAAATGAAGAGAATTCCTGGATAGAACACACCAAACAACTATGTTTATGGACATACTTGTCAACGCAGTGAGATATCATGGTCGGCCACCACCCACAGCAGATGCACTGTTAAGTGGGTTTAGAGGGGTTTCAAAACAATATAATTGTGGTTCAGTGTAGTGTGAAGAATCCCTCCAGGAAAAAGAGAAGGGTTAAGAGTTGGAGCTGGAATTGAAGAACACTGCAAAGCTGAAGGGGTTGAAGCGAGGTGAGGCGAGGTATCCGTCATGCAGAAGACAAGTTTTTAGAACCATTACAAGGCATCTGGAGTTAAGCCTGCCATTCAGACAAAGCAGAAAGAACAGAGAAAGAGAAAAATATAAACCGTGACATGTGGAGGAAAAAAGACACATGAGATATGGACAGAAAGTTGCAAATGCACAGTTAAGCAGACAGAAAGAGGAAAACAACAGCTGACAAGGTTTCCACAAATCAGACACAGTCTCTCTAAATCAAAGTGTATGTAAGCAAAGAGGAGAAATCTGAGCAAAACAAAAGGCCAGAAATCTGCACATAATTAATCTATTTTACTGAATCTGGTCAACAAACTGATACTTTCCCAATACGTGCAAAAACAGCAGGGCTGATTTCCATAGATTTGTCTACGGTCTCTCAATTTGCTAAAACCTCTTTAACCAACAGAGCAGAAACATGACAAAGCAGAACAAAGGAATATTCCAACATTTCATACTTAACTAAGCTAAAAATGACCCATGAAAAAGGCATTAAATGCCAGGACCATCTGAATAAACCTCAGCACATTACATCAGGTTTTATTTGTTTTACATATTTCTCTTGGAGTGTCTGAATGCCTTTTCACTATTACTTTATCATGAAATACTACAGTCGTGGCCAAAAGTTTTGAAAATTACATAAATATTGGAAATTGGAAAAGTTGCTGCTTAAGTTTTTATAATTGCAATTCATCTGATCACTGTTCATCACATTCTGGAGTATATGCAAATTGCTTAGTCCTTCTTTGCCATAAAAATTCCACTGCATTTCATTCCTGTCATTAAAGGACCTGCTGAGATCATTTCAGAAATCGTCTTGTTAAAAAGGCTATATGCAACTTTTTCCCCAAAATAAACCTAACAATAGCCTTTTTATTTGACGATTTATGACTCAAACATCTCCTGATGAGCATACTGACACCTTGTCAGCTCACAGTGGGTGCACCTATAAGCCTGTATCCAATTATTCCTATTTTCTGTCGGGTCGGATTTTCCCGCGCTGTCTGCGGATGTGACATCAAGCGCGTTCATGTTAAATGTTTCAGATCCCCCTGCCACTATCGGTAGTCCGCACTCGCAAGCAGTTAAATGGATTGTGCGAATACACAGAAGAGACCAAGGACAACTCTGACACCAACAGTAACTCCACATAAGACTAAGAAAGTTAAACCCCTGACAAGTGCCCGAAAAAGATAGAAGATTGAGAGCGACCGTGCACGAACACGCGCTGCGAGAGCGAGCAGAAAGGAAGAGCAGTTCCGTTTTTGGCCACATGGGGTCAGTCGCGTGTTTAAATTTCAGAAAATTGCATATAGCCCCTTTAACTCAGGTGAGAATGTTGACGAGGCTGGGGATCATTATTGTCAGGCTGATTGGGTTAGAATGGCAGACTTGACAAGTTAAAAGGAGGGTGATGCTTGAAATCATTGTTCTTCCATTGTTAACCATGGTGACTTGCAAAGAAACGCGTGGAGCCATGATTGCATTGCATAAAAATGGCTTCACAGGCAAGGATATTGTGGCTACTAAAACTGCACCTAAATCAACAATTTATAGGATTATCAAGAACTTCAAGGAAAGAGGTTCAATTCTTGTTAAGAAGGCTTCAGGGCGTCCAAGAAAGTCCAGCAAGCGCCAGAATGGTCTCCTAAAGAGGATTCAGCTGCGGGATCGGAGTGCCACCAGTGCAGAGCTTGCTCAGGAATGGCAGCAGGCAGGTGTGAGCGCATCTGCACGCACAGTGAGGCGAAGACTTTTGGAAGATGGCCTGGTGTCAAAAAGGGCAGCAAAGAAGCCACTTCTCTCTAAAAAAAACATCAGGGACAGATTGATCTTCTGCAGAAAGTATGGCGAATGGACTGCTGAGGACTGGGGCAAAGTCATATTCTCCAATGAAGCCTCGTTCCGATTGTTTGGGGCATCTGGAAAAAGGCTTGTCTGGAGAAGAAAAGGTGAGCGCTACCATCAGTCCTGTGTCATGCCAACAGTAAAGCATCCTGAGACCATTCATGTGTGGGGTTGCTTCTCATCCAAGGGAGTGGGCTCACTTACAATTTTGCCCAAAAACATAGCCATGAATAAAGAATGGTACCAAAACACCCTCCAACAGCAACTTCTTCCAACAATCCAACAACAGTTTGGTGAAGAACAATGCATTTTCCAGCACGATGGAGGCAAAAGTGATGACTAAGTGGCTCGGGGACCAAAACGTTGAAATTTTGGGTCCATGGCCTGAAAACTCACCGGATCTTACTCCCATTGAGAACTTGTGGTCAGTCCTCAAGAGGCGGGTGGACAAACAAAAACCCACTAATTCTGACAAACTCCAAGAAGTGATTATGAAAGAATGGGTTGCTATCAGTCATGATTTGGCCCAGAAGTTGATTGAGAGCATGCCCAGTCGAATTGCAGAGGTCCTGAAAAAGGGCCAACACTGCAAATACTGACTCTTTGCATAAATGTCATGTAATTGTCAATAAAAGCCTTTGAAACGTATAAAGTGCTTGCAATTATATTTCAGTACATCACAGAAACAACTGAAACAAACATCTAAAAGTTGTTTTGCAGCAAACTTTGTGAAAACCAATATTAGTGTCATTCTCAAAACTTTTGGCCACAACTGTATTTGCAATTTGGCCACTAGATGAAGCTGTTTAACAGTTAACTGTGTTGATTTGATCCTTTGTCTGAATATGGAAACCATCTGATAAGATTTTTATTAAGGTGGTTGAATTTTGCTAAGGCACAGCAAAACTATAGAAGAGGCATAAAGACCTGAGAGCAGCCAAAGACCTGCTAAACATGTTACTTGGATTATCTTGGTATCAAAAATAGACATTTTTTCTTAACTAACCTATCTAATAAAAAATATAAAGAATGAAAAACACAACTAAAAACAGATTACAAATGTATTGTAATCGCTTTTTTAATTTCATGTTTAACTAGTTATAGCTTAGTTCAAACAAAAAAGTAGAGATTAATTCATCAATTTTTCCCTGATTGGCTTCTGTTCTGTGATTAGTTGGTCAAATACTGAAGATATCTCCCCACCCCCTCCCCACAACCGCCATGCATTAAATGCATCAAAATGCATGTATAACTTTCAAGTCTGAAAGACAAAGAAAAAAAGAAGTTAGATTAATTTGGTTGAAGTTATTTTCAAATAGAAAATCAGAAAAAAAAATTGGAGCCTGCAGAGGGGGCAATAGAATCACTTAAAGTTAGTTTAATTCCAACTTTTGCTTTAAACCTGCTAGGCCTCCTGTTTTAACATTTTTCCCCTCTTTGGCTGCAAACATGTTTAGTGAATAAGGTAAGAAAGTAAAGAAAAGTGACAGATTTCATTCTGAGGCACATCAAACACACACAGCAAAATGCACACAGACAGAGACATCAACTCAGGAGTACAGTACAGAGCCCATGTTAAGTCAGAAAAGACTTATGAATTTAATTTATTATTTAGTAGAAAGAGAAGGGTTTTCACAGTTGCCTGTAGAGAATGCTGAAGAGGAAGTGATGATGTTTGGCTGAAAACCAAATAGGGCTTTGAAACTGCAGAGATGGTGAGGTACGAGCATAAAATGTAACAAGTTTGACAAAAACATATCTGGTACAAAGTAATCATAAGGTAATAAAAGTTTCTAATATTGTAAGAAGCCTCAATTCACTCTACTTTAGTCGAGTTCCCTCTTCATAGTTTCATTTCAGCTGAAATTTTTTTACAGTTCAATATGAAAACATGATTTCAGGTGTTATCAGCTGCTGGTAGTTTTCAGGATGCTGCAGACAACTAGCTGACAGCATTCTCTCCATAAACACTCATATCTTGCACCAAAACTCCCACAGCCATGACCACAGGTGGATGAGACGATGACTGATTGTTCAGGGTGCTATAGCAATCGTTGATATGAAAGAATACCAGTTCAGCAGAAGATGCAGCAACTTACAGCCAGTCTACATCTACATGTAGTGTCACTGCAGTGAGTAGTTGCAGAACACTGAAGATTCTTCAGGTTAGGTTAGAAATGTGGCTGTGCCGCAGAGAGAGCTAGACTGTGTCGGTGAATGTGGTAAATGTAATGCAGTAAATATTCTTGGTGGGTTAGAAAGTGGGACCAAGAAAATGTTAAATTAGAGATGCACCGAAAAATTAGCGGATAGCAGGAATCTGACAATTCTATGCTTTATTGGACCCGATCGTTGACTGGCCGGCTTTAAACTAAAAATCTAATATTTGACTCGATTGCCCGTACGAAAACAACTAAATGCTACCAAGTTGCGCTATCAACACTCTTCAGTATGGAAGCTCTTATGGAAAGTGACTCAAAGGTTCTCAACTTTCAATATTAGTGAGGTGTTTCAGAATGAAGTCACAAGAAGCAGAGATGGAATAAGTTTCTAGACAGGAAATTGTATTCAGTAGGGCTGCAAATATAGCATATATGCAAATATAGGGGTGCAAATATATCATCATACCTAAATATTCATATTGCAAAGGACTGTTTTGAGTGCAGTAATTGTTGGCTAATATATTCTAAGTGTTATGAATTTGCATCTTTCATACTAACGTAATTTGTAGCCAGCAGCAAATGTTCGCACCGGACACTAATGGCATTGCCCAAAATTCCAAAGTGAGTGATCGAGGGACTGATGAGAATTAGAGGGAAAGAAGAAAATTGGTATGTATCGCAGCTATTTTCATCATTGCAATAGTAACAATATTATTGCCATCGCCAAATTTCTAATCTGGTGTAGCCCTAGTAAGCAGGCTGTTCACTCTGGCAGCAGTTAACAGGAGGCTAAATAGAAAAGGCTCTTCATTTTATCCAGATGACATTTTAATTCTAAACATGCTAGAATAGATTGTGGTTTAAAAACCTCACAGTTAAAGTAATAGTGTACTCACTCTACTAATACAAACAGAATGCGCAGTTTATTAGTGACACTAACCATCCCAATGTGAAAGTTAACATAAGATCCTAAAGACAGTTATAAAAGTCTGTGATCATTGTGTCTCTGTTATAAATAATGACAATCACCCATTTTACTGCAGAGCTGTGTGACAGTAGCTCCACACATGATGCAGAGAGACAGCTCTGAAACCTTTGCCTTGTTTTTGAAAAAAAAAATAAAATTTCATTTTACTAAAAAAATTTTGTTGTCTGAATGCATTTTTAATAAAGAGGCTATATGCAACTTTCTCCCCAAAATAAACGTAACAACAGCCTTTTTATTTGACCATTTATGACTCAAACATCTCCTGATGAGCATACTGACACCTTGTCAGCTCACAGTGGGTGCACCTATAAGCCTGTATCCAATTTTTTCTATTTTCTGTCGGGTCGGATTTTCCCGCGCTGTCTGCGGATGTGACGCCAAGCGCGTTCATGTTAAATGTTTCAGATCACTCTGCCACTATCGGTAGTCCGCACTCGCAAGCAGTTAAATGGATTCTGCGAATACACAGAAGAGACCAAGGACAACTCTGACACCAACAGGAACTCCACATAAGACTAAGAAAGTTAAACCCCTGACAAGTGCCCGAAAAAGATAGAAGATTGAGAGCGACCGTGCACGAACACGCGCTGCGAGAGCGAGCAGAAAGGAAGAGCAGTTCCGTTTTTGGCCACATGGGGTCCGTCGCGAGTTTAAATTTCAGAAAATTGCATATAGCCCCTTTAACTCAGGTGAGAATGTTGACGAGGCTGGAGATCATTATGTCAGGCTGATTGAGTTAGAATGGCAGACTTGACAAGTTAAAAGGAGGGTGATGCTTGAAATCATTGTTCTTCCATTGTTAACCATTGTGACCTGCAAAGAAACGCGTGCAGCCATCATTGCGTTGCATAAAAATGGCTTCACAGGCAAGGATATTGTGGCTACTAAAATTGCACCTAAATCAACAATTTATAGGATTATCAAGAACTTCAAGGAAAGAGGTTCAATTCTTGTTAAGAAGGCTTCAGGGCGTCCAAGAAACCCCTGACAAGTGCCCGAAAAAGATAGAAGATTGAGAGCGACCGGCGCACAAGCGCGCGGCGAGAGCGAGCAGAAAGGAAGAGCAGTTCCGTTTTTGGCCACATGGGGTCAGTCGCGAGTTTACATTTTAGAAAATTGCATATAGCCCTTTTAAGATGAGCTGGAGAAAATATAATTTTAAGCAAACAATCAAAAGGAGACATTAAGTGTCAATTAATAAAATAAACAAGTCTAAAGTTCAACAGGTTTGACCAACATCCAAATCAGGTAGAAAGGACCAAACGTTTGGATGGCTAACTTACTTTCCAATTAACTCCACTCGCTTGACACATTTGCAACTGTGGTCGATAAAGAGTAAGGCTGTTCATCACAGAAACATAGCTGTTCTTCCAGCTAAAAGTCATCGTATAAAGAGCTCAGGGCTGTGTACTGTACTTACCCCGTTCCACTCCACGCTCATACTCACTTCCTCGCCACCATCTGGCCCGCTCTCGTACTTGACTGTGTCTGAAGTCAAACTCTCTCTGCTGCACTGCCTCTCACGTGCCTCTGGTTCACTTAGAACCTCAGCAACGCGCTGCTTGTGCACACTGTCCAGACCCTAAAAGACATGAGCATGAGGGTTTGGTAGGTTACTTCAAAAATGTAACTGGTTACAATTTTAAGTTACTCAATTCAATAATGAATATAAGTGCAACTACTCAAATAACTTCAAACAACGTAATTAATTATATTTAATTACTTTTTAACGCATTAGGATCTGTTATAGGTTGGTGATGAAATTCAAGCAGCTGTGTGATAAATAGAGATGGATTTTAAGCCTGCCTTTAGAGATTTATATCTTGTGGATACATTTCAAAGAGCCTTTAAAAAGACTGTCCAATTTTGTATTAATTTTTTATGAATTCTTAGAATAGGATATGTGGCCTTTGATTCAGGAGCTGGAAACAGGTCTGTTCAACTGTACAGCCAAATCATAAGCTCTAAAAAAGATGCTAACTTCAGTGAAGCAGTATTTGAAGTTGAGCAGTATTTTTCTCCATCCCAAGGTCAAGGATAGAACCTTCTAGGTTGAAAATAAATATTTGTTTTCCAAAGATTCATAAATACATACTGTATTTACCTTACTGAGCACTAAGATTTTTTTAGAGACAATGATAAACGCCACTTAGGGCATGATCACACCAGCCTCATACAGATCACTTAAAGGGGAAATATCATGCAAATTACATGTTTTAAACCTTTAAATACCTTTTGCTATGTATTTGGAGAACCTAGGAGTGGAGAAAAGTTGAACTAAGTCTCTTCAGATGCTGAAAAGATATCTTTAGTTTCTATTTTGGTCCAATTTTTCAGTCTGTTCAGATTTGTCTTTTGCTTATTTTTTTTTTTTTTTTGCCTATGACGTCACAGTATTTCCAGCGGAACAGCCAAATAAAGCAAGTTAATTCCAGCCAAACACTTCCGTAAATCTGCCATTTTTCGTACTTGCCACAAGTTTGTAGTCCAAGTCAAGAGTCCAAGCTCAAGGACGCCGAACAGAAATGTTCAGTTATTGGGTGTAATAATCCCCACCCTTCTTTACACCGTCTCCCAGGATCAGAACCTCTTAGAAGACTTTTATTTTCTATGGAAATGTACCGACAGTGGTTGGTAAAGTCAGTGTTGTATGTGCAAAACACTTCATGGAAGACTGCTTCAGCAACCTACGCCAGCATCAAGAAGGATTTGCTAAAAGACTGATTGAGGGGTCTTTTCCTACTATCTATGGAAACGGTGGACACAGCACGTTGGCAAGCTGTAACGCTAAAATGTGTGTGATTGTAAGACCTCCTAGTCATTGTTTTCTTAGCATTGATGTTAGCTGGCGTACCTTTCTTCAGATGTTAACGCTGAGCGATCAGTGTTCTTGCTCATGATATAGAGGATATGGATGTTTTCAATTTGAAAAATGGCATTTTTGTCATTTTTGCTGTGAACTACATTATTAAGAATTACTTTTTCATCTACTATACTTGTTTAAAATACATGGTGGTCATCTTTGTAGTACCTTTGTACTTAGAATAATTCTATATCCGTAGTATTACTTTGGTGCTTGTGGAGTCTCATGAAAATTGTAATTTTACCGTTGCTGTTTTAGATGCATTTCAAAACATAAATTATTATTATATTAATCCCTTTAGACGGGCTCTTGTCTTATTGGTTTGCTTGTGTTACCAGGAGAAATAATCAACTTTTTCTTTATTTAGAGGGCTAAACCAACAATTCATTAAGAATCAATAAAAACTTTGTGCTGCTGGATAATCGTATCTCTGCTGTCAAACTACAAAAATGGCAGAGTCGACCCTAGCTGCATATCTATGACCTGTAAGGGGGCGGAGTCGGAAATGCCTCATTTGCATTTAAAGAGACAGCGCCAAAACGAGTTGCTCCCAGACGCACCACAGAACAGGGGTATAAAAGGGGCCTGTGGAGCTTCAATAATTAAGAATTCAGACCCAAGCATTGTAGTTCCACAATGTAAGGACCACAACTGCATAGTTTAAATGTAAAAAATAAATATTTAAAAGCATGATATGTCCTCTTTAAAACAAACTTGGTTCCTCACTTGGTCCAGACCTTTTGGGCCAGTGTGAATACAACCTAGCGAACTCTGGTGCATACCAAACAAGCGAACTGAGACCAAGCTGAAGAGGTGGTCTTGGAGTGGTTCAAAACAAACTCTGGGGCAGAACTAATCAGGTGTGAATGCGACCGAACTTTAACCTACCCAGTAAACTTAATTTTTAAAAAAATACTTAATTCTTAATTTTTAGTCTCTTTGTAGCACATTATGAGAAGTAATTGTTTTTTATTTTATTTATTTGTATGTTTTATGCGTGTGCTGCCTTAACATGTGACTGTCCCCACTGTGACATAAATCGTTTTCATATTTCAAATGTTATTTTAATTCTACACAATCCATCAGCATCCTATTGTACACCTCATGTTGCATCAAGAGGTTATCACACATCGAGCAGATTAATAAGCTACATGTTTTACAAACATTTCACCTGCTGTGGCCTAAACACGCCGCAAGGAGCTGAACTGGTCCGCCTGTGCGTAATGGAGGCTAAAACCACGTCAGCCATAGTTTTGAAATCAGGGAACATTTCTCCAAATGAAGTGATGAGAATATGGCAAAACTCTCTGGACAAGAGGCTTTTCTGTTTCCTTCAGTGGGAGAAAATCCCCCTGGATGTGCTCTTTTTGCATCAGTAGTTAAACTGCAGAAATCTGTCACCGCCAGTCTGTGTCCAGTGCAGCCACAGATGCGCTCCAAAACCTCAGTAACTTTTCAACGTGCTGTCAGCTTGTGGATAGAGAGATACATTGAGTAGGCTACGGTGTCCAGGTTTGAGATGATGCTCAAATGCTCTAGGAATGTGGCTCTGTTGGCTACATATTACGTTTTTTAAGGAGGTCTTGGTTTGGACGTGTATGAATCCTTTACATTTGCATAAAACAACATTTCAACAGTTTGTCAGCTGCTCTACAAGAGAAAACAGGACCTTGGATTTGTTTTATTCAAATGTAAAGGATTCATACATGTCCAAACCAAGACCTCCTCTGGGACAATCAGATCACAATCTTGTTTTTCTCTGTTCAGAATATAAACCCCTTGTTCAGAGGCAACCTGTGACAAAACGAACTGTGAGAAAATGGTCACAGGAAGCTGAAGAAGCCCTGCAGGGTTGTTTTGCAACCACAGACTGGATGACTCTTTGCCAAGCACATGGAGAGGACATCAATGCCATGACTGAGTGTGTGACTGACTATATAAACTTCTGTCTGGACAACATCATCCCCACCAGAACAGTGAGATGCTTCCCTAATAACAAACCCTGGATCACCAGTGACCTGAAGGAACTGCTAAACAAGAAAAAAAGAGCCTTCAGGGAGGGAGACAGGGAATTACTGAGGAGTATACAGAAGCAACTTAAGGTCAAGATCAGAGACAGCAAGGAGGCACACAGGAAGAAGCTGGAGAACAAACTACAGAAGAACAATATCCGAGATGTCTGGTCAGGAATGAGAAAGATCACAGGTTTTAAGGACAAGAAGGATTGGATAGATGGAAGTCTGGACAGAGCCAATGAACTGAACATATTCTTCAACAGGTTCAGTTCAGGAACTAGCTCAGCATCCCCCTCTCCTGTTCCCAGCCAAACAGACATCCCACTCTCCTCTGATCAACAGCTTTCCTGTTACACCTCGGATGTTTTATCCTTCACCTCAGCCATGGACTCTTCTAATTCCACAAGTTTGACTTCAACCAAGTCAGGAAATGCTGCTACCCCCTTTGCCTCCCCCTCCCACTTGTCGTTCTCCAAAAGTCAGGTGAAGAGCCAGCTGGAGAAACTGAACCGGAACAAGGCTGCAGGTCCGGATGGTGTCAGCCCCAGAGTCCTGAAGACCTGTGCAGAGCAGCTCTGTGGGATTCTGCAGCACATCTTCAACCTTAGCCTAACTCAGGAGAAGGTTCCAGTGTTGTGGAAGACATCCTGCCTTGTTCCAGTACCCAAAAGAACTCACCCATCAGTCATCAATGACTATAGACCCGTTGCCCTGACATCCCACATCATGAAGGTCCTGGAGAGACTCCTGTTGGCACCCATGAGTAAGCAAACAAGAACGTATCAGGACCCCTGCAGTTTGCTTATCGCTGTGGAGTTGGAGTTGAAGATGCTATCATCCACCTACTTCAACCAACCCACTGTCATCTGGACAAAGCAGGCAGCACTGTGAGGATCATGTTCTTTGATTTCTCCAGTGCATTTAACACAATTCAGCCTGATTTGCTTTGTCAGAAACTCCTGAAGACACAGGTGGAGCCCTCAACAATCGCCTGGATCAATGACTACCTGACAAACGGACCACAATTTGTGAGACTGAAGAATTGTGTATCAAACCAGGTGGTCAGCAGCACAGGAGCACCACAAGGGACCGTACTCTCACCATTCCTTTTCACTCTGTGCACCTAAGACTTCCAGTACAAATCAGAGACCTGTCATCTGCAGAAATATTCAGATGACTCTGCAATTGTCGGGTGTATCAGAGATGGACAAGAAGCTGAATACAGAGAGCTGGTGGACCGCTTTGTGACATGGTGTGGAAACAATCGTCTCACCTTGAATGTGAACAAAACAAAGGAGATGATTGTAGATTTCAGAAGAAACAGGGATAAGTCAAACACTGTTTCCATCATGGGAGAAGAAGTGGAGGTGGTTGAGGAATATAAATACCTCGGAGTTCACCTTGACAACAGACTGGACTGAAGGTGCAACAGTGAAGCCGTCTACAAGAAGGGACAGAGCAGACTGTACTTCTTGAGGAAGCTTAGGTCCTTCAAGGTTTGCAGGAAGATGCTGCAGATCTTCTACAAGTCTGTTGTGGAGAGTGTAATCTCTTCAGCCGTCATCTGTTGGGGTAGCAGCATCAGAGCCAGGGATTTAAAAAGGCTAAACAACCTGATAAAGAAGGCTGGTTCTGTTCTTGGGACAACTGCGGAAAATCTGGAGATGATAATGCAAAGAAGGATTCTTCATAAAATAAAAAAAATTATGGACAACCCTGAGCATCCTCTTCATGAGACAGTCATACAACAACAGAGCGTCTTCAGTCGGAGGCTTCTTCAGTTTCGCTGCAATACAGACCGCTACAGGAAATCCTTCCTGCCCACAGCCATCATCATCTACAACAACTCCTTAAAGAATTAATTATATGAGCTATACCAACACTTAATTTCCCTCTGGGATCAATAAAGTATTTTTGAATTTGAATTGAATTGAATTTGAATCTTTTTGATTGATTTAGTTACCTGTACTCCATGCGTAAATTGAAACATGTCTGCGTATTTGCACCAAGTGCTCAGGGGTTTGAATACTAATCTGTCAAAATTACCAACACCCTTTAAATTTTTCCGTCACTGTTTAAAAAAAACGGTCAAATACGGAAAATATTTGGTTAACACGGCGCCTTTGTATTAACCACAACGCCAGAAAGACGATAAGAACAGCACACTCTATTTTTTGTGCTGACCTATTTTCACATTGCTTCCTGGTTTTACCCTGCTTACATGTTTAAGTGTTCAATGGCTGAAAGACCTTAGCACACGTGTCTTTTTGTTGCATTCTGTTTCTGTTGCATATACTCGCAGTGTAAATAGTAACTGTAGCAAAAAAACAACAAAAAAACATTTAGCCCGGACCAAAGTGAACCAACACCCTTACACTTCAACTTTAAGTACGGGGCAAACAGCTCAAACAGACCTTTTTACAGAATTATAAGCTTTGACACCAAACTTCTCCGGAGTACCCGGAGAGAACCCACACATGCACAGTGAGAACATGCACACTGGCATTCGCACCTGGGACTTCTTGCTGCAAGGCAACAGTGCTACCAACTGTGCAGCCCTATACTTCAGTTCTGATATACTTATACAATGATTTGATACAATTATGGGTTAGGGTCGCAAAAAAATGTATACTCTGCATTTTTTCCCCCACGTGTTTTTCAAACAAACATAGAATTTAGGTCTGGAATTTAACTGGGCTATCTTACAATGAGGGCTGCCACAAACGATTAATTTGATAATCGACTAATCACCGATTACTTTGCCAATTATTCGGCAAATTGGTTCATGTGTAAATTGTATGTTATAGCAGTAATACGCAGATGCTCTAATATAACCATCTTTAGTTCAATTCAATTCAGTTTATTTATATAGTTCATCATCATTGGTTTCGAGCTTTCTTCTAGCTTCTTCAAGTGGAGTTGCTATCTAAAATACTGAAAATTAACATGACAGCTAATTCAACAACATCTATGAACTAATTATAAAATAAAACATTAACGTTACTGCAGAAAGATGACATGTGCCAAGGGTAATGAAATTACCATCACTACTGTTAATGTTAGAGCTATCAATACAAGTAATAAAACAGTGTCTTCAGTCAGAAGCTTAATCAAATCTGCTGTAATACAGACTGGTACAGAAGATCCTTCCAGCCCACAGCCATTTAAAATCTAAAAAGTAAATCTAAAAATTACATTTTGAGAAAATAAGTATTTTATTTTTAATGTAATAAAAAATTATAATAAACAGGAGTCTCAAAGACCTCCAAAAACTCCAATCTTTAGTTTTTTCATTTAATAGATAAATTCTCACTTTGCTCAGCCTTTTCATAGTTTTTGTGTTAATTTGAGCAACGGGACCTTGGGCACCTGCCATACACAGAAACAAATAAGCCAGCTATGTGCACGTTGCACTCCGCCACACATTCTTGCGAAACCTGCGCTTTGAAGTCTTGTAAATAGCAGCAGCAGTGCACTGTCTGTTCCATCTATTAACACAACAGAACCAACCAGTAGGCAGCAGCTGGAGGACGTCACATGAGAGAGAGCCTGATCTCCGAATGCCCACCGGATGCCCCGGACAGAACGTAAAAAGCCAACATTTCTGGGGAAAAGAGGCCATCACCCTACTGTTGATGTTAATGTTAACAGCTAACGAGCTAATTAGCTTACAGAGGTGACTGTCCCTCTTCGTCGTCAGCCACAAAGGATTCCTTTTAAGGTGCTCGAGCATCACGGTTGTACTGCCATGGAAATGAGGTTCTACCTTGTGAATTTTGCATTACACATGCTTGTCTTTCATTTTTATAAAACGCTCCAGAATTTAGGCTAACCCTGATTGCCACTACTGCACATGTATGTCAGAGGCAGAATGGCAGCCAAAGCAGCGAAATGTACAGCGACAGTTTTAAGAGAAAAACAAAGCTTAAAAAATAAACGATTACGTCAATTGTTACAGTTGTCAACAATTTTGGTTGTCGACGTCGTCGTGACGAATGTACGAATCATGGCAGCACTACCTACATGAATAAGCACTGATCTAAACAGTCTTTCATATTTTCTGATTCCAAAATATTCATTTAAAGAGACTGTGACTCCCACTATCTGTTGAGTATTCAAGTTTTTCTACGAGGTAAAAACGAATTTATGATAATGATATTTGTGTTGTTTACTTACACCAGACATGTTGATTTGCAACAGCAACTTTACGAACAACTGATTTAAATCCTTCTGCTCTACACCATGGTTGTATGTTTAGGGTCGGGGTCGTTGTCCTGTTGGTGGGTGAACCTCCATTAAAGTCTTTAATTTTTTGCAGCTTCCTACAGGCTTTCTTTCAGGATTGCCCTGCACTTAGCTCCATCCATCTTCTCATCAACTCCCACAGTTTAATACTGCAAGCACCAACTTTCACCATGGATTAGTTTTAGCCACATCAAATTTTGCATGTTGGCCACAAAGTTTAATTATGGTTTCATCTGATCAGAACACATTCTTACACACTTGCCTGTATTCTACAAGGCTTGCTACAAATGGGAATGATTAGGCCTTTTGCTAAACGATGGCTTTTTTGGTTGATGATATCCCATAGATCAGCTTTTTGAAATGAACTACATTTTGTTATTCTGTCAACAGATTCTTCCACCTGAGAATCTGTTGGATCTCAGCAACTCCCTTAGGGCTAACACAGCAACTTCTTCTACTTAATTTCAGTGGTGTCTCTGGCATGATAAGTTAGGGGAGGCAAAACAACTCAACACCTAATAGCAGCAACTAATTCTTCTGTGATGCATACAATCTGACTTTGATCAATAATATTGATTGCTATTTTCTGGGAATTATCTAATATTGACTCAATATTAAATGAACCTCATAAAATAGCAGACATCTACAGACTACAAACGCAATTTTATGTAAATGTAATTGAAGAATGAAACCTTTTTTATAGCCTATATAAAATTACGTACAAACGGTCACTCACCAGTGTTGTTCTTCTTGAAAAAAAATCTGATGTATCATCTGGGCAAACTTTTCAATAACTGTATAATCTTTCAAATAATCCTATTTAAATCTATAATAATCTCTTGAACGATGTTAAAATACACTGGCTGGTGACGTCCCAAATGTTTAATCTTGTACTAAATTTAGACTTCGTCAAAAAATCTACCTCATTCTTTTTTTTTGACTTGGTAGCTAGCAAGGATATTAGATTTTAATATGAGTTATGCTGCACAACGTTCTTCTTCTTCTACTAATAATTTTCTGGCAGACTGCACACCAGATGGCACATTGCTGCCTTTCTCCATCAAGGAAGGTAGCGGGATCTCAGCTTGGGGCCATGGTATTTGTGCCTCTCAGCCATCTACTAAGCGCACGTTGCGCATGTGCACTGTGATTTTAGATTTGTATCATTTAAGCAAATGTTAAGTTTTTATAACAGAATCTTCTTGGTAACACAATTGGTATTTATATAATATTACTCTGTAAAGAAAGACCGTGTTCTACTGAATAATTTAAGCATGCAGTGCATAGAGCTCCACAGCGACATCTGGTGGGGCCGGGCCCAAATGCCCCAAATGCAAAGAGCTTCATTTTCCTCTGGGATCAAAAAAGTATTTATGAATAGAATTCTCTAAAGAATGCTCTCCTGATCCCCTCTCTTTCCATTTTCAAATGATTGAACAGTGTGCCACAGCTCTAGACAAGCTGAGGCCTTCACAGATGTTTTTATACTCAAAGTAAATTACAGGCAGTTAGATTCTTTTACTAATTAGTTGATTGTTAACAAAACTGTAGAAGGAATGGCTCCAGTTGCTCAAGTTCTATTCTGTATGGATAGTGCCAAAATTATTTCCTGTCTAAGGATAAAAAGCTACATAGAGATCAAAACCTTTTGTTCAGTAAAAAAAAAAATGTCTCAGCTCTGAACGCTGCAGAAAACCTGCCATTTGTAGAAATGCAAATTATTTTTTCCTGAATTTCACCATGAGACATCCCTAAAAGTTCCTTAAAGTATTCAATTTTAACCTGGTTTCAAAACTACAGGGACAAAAATAATAAATAACTAGCATAAAGATAATTAATAACCCGCTCAGACCAAGTTTTGTCCATCGTCAGCTCTGAGGATTAATTTAAGTCATAACAGACGATTAGACTAAACAAACAACCTGAATGAAATTAATAAGCCTCTATAATAACTTAACTATTATATCAATTGCCTTTCAACAGTGTGCATACTGCTTAAACGTTTTACACTTTCTCACTTTACTGCCACAAACTTCAATAGATTTTATTGAGATTTCCTGTAACAGAGCAAATAAAGTAATGTAAAACTGGTAATACATTGACATGCAACCCCAGAATTTCCTTCAGCCTTTTAGAAATCCTATCTTAGTATCATCGTCAGATACATTTAACAACCGTTTTGTAGAGGGAAACAAAAATGTTGAGCTGACCTATTCCAAGTTTTAACATGCAGGTTTGGCAGCTACTCATGTTGAGTTACACGTCACCTTTAACTAAAAGTCAAACACCATAGGTGGACTGCCCACCTGCTTTCTGGAACGCATGGCTGCCTCCTCCAGAGTCTCAGCTGCTTCAAACTTGCCCTGCCGTTTGTAAAGGGCACCCAGGTTCTTCAGAGTTGTAGTAACTGTGGGGCTAAGAAACAATGAGAGGAATATCATGTTTGTTTATTTTTTTTGATAAATAAAACAACTGTATCATTATTAACTGACTTTAACAAAATCTATACTTGAACGAAGCTGTATAAATTAATTCAGATGTGTTCTGTTGTAATTTTGCTCTAAGAATAACTCAAATGAAGCTGGAATATCAAAAAGAAACTATATAATATACTATTTTTGATGCACAAGAAAAACTGACCTGTCAACTTTACATGCTTTGTACCAGCCTCCATATTCTCCAAATGTCGAACTGTCTTTCTGCTTCCCCTATGAAAAAGGCAGGAATTTGCAAAAACTATTCTTTAGAGTTCAACTTAAGTCTGGACACAATAATGTAGGCGAGTAAAGCGACTTGTACAACTGCGGTTAAATTTGTCAATTTATGTACAACTGCAAATAAGCAGGAATGACCCAGTACCTTAAAATCAAAAACATAATGACATTAAATAGAAATGCAAGAAGCATTGTGTTGCAGACTCACCTTGCTTTGTTCCTCTCTCTCCTCGGCATGCATCCAGATTGGTTTGTTCTCATCTGCAGAGAAACAATATCAGCCCTTAAAACTTCCAATAAAAGACTGGCTCTGAAGAATAAATACAACAGTAAACTGAAAGGTTGTTTACGACAGTTTATTTTCCCTATGACAGCAGAAGTCTGAACAAAGCAAACTATTTTTAAGTAACATCAAGAATTGTGACATTTAACTTGTAGCTGTGTGCCGATTCACTATTTATGCGATTGTGATTTGAAATGTGCCAAATCCATAGCAACTGCAGTGGCTTGCTAAAGTATTCGGCCCCCTTGAACTTTTCCACATTTTGTCACATTACAGCCACAAACATGAATCAATTTTATTGGAATTCCACGTGAAAGACCAATACAAAGTGGTGTACACGTGAGAAGTGGAACAAAAATCATACATGATTCCAAACATTTTTTGCAAATAAATAACTGAAAAGTGGGGTGTGCGTAATTATTCAGCCCCCTGAGTCAATACTTTGCAGAACCACCTTTTGCTGCAATTACAGCTGCCAGTCTTTTAGGGTATGTCTCTACCAGCTTTGCACATCTAGAGACTGAAATTCTTGCCCATTCCTCTTTGCAAAACAGCTCCAGCTCAGTCAGATTAGATGGACAGCGTTTGTGAACAGCAGCTTTCAGATCTTGCCACAGATTCTCGATTGGATTTAGATCTGGACTTTGACTGGGCCATTCTAACACATGGATATGTTTTGTTTTAAACCATTCCATTGTTGCCCTGGCTTTATGTTTAGGGTCGTTGTCCTGCTGGAAGGTGAACCTCCGCCCCAGTCTCAAGTCTTTTGCAGACTCCAAGAGGTTTTCTTCCAAGATTGCCCAGGATTTGGCTCCATCCATCTTCCCATCAATTCTGACCAGCTTCCCTGTCCCTGCTGAAGAGAAGCACCCCCAGAGCATGATGCTGCCACCACCATATTTGACAGTGGGGATGGTGTGTTCAGAGTGATGTGCAGTGTTAGTTTTCCGCCACACATAGCGTTTTGCATTTTGGCCAAAAACTTCCATTTTGGTCTCATCTGACCAGAGCACCTTCTTCCACATGTGTGCTGTGTCCCCCACATGGCTTGTGGCATACTTCAAACGGGACTTCTTATGGTTTTCCTTTAACAATGGCGTTTTTCTTGCCACTCTTCCATAAAGGCCAACTTTGTGCAGTGCACGACTAATAGTTGTCCTATGGACAGATTCCCCCACCTGAGCTGTAGATCTCTGCAGCTCGTCCAGAGTCACCATGGGCATCTTGGCTGCATTTCTGATCAGCGCTCTCCTTGTTCGGCCTGTGAGTTTAGGTGGACGGCCTTGTCTTGGTAGGTTTACAGTTGTGCCATACTCCTTCCATTTCTGAATGATCGCTTGAACAGTGCTCCGTGGGATGTTCAAGGCTTGGGAAATCTTTTTGTAGCCTAAGCCTGCTTTAAATTTCTCAATAACTTTATCCCTGACCTGTCTGGTGGGTTCTTTGGACTTCATTGTGTTGTTGCTCCCAACATTCTCTTAGACAACCTCTGAGGCTGTCACAGCGCAGCTGTATTTGTACTGAGATTAGATTACACACACGTGCACTCTATTTAGTCATTAGCACTCATCAGGCAATGTCTATGGGCAACTGACTGCACTCAGACCAAAGGGGGCTGAATAATTACGCACACCCCAGTTTTCAGTTATTTATTTGTAAAAAATGTTTGGAATAATGTATGATTTTCGTTCCAGTTCTCACGTGTACACCACTTTGTATTGGTTCCAATAAAATTGATTCATGTTTGTGGCTGTAATGTGACAAAATGTGGAAAAGTTCAAGGGGGCCGAATACTTTTGCAAGCCACTGTAAGTATTGTTTGGATTCCAAACTAAGTAAATTTCGCTCAGCATGGCTGAAACGCTAGCTGCTGCCATCATGTTTCTACCAGTCTGTCCCCTAAAATGTCCAGACTTTAATGTTCCTGTCATTTAATTATTAAGAAAAATAATCTGTATTGAACACTTATGAATCGCTATTGATTTGGCATATTTCACATTGCAGTTAATTGTTTTACAGTGAATCGGCAAACCGCTATTAGCTTGGTTTGTGAACACTATGTTTATTATAATTCAGTTGTTACTGGTATTTACAGTTCAGCCACATTTCAAAAGTTTTACCATCAACAGAGCCAAACTCCCTCTCATGAGCACGGGTGAGGATTTCTTTATAAAGAGTCTCAGCTTGATTGAATTTGCTCTGCTTTAGGTAACAGGAAGCCTAAAGAACACAGAACCAACAATTGTGATTGGAATTACAATGAACAGAGACCAAACTAGGCAAAAGTTAGGATTCAGCCTTAAGATGCAATTATTTTATGCTTTGGATTTTTTCACTTCCAAGAGCTTCAATCCTCCTCACCAGGTTGTTCTTGGTTTTGGCCACATTTGGATCATCTGGTCCCAGTTTGGTCTGGTAAATCTCCAGTGCTCTCATGTAGTAATACTCCACCTCCTCATACTTGCCCTGGTTCTGGCACAGCAGAGCAAGGTTGTTCAGCTGCTTTGCTACATCTGGGTGGTCCTTGCCCAACACCTGGAGAGAAAGAAAAAAAAATGGGGAGGGATTAAAACAACAGTTTCCTCACATTTGCAATGAGAATTTTTCACCCTGGTAACTTAATGTTATGTTTTTTTTGTTGTTGTTTTTTTTACTGATGTTATGTTTAACATACAGATACATTATTGAATTAGTGTAAACTAACATTTCTATGTAATGTACCACAGAACTGATACATCTTTCATCTCTCTTGTAAAAAAAAAGCAAATAGTCAAGGTTCAAGCAAGCACAATTTTTTTCCAAGAGCGCACTTTTCTTCACAGCTAGAGAAAAAGCATAAAACACACATAGTACTTATACCCTCTGATGATCACTACAAGAATCGCTCAAAGTCAAATCTTTTGGTGGTTTTATTTCTTTGCAGAGAGAGAATATCAGTCAATAAGATTAGAAAAGAAGCCATTACATTAAAGAATGGGTTTTTATACCGATATGCAAGAGTGATTTGGATTTCATTGGGTGAAATAAGCGTTTGGTCCCCTCCAACCCAGCCTTTAAAGGGGGGGTGTATTATGCAAAATGGACTTTCTGAAGCTTAATGTCCTGAGAACCTGTCTTTCCCTCATTAAAAACATGCCTGAAGTGTTGCTCTGACCCATTCACTCATCTTAGAGTAATCTTTGAGTCTCTGCTGGTAGTTCTTGGGGTTGCTGAAACGCCTGCTCCCACCTATCCCGCCATTTCCACCAATCTCCTCCTCCGACCTTATGTACTCAGCCGAGAGCCTCGACCCTGCAGAGCTCCCCCACCCCTACCCTGCCCCTCCCCACCTCACACAACTCCGGCTGAGTCCCAGGTGCAGTAATAATAACAAACCAGCTGCAGCTGTGCATCTTTTGTGGGATTTATTTTTTGCCACTCTTTTGGTCCGCGGAGTCCGATTCCGTGCATGCTGCGATGATGCATGGTATGTGACAAACTGAAGGGGGAGTGTCAGAAAGAGTAGGAGGGTCTTAGAGAGGCACAGGCGAAAATCAAGGTGTCCAATACGGAAGTAAATTTCTTTAAGGTGGATTTGGATATATGACGGACTTAAGGTGAACATTTTATTGGAGTGTGCAATAGAAGGGTAATATGTGCCTGGAAGAAGCATAATACCCCCCTTTAATCTGGCCAGCACCAATGAGTTATTGAAGGATCTGAGGGACAAAACGCAGAATCTGCAAAAGGCTCCAAGATAATCAGCAAGAAGCTTGATGAGAAGGTAACAACTGCTGGTACAATTATTGGGAAATGGAGGAAGTATAAAATGTTTGTTCATCATCTTTCTAAACCAGATCTTGCTTCAAAAGTTGAGGCAGATACTGAGAAAGGTGAGGGATCAACCCACACTATCAAAGAAAGATCTTTTTAATGGTCTAAAGGTAGTTGGGACCCAGGGGACGCGTCAACCAAATACTTTACATCTTCGATCGTTTTTCTTTTATAATTGAGACGGAAAGATTACAATTCACACCCCTGACTACTTGGGGCAGATACCCAGATATTTTCAACCATGCGCACAAGTAGAGGTAACTAAATCAATCAAAAAAAGATCCCCATGATAGCATCTGAGCATCATCTCTGACTTGGACACCGTACTCAATGCATTTCGCTAGGGCTATGTACCATCGACTAGAACCATCTCTCAGCCAGAACACTGAAGTTAGATTATGGATGTATCTTTCAGAATACCTTTGACCCAACATCTCTTTCACAACAGAAATTCTCTAGGATTGAGGGCCTCCTGAGATGGGGGATTATCCCAACTATAAAAAACATCTTATTGCTATGCTTTGGTGATCTTCAAATCTTCAGTGTTGGAAGACCACCTTACTAACACCCTAATCTTCACTTCCATTCATGGATTCTCTTTGAGAGATTGATGAACTCCGAACTCTGGTCATTTTTAACTAGCACTGACCATTTTTAACAGTACAAATCAATTTCTTTTTTTACACATTTTTTATTACCATTTTATTCTTCACTTTTTTATTACTATTTAGTATGTTTTTCTGGGCTGACCAGGGAAACAAATTTCATTCCACCTCTGTGTTGAATCACAATAAATAAATCCTTAATTCTTTTAATCCTTGAAGAGCCAAGTTAGGACTCTGGATGGGTCTATGTGCATCTCTACTGAGGATTGTTAGAGACTGCTTGGGATCATCAGAGAAGGCGTGTTCCGATTGTGACTGACCAGCATTGTTGAAAGTGTCAACAGGGTTACCAATCAAAGAAATTATAAAGGAAAGAGGAAGGATGTGTCAGACGACAGTTTGTAAAAGGAAACAGCCCTCAGAGTTGTGTTGTTCTTAGAGACAGAGAGGCAAGCAATAGAAGGAAACCCTTATTGGGTGACAAGATAGGCAATAAACCCTGAAACAAGTAAGCGGGTATTTTCCAACTTTGGAGGTTTAGTTTTAGTGTACTGCACCACAAGTCTGTGGACAGCCTGAACCATACAGGATTGCTTTGCAACCTGCTGTAGACAAACATTACTTAAAGTGCCCCTGGCATGAAATGTGCATTTTTTGAGTGTTTTGGTCTTATTTTTTGTTTCCCCAGCCTGCCTATGTCCCCTAAGGGGTTAAAACTACTGATTAGTGTTTCCTTTGTCCCCGGGTATGTCTGCCTACATAGTGAAATTAGCACTCAGTTCGGCATATGACCACACGTTTCGGCATATGTCGTCACTGAGTTCCAGCCAATTACCCCCTTCTATGAACCACACTCTCCAAGTCCCACCCCCTGGGGCGCGTATTACAACCTAAACAAGAAGAGCTACGGTAAAAGGCAAACAACAAACCAACAACATGGAGTCCAGACTGCATCGACACTGTCCTCTCCACTTCCGAGCCACTGAAAAGCTTGTGGATGGACTTTATTTATGCAGGGAATGTACCCGACCGACTCCCGAAGCACGTGGTCGTTTGTGGCAAACATTTCTCTGACAAATGTTTTATTAACTTGGGACAATACAGCAGTGGATTCACAGATCGTCTTAAACTTTTACCAGGATCAATACAAACTCTCTGTGAACCAGAACAAATCCCTATACAAGTAAGTATATTTCCGCAATAATGTCCTTCAGCTGTTATATACCAGTGTTTCCCACACATATAGACGAATCTGTGGCGGTGCGCCACAGATTAAACTCCGTCCGCCACAGATTCAACACCGACCCCAAAAAAAAAAAATTAACACCGACCGTCACATATTGCGTTTCATCGTTTCTTTTTTACGCTATTTAAAACACGCAGCCTATTCGTTCAGCATTTCCTTTCCCTGCTCTCTCTTCGTCTCTCTGTCACTTACGTCTCTCTCACACAAACATTCACAGCCCCTCCCCTCCGTGCACAGCATGTCTGTCTGGATCACCTGGAAAACGCCCTCTACCTTTCTGGTTCCTACGCAGGTGCCTCGCCGATCAGATTCCGGATCTTAATTGAAACGCCATTACAGTCGCCATAACAGTAGCCGAAAACTGAGCCATTACTGTCGTGGTGAAGCTAGAGACGTCATGAGGACGGATGGATGATCAAATATTTTATTAGGCCTGTAATTTGTAAACAGATTATTGTTCAACCCACAATATAATTAGGCCTAAACCTAATTACATTTCATACATAATATTGGAATTTGGGCAATTTGTGGTGCGCAAATGCATGTCTGTCAATGTTTCATCAGATGCGGACATTAGAGACTCATTTCACAATAGAGGCGCATGGCTTGGGCCTCACCCACCAAAAGTCGTTCGTTCTGGGCTAATGCTAACAGAAGGGACACCTAGTAGGGGCTGCAATTCTACAACAAGGCTGAGTTACGGCAAACAATCCTTTGATACACTATTAAGGTACTTAGAGTGTGACTAAAAAGGACCCAAACGTCGTGGGGAATTTCATGCCAGGTCCACCTTGACCCATGACTGTGACCCATGTGGTGGATCTGAGGAATGAAAGGAAGTTTATAAGCGCTATTGAGTTAGTCCTGACCCTCCTGACACCTCCTCCTCTGATAGATGAATACTGAATACAATTTCCTAGGGGTATTTATGGCTACTAGCACTCTCCTTTCACCAATTCCTTTGGTAGCTCTTTCAGGAAGTGTTTTTTATTGCATTCAAAAAAGGGACATGAAGCAGGATCAGTTCTCACGTACATAAACAGATGTGACTTAATATGCCTATATGTGTTGTGGAAGCAATTATTCTTTCAGCTCACATAACTTTTATGCTTGTTAAAAACAAAAAGACAAAGGTACCCTGTTGGCATCTATTGAGCCTATTGAAGTCAGTTTGAATGGATTTCAATTTTTGATAATGTTTTGCCAACATGCTAGAAGAATATACGACTTGGTATATGGATATAGAATTCTCAAAAATATTCTTAGTGGACTGATGACTCCTCTGACTGCAAATGTTGGAGTTGAAGATGCCATCATCCACCTACTTCAACCAAGCCACTGTCATCTGGACAAAGCAGGCAGCACTGTGAGGATCATGTTCTTTGATTTCTCCAGTGCATTTAACACAATTCAGCCTGATTTGCTTTGTCAGAAACTCCTGAAGACACAGGTGGAGCCCTCAACAATCGCCTGGATAAATGACTACCTGACCAACAGACCACAATTTGTGAGACTGAAGAATTGTGTGTCAAACCAGGTGGTCAGCAGCACAGGAGCACCACAGGGGACCGTACTCTCACCATTCCTTTTCACTCTGTACACCTCAGACTTCCAGTACAAATCAGAGACCTGTCATCTGCAGAAATACTCAGATGACTACGCAATTGTCGGGTGTATAAGAGATGGACAAGAAGCTGAATACAGAGAGCTGGTGGACCGCTTTGTGACATGGTGTGGAAACAATCGTCTCACCTTGAATGTGAACAAAACAAAGGAGATGATTGTAAATTTCAGAAGAAACAGGGATAAGTCAAACACTGTTTCCATCATGGGAGAAGAATGGAGGGGGTTGAGGAATATAAATACCTCAGAGTTCACCTTGACAACAGACTGGACTGGAGGCGCAACAGTGAAGCCGTCTACAAGAAGGGACAGAGCAGACTGTACTTCTTGAGGAAGCTTCGGTCCTTCAAGGTTTGCAGCAAGATGCTGGAGATCTTCTACAAGTCTGTTGTGGAGAGTGTAATCTCTTCCGCCGTCATCTGTTGGGGTAGCAGCATCAGAGCCAGGGACTTAAATAGGCTAAACAACCTGATAAAGAAGGCTGGTTCTGTTCTTGGAAACTGTGGAAAATCTGGAGATGATAATGCAAAGAAGGATTCTTCATAAAATAAAAAAAATTATGGACAACCCTGAGCATCCTCTTCATGAGACAGTCATACAACAACAGAGCGTCTTCAGTCGGAGGCTTCTTCAGTTTCGCTGCAATACAGACCGCTACAGGAAATCCTTCCTGCCCACAGCCATCATCATCTACAACAACTCCTTAAAGAATTTATTGTATGAGCTATAACAACACTTAATTTCCCTCTGGGATCAATAAAGTATTTTTGAATTGAATTGAAATATAAGGATATATATATAAAACTTTACAGCCTTGATACAATACTTTTCACAAAGGTATCGCAGCAGAATACACAAAACACTGTTACAGTTCGGAGTTTAACTATATATGAATACGCACCCCAAATGTTCGGTACAGCCCTTTGGGTTCCGTATGCATGTGGACTGAACTTATATGTCGTTTCTTTTAGCTGATCATAAGCAGAATGTTTATGTTAAGAACTAAGAGAAACTTTCAAACTAGACACCAAACCAAAACAGTGTGCACACCCAGCTATCACCAAAATCTGTTATTTATGGAATTGGATTTGTGCCCAAATGATCAAGAAAAACCCTGAGAAGGTTTAACAAAAATTAAGAAGTTGAGAGAGAAAACAACATTGAAAAAAGTTGTTTGAAAAATAAAACTTACTATCTGCAATCAGTTTGTTAGAGCAAAAATATAAAGTCTTTGTCTATTTTATGTTTGACAGTATGTATTTTTGTTATCAGTTTCCTCTGTTTCATTCTCCCTTATCAGAGCTTGGCTCTCGCTGCAGTGTTTGCAGTTACGCTCCCTGACTTTTTGTTTGCGCATCTGGTACAAACCTCTCGGGTGGGAGGGGCTTCTGAGAAGTCCTTTCTCATTGGACAGAGATTTTTGGAGTGACATTTTAGTGACCCGGCTGTTACGTAGCCTCCATTACTGCATTGTATTTCTTTTGGCGGACACTGACTCTGACTGACTGCTCGATGGAGATTCCAGCCGTTGCAGAAGATCTGAAGTGAGTATGGCTCATATATTAGATCTGTTCTTCGGGAATCTGAGTTTAACTATTTAAATAAAGCCAAGCGATACTTTATAAGCAAGCTTTAACTGGACGTCAGATAACTAGCTATCTGTATGGACTGCTAAAGTAGCCACAGTGCTTAGCATACAGGACAGGATGTGCTTTAGGGCTAACTGACTGCAGCAGAGATGGAATGCGCGGGCATCATCTTCACAAATTAAATTAAATGTGTTGAAGGTTTATATTAATTGAAATTTCAATGGTATTTTTATTTTGTATTTCTCTGAATAAACTTTACTTCGGAATGTTCAGTATTATATTTTTTTGTCAAGTTTTAGATTTTTTTACCCCTTCAGTTTCAGATTTTATTTTTTCATATTCAGATCTTTTTAATTAAGGTCAAAAAACTTCTTTACAGTTTCTGATTTTTCTTTAAGCTTCAGATCCTTTTTCTACACTTTCAGATTCCTGTTTTTCAGTTTCAAACTGTTGGCCCTGATGTGGCGTGGTGGGCGGGGCTACACTGAGAGGGGAGTGGAATCATGAGTGGCAGCAGAAGCAGGAGGCTGAAGACGTTCCCTCGATCATGTTGCCTTCAGGAAATGTGGGAATGAAAAAACACTTCCTGGACTGTATTATTATATGATTGGTAGAGAATGCATCAAGCGTAACCACTAAAGCTCAGTTAATAAAGCTGTTTCAGTCAGTAGTGTGTACAAATTATGCTGTAAGACTGTAAGAGTTATCAATAATTAGCAGTGCGGGAATGATAAGGTGGCCAAAGGATGAGATACAGACCACAGATGTTAAGACACGAAAGCTCCGCACATTGCATGGCGGGTTCCATCCCAAATCCAGCACCCTGAGACTGTACGCAAGCCGTAAGGAAGGAGACCGAGGACTGATGAGCGTGAGAGCCACCAGGATGAAACATCGAAGCTCCATAAGTACATCAAGGACAAGGCATCAACGGATGATCTCAAGAAATCCTACCAATGGCTAGAGAGGGCTGGCCTACAGGACACCACAGAGGCACTCATCCTGGCAGCACAGGAGCAGGCTCTGTGCACCAGAGCGATAGAGCCCCAGATCTACCACACCAGACAAGACCCAAGGTGTAGGCTGTGCAAAGAGTTATCTGAGACAATCCAGCACATAACAGCAGGGTGTAAGATGCTGGCAGGTAAATCGTACATGGAACGCCATAACCAAGTGGCTGGCATAGTATACAAAAACATCTGTGCGGAATATGGGCTGGAAACCCCAAGGTCAAAGTGGGAAACACCTCCAACGGTGCTGAAGAATGACAAAGCAAAGATCCTGTGGGACTTCCAGATTCAGACAGACAGGATGGTAATGGCGAACCAACCGGACATTGTGGTGGTTCATAAAGAGCAGAGGAAAGCTGTTGTGGTGGATGTGGCAATTCCAAGTGATGGTAACATCAAGAAGGAACATGAGAAACTTGAGAAATCCCAAGGGCTCAGAGAGGAGCTAGAGAAGGCTTAGAAAGTGAAGGTGACGGTAGTACCCGTGGTATTGGAGCACTCGGGGTAGTGACCGCCAAACTGGAAGAATGGCTTCAGCAGATCCCTGGAAGAACCTCAGACATCTCAGTCCAGAAAAGTGCAGTACTTGGAACAGCAAAGATACTGCGTAGGACCCTCAAGCTCCCAGGCCTCTGGTAGAGGACCCAAGCTTGGAATGGATGGGAAAAAACAAAACCGCCCGCAGTGGGTGAGAGGGAAATATATATACCAGATGACGTCTTGCAAACTGGTACTTTCTAAATGAATAAACTGAATGTTTTAAGCAACCAGTGCAACATAAATTTTTTTATGTTTTTAACATCATGATCATGCTGCTATGACCTGCGTCATAACAGCATGAGCACTTCTACACAACATCTGCCTCAGCGCTGTTGACATCGTGGCCCCTGGGGAGGAGCTTAAGGACGATGTAGCAGAGGATGAAGCTGGTTTGGTGCTCTCTGGTGGGGCAAACTGTCTTCTGAATACGACTTAGTGATGTGGCAGCCATCAATTGAGCCCACACCCCTGGACGATGCAGTGGACAGTGGGAAGAAGCTACCTTAAGCCCTCTCTGCAGATTAATCTGCATGATGTTCCTCTCATCAACCAGAAAAGATCAGCTGTAGCACTCCATCCACATCTCTTATCTTTATCCATCAATCCAACAAAACGGCCTATATATTCTAATAAAGCTTAAAGAACTGTTGAGGAAGAGTTCATTCAGGATAATCCTGCATGAAAACTACAAATAACTACACAATTATTTATCCTAATGTCTATATTTGTTACATCATTTTCAATAGTCATGTTAAATTGTTTATAGTAAGCTCCGTTATCTTTAAAAAACTAAATAATCATGAAACCGTTAATAAAATGACTTAATGATATTTCCATTTTGTTTTAATCAATTTATTCATAACAACCAACAACTAAATAACCAATGTGACAAAAGCATATATTGACAAACAGAAGCAGTTTATCCATCTGGTCCTACTTTCCTCAGCCTCCCTTTGCTTCTTCATGTCCTTAACATGAAAGTACGGTTTACAAAAAGAGCAACACAAAAACGTTAAGGAAATGTAATGTATACTTATTAACGTGATCAGTCATAAATTATGTATTCACTGCACAGTTGCACTTGTAAATACAGTTCTTTTTAAATTTATTTTAAAATAATCTAATTTGTTTAGGGTCAGCAAGGGGTGATATTTAGGACAACCCGGAAAACGGTTTGGAAAAATGGAATAAAGTTCTATTTATCTGCCAGTAAATATAGTTAAGGCATCTTGTTAATTTTGAGTTGTACCCTAAAATGCAGTTATGCAGTCATGAAGTTAAACTAAAAATACGAGAATAGCAAATACATGCAACGCTTAATATGAAAAAATCATGTTACGTCCATCACAAGCATCTGATAAAAAAAAGTGATGCTGCAGCACAAGATCACACTAAATTAGTCTAAGCTCTTTGTTTAATGGTTCTTTGATAGTTTAATTTTTTTTTACCTTCAGGTTTCATTTGTAGTACACCTGAAAACTTTCTGATCTAAGTTGTTGGAGAAGTGGATCTGGTGGATTTATAGACCAAGGGAAGACATGCAGCTTAAAGCCAATACCTGGGGTTTCTGAGGTGAATTTCCAGGGATCTGCTGAAGCCATTCTTCCAGTTTGGGGGTAACTGCCCCGAGTGCTCAAATACCACGGGTACTACAGTCACCTTCACCTTCCAAGCCTTCTCTAGCTCCTCTCTGAGCCCTTGGTATTTCTCAAGTTTCTCATGTTCCTTCTTCTTGATGTTACCATCACTTGGAATTGCCACATCCACCACAACAGCTTTCCTCTGCTCTTTATGAACCACCACAATGTCCGGTTGATTCGCCATTACCATCCTGTCTGTCTGAATTTGGAAGTCCCACAGGATCTTTGCTTTGTCATTCTCCACCACCTTTGGAGGGGTTTCCCACTTTGACCTTGGGGTTTCCAGCCCATATTCCGCACAGATGTTTTTGTATACTAGGGGGTTCAGTTACACTTTAACATCTGTGGTCTGTATCTCATCCTTTGGCCACCTTATTATTCCCGCACTGCTCATCATTGATAACTCTTACAGTCTTACAGCATAATTTGTACACACTACTGACTGAAACAGCTTTAATAACTGAGCTTTAGTGGTTACGCTTACTGCATTCTCTACCAATCATGTAATAATACAGTGCAGGAAGTGTTTTATAGATTATGTTCATTCCCACATTTCCTGAAGGCAACACAATAGAGGGAACATCTTCAACCTCCTGATTCTGCTGCCACTCATGATTCCACTCCCCTCTGAGTGTAGTCCTGCCCACCACACCACATTAAGGCCAAAAGTTTGAAACTGAAAAACAGGAATCTGAAAGTGTAGAAAAAGGATCTGAAGCTGGAAGAAAAATCTGAAACTGTAAAGAAGTTTTTTGACCTTAATTAAAAAGATCTGAATCTGAAAAAATAAAATCTAAAACTTAAGGGGGAAAAAAATCTTAAACTTGACAAAAAAATATAATACTGAACATTTTAAATTAAAGTTTATTCAGAAAAATACAAAATAAAAATACCATTGAAATTTCAATTAAAGGGGCTAAATGCAACTTTTCCCCCAAAATAAACGTAACAATAGCTTTTTTATTTGACCATTTATGACTCAAGCATCTCTTGATGAGCATACTGACACCTTGTCAGCTCACAGTCGGTGCACCTATAAGTCTGTATTCAATTTTTTCTATTTTCTGTCAGGTCGGATTTTCCCGCGCTGTCTGCGGATGTGACGTCAAGCAGGTTCATGTTAAGCCGCGTTCACACCGGTCAGCGCGTCCAGGCGCCAAATCGCTCAAACGGACGAAAGTCGACGCTTTAAAATTTAAACCCAGCTGCTTGCACACTTGTGGTCTGCGTCGGCGCGTCGGGGCATCAGCGCGTCACGTCATTACGTCAGCGTGCGGGCGTGGATTTGTCTGTTGCTAGTTGTTTACAACATGGCGGATCTTGTCGGATCAGCAGCGCGTCTTCAACTACCGGCTCTCCCGGGCCCGGCTGGTGGTGGAAGATGCATTCGGGATCTGGTCTGCACAGTGCAGAAAGTTTCACCGCAGACTGGAAGTCAACCCCGAAGTGGTGAGGGGAGCTGCCGCTGCTCATGGAGAAAGACCACTTCCAGCTGTGGGGCGAATCGGAGCCAACAACGCAACCAGAGAGGCAGTGGAGACCAGAGAAGTTTTCATGGCCCACCTCAGTGAGGAGGGGGCAGTGCCATGGCAGCCGGCAGAATAGTCATGTCCATACAGGACTGACCCAAAACGGGTCTTTTAAGAGCCACCCAATAAAAAAATTAAGAGCAAAACTTTCTGAAAATTTCCACATCTATATTTACTATATTATATTTTAGTAATTTGTTTTTCTCTATACATTCATATATACATTCACAAATCCCTTTCATTTATGGATTATTGTTTGTTCTGTACCTATATACTTTTGACCTGTTCACCTGTACCTCTCGTTTCCAGGTAATCACTGACAGACTGCTCTGCTTTCTCCCACAAACTCGTCTATGGATATGGTGAAATCAATCAAATAAACTCAAATAGTTCTTGCTTTTGTACTTCTGTGGTATTTTATATAGTCAATAAAAAGGTATATTTCATTAAGGTAATTATTAGCTGTTATTAAAAACAATATTTTCACCCAAATGGCATTACATAGGACAGTAGAATTAAATTAAGGAAAGTAGCTGACCAAAATGTTACATATAAAAATATTTAATATAAAAAAATACATACAACATATATACATATAATAAACAAACAATAAAATAAAGAACAGGAAGAGAAAGGACCTTATTTGGAGGAAGTGCGGTGGAAGACAGGAGGGACACAGAAAGGAGTCTCCTTCCTCCCCTGAAAAAGGTGTCAGCCCGATCAGTAAAACTACTGAGTATTGTCCAAATGGGTCAAATTGAGTGTTACATTAATTCTTTCAAAAATCAGTCTATGAATGTCAAATTTTAGGATGTCTCTTTCTAGAGGTGACACCCTTTTCAGGAGAGGATGAAGAGAGAGAAGGAAGTGCATGTCATCATCTGCAGGAGGAGCAGGAGCTGGTTCAGGCCGGGCCTTGAGCGCATCAAGCAGCTTTTGCTGGAACTCTGTTGGCACTGACAAGTCCTGCTGCCTCCGCCTTCGTTTTCTTGGAGGGCCTGTGAAAAAACACAGTAGAAAAATGTGTTAAAAATGCTTACAATTATGTTGAACAAATATACAAATTAGATAAAATTAGAAGCAACATTTTAAGTCTGTATGAAAGGCTGAGTGTGAATTCCAGGGTATACACAGACATTTCAGAAAGTACAAAAAGTAATTCGCCAAGTGTCTGGGAACCGAAAGAAACAGATTGACATCTTTGAATAAAACCTACATTCCCAACCTTTCCAAACAGCACTACACACCTGCAGGTGCTGGAGCAGAGGAAGGGCCAGGCTGGTCAGAAAAAGAAGCAGCAGCAGAGGAAGGGCCAGGCTGGTCAGAAGCAGAAAAGGAAGGGCCAGGGGACTCTGGTTCAGCCATGTCACCTGCCTCCATGTTAGCTGGATCTGTCAAGACAGAAAGGAATATTATTGACCCTCCTGTTTATTATGCTTTATACCAAGATCACAAATACTTCTACTGCTAGCACTAATAATAAATAGCAAAACTTTGTAGTAGCAAAATGATGTAGGTTTCAGCTTTACAATAATTATTTTCATGTTTCTGAGCACGTTTTTGTGTGTGTTTGTGTGCCACTATGTCTGGGTTTTCTTCTCAAAATCACCAACCTTCTGCCTCTAACCGCCCTGCTGCTTCTTTTTCTGGCTCCTCTGGGTGGTCATACCCCTCCGCCTGCTCCTCCTCGACCCCCATGTTGCTCGATGTTTCGCGGGGGGCGATGAAGGGTTCGAGGAAGGACAGGACAGAGAGGTACTTCCATTTCTGCACTTTCCCTCCTTCTGCTCCGCTCTTCCTTCTCTCTTTCTCTTTTCTGCTCTGCCTGACATATGTGTCCCTCAATGTCTTCCACCGTTTTTTGCAGATCTCGTCTAAATACACAATGGGAAACTGGTAATGCGTATTTAGTACCGTAGTTGCCCTAACCGCTTTTGGCTAGCGTAGCGTTAGCTAACATAACAAGAAAGTTAAAAGAAAAAATATTTTTTTCTATGTTTAACTGCTTACCTGGCACTCCAATATCCTCCGATATCTTCCTCCAAATCAGATCCGATCTCTTCCTGTCTTTGTAAAAAGACGAAGACGGGTCATACAGTTCACGGACATTACATACAGCGACGATCAGTTTGTCCTCCATCTTGAATAAAAAATTTGCCGATTCCCCCATGGAAGGAGTTACTACGTCAGTACAACGAGTCGCTCTGATTGGTTGACGCCGCGCGTCTGCTGCCCGAAAGTTCAATTTTCCCAACTTGAGCAGCAGACGCCCCGACGGTCCGTCGGGGCGTCCGGGCATCAGCTGCGTGGACGCGCTGATGCCAGCTGCGCCGACGCGCGCGACTTGCTGCTTGGCAGCTTGGCGCCCACTAGATGCGTAGATCCCATAGACTTGCATGTAATCTAGCTGCCCTGCTGCCTGGACGCGCTGACCGGTGTGAACGCGGCTTTAAACGTTTCAGATCACTCTGCCATCACCGCTAGTCAGTTTGCAAGCAGTTCAATGGATTGTGCGAATACACAGAAGAGACCCAGGACAACTCTGACACCAACAGTAACTCCACATAAGAGTAAAAAAGTTAAACCCCTGACAAGTGCCCGAAAAAGATCAGAGATTGAGAGCGACCGGCGTACGAGCGCGCGCAGAGAGAGCGAGCAGAAAGGAAGAGCAGTTCCGTTTTTTGGCCACAGGTGTCAGTCGCAAGTTTAAATTTCAGAAAATTGCATATAGCCCCTTTAATATAAACCTTCAACATATTTAATTTAATTTTGAATCCAATCTTTTGTTTTTCAAAGCTCACAATAAAAACTGGACTTTTTTTAGCTTACATATTCTTTCAAATACACAAACATTATGGCCCTAACTTAACTCCATAATTGCTCACCTGAAACAACTTCAAGACAAATGTCAACATCACTGGTACTGGAGAAAAATGAGCTAAGGTCCAAATCCAGATGCCTGTAGTAATATTCAACCTAAAATGCTGCACAGCAGCAGACATGTCGGCAGGATTTCTTTTGAGAAGAAAAGCCCTTAATAATCAAGCTCCATCATACATCAGAGATCTAATTGTTCCTTGTGTTCCTAACAGAGCCCTTCGCTCTCAGACTGCAGGTTTACTTGTAATTCCTAGGATTTCTAAAAGTAGAATGGGCGGCAGATCTTTTAGTTATCAGGCTCCTCTCCTGTGGAACCAGCTCCCAGCTTTAGTCCGTGAGGCAGACACTCTGTTTACTTTTAAGGCCAGGCTTAAAACTTTCCTTTTTGATAAAGCTTATAGTTAGAGTGGCTTAGGTCATCCTGAGCTATCTCTGTAGTTATGCTGCTATAGGCTTAGACTGCTGGAGGAAAGACTTACCAATTTTCTTCACTCTGCTACTTCCTTTTCTCCTACGACTCTCCAGTTGTATTACAGTACATTCTGTTATTTCGACTGTTAACTTTGTTTTCTCTCAGTGTTTTTCTCTCCATAGAAGATATACCTGGTCTGGTATCCTGCTTGGCTGCAATGCCCTGTTGGACGGGGGGCATCGACTGGGATGATCCTCCCAGTAATTGAACGTCCACTGTGTCCTGTTATTAACTTTTTACTTTCTGTAACATAGAAAGTTCTCTTATATCAGATCTTCTGTTCCTTCTGTGTTTCTGCTCTGTCTTCTCAAACCCCCAGACGGTCGTGGCAGATGGCCGCTCCTACTGAGCCTGGTTCTGTTGGAGGTTTCTTCCTGTTAAAGGGGAGTTTTTCCTCTCCACCGTCGCTACATGCTTGCTCAGTATGAGGGATTGCTGAAGGATTGCTGTGGTTGGAAAGTCTGCATCAACGGGGCCCAACCTCACGCCAAGGACTGACGCAATCTACTGGGATTCCTTAAATAGGAAACTTTTTAACTGATTGGAATGTTTGTATAAATGTATTGAAATGACTTCTTGTTAAGTGCCTTGAGATGACATCTGTTGTGAATTGGCGCTATATAAATAAACTGAATTGAATTGAATATCCCAACAACTCATACACTAGATTGTCCAGATATCAAACAACTCCAAAGTGATGTAAAAAAAAATAAAAAATTCTCAACGATCAGTGTAGTCTTATTGTAAAAAAGGCTCTTTTGTGGCCGCTAAGCATCAGACACTTTCTTGTGACTTTCTCCCTCTCCACTTGTAAAAAGATGCCTCACTTCACCTAGACTCTTAGCCAATCACAAGTCGACTCGGGCTCGCTGCGCGCTGGTGTTCAGACCTTTTGCCAGTAGTTCATCGCATGGACTAATACCTCCCTTCTTACAACTGCCCTGTTTTTCTGGGTGCGTCTTTACAGGTAAGAATTGGTATTTCGTTCTGACTTTACTGCTATTGCTAAAGCTAGATTAGTACTGTTTTGTGTTTTTAGTGTTGCTAAACGTAAGCTCAGGCTTAGCCTGCCGTAGTAGGCCTTATGCAGTGATGTTACTTTCTGCAGATATATACATGTTGCCACTGAGGCATTTTATTTGTTGGTTACACTTTGTTAACTATCTGTTTAGCACTCTCGGTGTATTTTGTTAGCTATTGCTACGATATTTGCCTTACAGCAAGTTAAAGCAACACTAAGTAAGTTTTGCTCTCTGGGTCCCCCTACAGTTGGGAAAAATTTATTGTTTTCTACTACTATCTGTTATGGTTACACCAGGGGATTCACATTTACAAGCGATGCCCTCTAACGGTACAGATTTTCACGTCTTGGGCAGCCTTTGTGTCAAATGTCTTCATCCCAGGTACATTTTCTATATATCAGCATGTCATATGTACGGTGGCGTAGAGCTGTCAGCCAAATAATAAAGAAATTAGACCGTATCACGTTATAACGTTATTGTAAAAACGTGAAAACCACTTGAAACTAAAACGTTATAATGTGATAGTTTCACGTTTTTACAATAAACTATCACGTTATAATGTGATACGGTCTAATTTCTTTATTATATGGCTGACAGCACTGTTCTGATGATCTGTGCTGCCTCCTCAGAATGTCTTACCGTAGCGCGCTTCTGTCAGTGCTACCCCTTGAAAAGTATGTTTACATGCCGAAAACAACAACTGTTAGCTTTGATATTAAACATAATCATCGGAAAATATTTTTCAAGTGACAGAATTGAAGTGGCAGTTTAAAAGTAATGCCTAACATAGCAAAAAAATTATGAATAACGAAAACTTTTCTTTCAATCCACAGAACATGCTACCCGTTTAATATAAAGCTAAAACTAGCACATAAAGATGCACTAAAAACTATGATCAGAATATCCTACCTGTTAAATAAGCCTATAGATTAATAGCACACTCTGGAAATCTGTTAGTTTGTAAAGCAGCTAATTAAAATATATCAAGCCTGTAAGACGTAGAGCAGATAGCAGTATTATTACTCCAAAATATTAAAATGTAGTAGCCTATGATTATAAGCACAACTAGCCCGCAAAATACACCGCATTTATTGTACGACTGTAATTAATGGGACTTGTTTACATGCAGTGTAACGATATCACAGAAGTGAAACTAACATATGCTACAAGGGCTGTCATGTAAACTTTAAACTAGTAGCTTAAGGAAAGCCTTAAAATATTTTTGAATAAAAATTAGCCAGTAATAAAATAATTTGAATAAAACTCACCGTAAACTTCAAAGAAATAAAACAGATGAAATGGATCTTCCAGGTAGGAATTCTTGATGACAGATTTGCTGAGTAAGCGAATTGGGACGTAACATCGAAATGTGCATGCGGGTAGCACAGATAGTCGGAACACAGGTGTACAGATGAATAAAATTTCGGCTCCGTCATGATGACAATTGCTCAAGCTACCTGCTGCTAGGTATCTTCCATTTATATGTAGCTGCCGAGTATGCTCCAACCAGAGAGCCTTGCAGGACGCTGCACCTACCGGCTTTTGGGAAGCCTGCCGTAAAGCAAGTCGCATTTGAACTACAAAACCGCTACCCGACGACCCAAACTTACATAGTGCTGTCATGGCCGATAGAGGGCCGCAAAGCGAATGCAGAAGTGCTGTTTCACCCTGTTATGAGTTGATCAACTACTGACACGAGTTCGGAAACAATATTTTAAGGTAAAAAAACCTCTTTAGTGTTGCTTTAATTGGTTATAGTCAGGTATTTCCTGCATAGCCACGGGGTGTCACGTGACACCTCTGGCAAGGCCTGGTGTAGTAATTTATAGGGAGCCATTGTATTGCGAATGGTTTATCCTTTCTCATCTTCGTTGTTGGAGCTGTTTATGCCCAAAGAACAGTCTTTCCATTATTTTTATGCCAGTTTCTGCCATGTTAATAGATTATTGTATTCTATTTCTGATATATATTAGAATAGGATACAGTTAATACAACTAGATTACTTTTACATGATAAGCCATTTGCATTATAATAATTAAGTTTTATAATTCTGTTTCTCCTATTTCAGAACCACACACATGCACAATCCTGTAAATATTTGATAATTCAATTGTGACTCCAATAAATACCATTTAAAGAACAAACCTTCCGTGATTCTGACCAATCACCCGCTGTGGGCTCTACTGAACAATCCAATACAAATCTGAATTCAGGAAGCCAGTCCTCTTCCGTACACTTATTGGGTATACACGATAATCCTTGACTAATTTAATATAATCAAACCAAATCTCCAGTCAATTCTTTACTAGTCACTCTTTGAAGTTCTAAAATATAAAACTCAAACTATTTGCACAAATTTGGAAAAATCTTTATTCACTACTGAATAAAAGTAAAATAATTTGTTTCTCTTGATTGAAGCGTACCAAAAACATACCGAACCATGACTTTAAAACTGAGCTAGGTATTGAACCGGGATTTTATTGTACCTTTATACCCCTAATTACAATATATTTCCTGTTTTTGTTCTTGTGTCAATATTCTTTCAAAATAGAAATAGTGAACATTATTTTGTCATAGTTTTGTATTAGTTGTCGTCTTTGGATCAGAAGCTCTGAAAAAGAAACTGCTTAGTCAATGACTTCATCTGGATGGCATTAAATTGGCCTCCAGTAATACCACAAAGAACATCTGTGCTATTTTTGACCAAGACATGACATTCAAATCCCATTTCAAACAGGTTTCTAGGATTTCCTTCTTTCACCTCGAAATATCGGGGATGGCACCGTAAATATTGCTAAAATTAGAAATATCCTGTCCAGGAGTGATGCTGAAAAATTAGTCCATGCACTTGTTATGTCAAGGCTGGACTAATGTAATTTTTTTACTATCAGAAAGCCCACAAAATACAATTAAGAGCCTTCTGTTCATCTAAAATGCTGAAACAAGAGTTATGATGAATATTAAAAAAGAGATCAAATTTCTCCTGTTTTAGCTTCCCTTCAATGTAGGGATGTAAGAAAATATCAATAAGCTCATATATTGAGATATTTTATGTCACTATGTTGTATTGATATCCAAAAGCAATGTATCGATTTTTATTTTTTAGAATTTACATGGAACCATTAATGATGACAGTAATTTTTGTAGTAAAATTAAAAGTATGACCGATAGTTGGTGGATGTTTTCACCTTTTTCCTTCCAGTGGATCAACTAGATCTAGTAATAAAACTGTGTTGGAACACAGCCATGGTTACTGGACTAAAACAAAGACCTCCTGCCGGTAGGAGTGCTAAATCACACATTGCACTAGTTTCAACAGGAAGAGGAGGAATTGTGAACTCCAAATAGACTAGGTGCTCGCCAGAACTCCCTCTTTTGCCAGTGAGCCCAGCCGGACTCACATCAGGAGAGAAATTGGTGCTTTGGGCTTCCATCCTCGCTGGCGAGGGGAGGAGATAAGCTCATTGGATCCAAGACAAACGACAGCCAGCTGATCATTCATCAGCTGAACTCTATCTGGCCGATAAAATAAGTCCTGAGTGACTTGTTCAAAACCCTGCAGAAAGAATCTTTGAATTACAGATTCTACCAGAGAAAGAGAGGAAGCTTCGAGGAAACGTTGCTGCGCGAGCCGAGAGCTGAATGAGCCAAGAGCTGTTGAGCTGATTGCCGCCCGTGAAAAGGGAGCGTTCCGTGGGAGAACGACGTTCCTAACAGTGGCTCAATAACCCATGAGGACCGACGGTGCCCCCACACAGCTACTGCTGGCTCTAACCTGTGCTATATACATTAGCTCGTTCTAATAGATGCAGCCTGCTTTCGCAGACTGCTAGAGTTCATTCACAATAAGAACTGCCATCTATGGTATTCAAAATACAGATAGGCTTTAAAACAGTTTAAACATAAAAACTAATGTATGAGTAGTTTTTGAAACCGCCTTCTTGGTATGTCAAAATACTAAATTAGATCAATCAGTATTGTGACCAATTCATAAAATATAATAAATTCTCCAAAGGTTATTGATTTCTAATTCAGAAAATTATTTAATGAAACATTACTTCCTCCAAAGAATGTTTTTGTCTTCACGTCTGCTTAGCATTGTGAATTATTTAGTTTGAACAAAAACCAAAAAACATGCTAATTAAATTAAACACAATTAGTTTAAAACTAACTTAGCTTAATTTAACTGTTCCAAAACTCTATAATACAAGCTTTGGTCTTTCATACATCCTCATACTGAACTGTGACATCACTATCAATTTATTGGTTACTGTTTCTACTTCTTTGCATAGTTGTCCATTTTACTGTTTTACTTTTGATATTTAGTTTTATTATTCATTCTTCTTTTCACTTAGTAGTTTAGTTGTGTTTTACTAGCTTAGTGAATTTGTTGATTAAAGTGTTTTGACTAAAAGTTGAATTCTTTTTGTAATAAACTTGTATTTTGGAAGGTTGTTGTTTGTTATTATACATGTGTAGTAACTTGCTGTTCAAAGTACGCCATGAACTTATTCCTTCATCTATTGTTCAATTATCTCAGCCTTATCCGGCAGGTAATCATAATTATTAACTAACACTGAACTATTTGGCTTTTATTTTCCTAAATCCTGGGATAGTGCCCCAAATTTGGTTAATTTGACATAAAATTATTAATCTTATTAATTAATAACTAGATTAATTATTACTTTTTAATATTAGTTATTAATATAATATACTGCACTCCCTGTACAGCTGTACAGGGAGTGCAGTCTGATCTGTCTAACGGAGTCCAGGCTGAATGACAACACACCGCACTCATGCGTGAACATACCCGGCTTCACAGCTGTGCGAGCGGATAGAGAGCCACAGAAGAGCGGATAGAGACCCACAGAGGAGAGGGAGGTGCAGAGGTGGTGTATTATTTTATTTCGCAATCAGATATTGGTTAATTCTCGGAACATGATGGTTGAACAGAAAGCATGTTGTCCCGGCATTGAACTGCTGGCTGTTGGTTTCCGGCCATATTACTTGCGACGAGAGATTTTATACGTGGCCGTTATAACAGTTTATGTTCTTCCAAGAGCAGTTCCTGCACCGGCGTGTCACGTCATCCATGACTTTGTTGCTAGGATACAGACCCAGCAACCAGAGGCTCTCATTGTGATCACGGGGGGTTTTAATTGCATCTCTCTGTCCTCCTGCCTGACTGGTTTTGTACAGTATGTGGACTGTCCAACACATGGAGACAAGACTCTAGATCTGTTCTATGCCAACCTGAAGGAGGCATACAGGGCTGTAGCTCTCCCACCTCCACATTTGTGGCTGCTTCCTCCACCTCCAGGTCTGCGTTTTCCACCTCCACGTTTGCATCCGGTCACTCCACATCTGTGGCTGCTCCCTCCACCTCCATCTATGCGGCTGCTCCCTCTACCCCCACGTCTGTGGTTACTTCCTCCACGTCTGTGACTGCTCCCTCTACCGCCATCTCTGCAGCTGCTCCCTCCACCTCCATGGGTACTCACTCCACTTTCAACATCTGTGCTGCCCCCCCTCCTCTGCACCCTGAGCTGCTCCAACTGTTGATAACAGAAGAAGAGGTGGGAGTTGAGCTCAGGAAACTTCGACCAGACTGAGTCAGGGTTTAATCTTATCCTGCTTAATAAAATAAATAAATAGTTCTATAGTTAATTATGTATGGAGTGCTTTAATCAGAGCATCTGCCAAAGGCCAATGGTATCTGAAGAGATGCACAGACCCACAGCTCAGGTGGGAGAATCTGTTCACTGGACGGACAGTGGTGCCCTTCAAATATCTGGCCTTTAAGGTAATGTGATCAAAAGACTGTCGTTGATGGCTGTTGATTAAACTGAGCCAAAAGAAGTCAAATTTGTAATTTGCCAAAGTCGATTCAGGAGACATATTAAAGCAAACACATTAAAAAGGGAGTGTTGTTAGTCAGATGAGAACAAAACTTTTAGTTTGGAGAAACAGTAGTCAACAGCTTTTAACCTTTTACACTTATTTATGACATTTAATCATGGCGGTGCCTTCACTTAGCAGGAACAATATAAATTACTCTAATTTGAACCCACTAAGAATAATGAATTTATATCTTTTTTTCTTTTAAATCCCTTCTTTTTTTGTTTTAATCTGCTTATGTAACTGTTATAAATTGTAATCCCTGTAAATAATAACTATGACACACCAGTGCGTTAAATTCAAAAAGGTAGGTTTTAGTAAAAATAAAATATGACTTGAAAATTAAATAAAAAGGCAATATAAGTTTTGTAGTGTTTCAGCACACTTAGATAGTATTTGTGACTTCCAGTGTTGGGTGTAACGCGTTACAAAGTAACTAGTTACTGTAATGACATTACCATTTTTGTAACGTAGCAGTGTAACGAGTTACTGCGGCAAAAAATGTAATGACATTACTATTACTTTCGAAAATATGATGTCGTTACATAACCTGTTCCACCCCACAGCCCCGGCGCGGGGTCACTTTGGGGGAAGGGCGGAGAGAATGTCCAAATTTAGTTGACCTGTGGTCACTGATTGCTAAGCATGTCCTATCATTATAAACCTCAGAATCTCAGCTAAAAACTCAAATATTTTTTGTGACCTCCAAAACCAGAAAAAATAACAAAAAAAGAGCAGTTGTGCTATTTTGCGATTTTTACATGAACACATTAAACCGAACCTGTTGGTCACCCTGCCGAACAGAACCGAGCAAACTTTGCCTTCCATGAAAGCCAGCATCTCACAGTCTAAAGCTGCAAGTTTCATCACGCTACGTGCAAATTTGAGCAAATGAGCAGCAAAATAAGCCCAAAAATACATACAGCATTCGAAAAACAAGAGCATACATTTTTTACCTTTGTTTTTTCCTTGCTGAAAAAAATTATCCACCGTGATATGACTGTATTTCCAGAATAACTAAAATACCCAGTGTGCATTTAGAAAAGAAAAAGTGAAAAAAACGTAATCTTTTGCCATTATTTTTTACATTTGATTGGAGGAGGCTCAACCTTGTCTGTCATGCGCACTGAACTTTCCCTATGTAAACATTTGCTTTGTCCAATCTGCTTCAAAGTTCTGATGTCAGCGTGATTCTATAGGATCTTAGGATTCTAACCATATGTCAATCATCAAAATCGGCCAATAGAAACTGGAGTTACAGGTCTGTGTAATTCTAAAAAGATATTTTGTTTACCTCGAGGGCGAGCGCTGTGACGCAGTTACACGCAGGGGATCAGGTTAGCAGATGACGATTCAGCTTCGATTGTTTTGTTTGCGTTCGAAAAATGGCGCTTCAAGAGAAGAGAATCATCACTGACGAAGCCCTGGTGATTATTTGGAATGATAGTTCAGAGGTTTGTGTTGTGGACTCTTCATCAGAAGAGGAAAACCTGATTTTACCGGAGGAAACAGAGGTATGTCCCAACTAGCTGGTGCTAGAGCACTTTGCTTTGTTTCTCTGTCAGCAATTTTATATAGATGTTTTCTTTCTAACTGTGTTCTTAGATGTTTGTATATATACATTTTTTAAACTCTTTTGTTCACATCTTTTTGTGCGTGTGTATATATATATATATATATATATATATATATATATATATATATATATATATATATATATATAGTGGATATTTGTGTAGATATGTGTACAAAGATGTGTCTAAAATATATTTGTGTGTTGTATTTGTAGTTTCTATGTATATATTTTTTCTAACTCTTTTTCAGTCATAATATTCTTTTAGTCACCTTTTAGTCTTTTAGTCACTTCGGCAATCATTTCAGGCATGATGTTTTAGGACGATCCAAGAGTAGTGTAACTAGTAATGTAACTAATTTACTTTCCAAAAAAAGTAAGTAATGTAAGGGATTACTTTTTTGAGAAGTAATGAGTAATATGTAATGGATTACTTTTTTTGAGTAACTACCCCAACACTGACTTCAGAAACTCAAAAACAAGGTTTTAAAAGATCACATTCAATAATGCATTTCCCTTTAAAGTTCAGTTCACATTTGGGACCTATTTGAGCTCAGTTAACTATTCCGTTGCAGGTTTGATTGCTGCTTGGGTTCGTTGTGACCAGAAAAACACAAATGGCCGCTCCACTTGTTGAACAAGCAGAAAATAAAATGCATTTACTTTAGGTTTCTCACGAATCCTTTGGGCTAGGGGTGAGGGCTAATTGAGGTTGAGGCCTTGTTCATGACCATGTTAAATCCACTCGTCAACGTGGCTGGAGTTAGCTTCTCACTTGAGCTGTTTATAGCCCATTTGGACAAAAATGCAACTGGTGTATCCACATCAGAAGAGTCCAGAGAATTGCTTCCGGTCCATCATCACAGGGTAAACAGTCCACAACAGGAAACGTAGACTCTGCATCCACTAATACTTTTTAACTATTAACCCCTTAGCTCTGGTAAACAGCCTCATCAGGTAAAGTGCACCAGCCTAGTGCCACAGGATTAGAGGTTTTTATTTTTCCACTTACCTTTCTTCCCACCCTCAATACATCTGATTGGACAATCGATTTACATCAACCAATGTAATAAAAGAAAGTACAAGATTGACAATGCAACAGGTTAGGTTGAGCACACTTTTTAGAGTTGTACTTTGCAAACAAACTTGCTGCGAATACTAAGTATTTCATTAACTAAAAGGACAAAACCGTTCGGTTGGATTATAACTTTTTACCTATCTATGAACACTTTTTAAAAATTATAACTGAACTTGTATTTATTGTGATCTTAACCAGGTTGTAATGCATTTTAACTTGTTTTTAATATATTTATAACATATTTGCAATTAGTTATTCACATGACAGAATTTATAGTTTAGCGTGTATAATCTGAAATAGGTTAGACCAAGCTACATTAAGTTTGTGAAGAAAACGGCACATTTGACCAAAAATCTAGACTGAAATGCAATTGGGAATCTCGACCAATAGTTGATAACAACTGTTAACAGATGGTCTCCATCTAATCTGACTGATTGTGCCCTTAGATTGCAAATAACTGTCAAATTTCCAGGCAATAGATGTGCAAAACTAGAATAAAAATATCCAAAAGACTTGGTGGTTCATTGAAGTGAAAGGCTTCTCAGATTTTTTTTAATTGCATAAATCTTTAGTAGCAACATATGATTTCCTTTTTACTTCCCAATTATGCACTGTAAACCTATCACATAAACATACAATAAAATACATTTAAGTTTATAATGACAATAATATAAATAGTCATCTTCAATGAACTGCCACTAAACCCACTGATAGTGGACCTACCTTTTCTCTGATCTCCAGTGCTCTCTTGCAGAGAGGTTCTGCCTCCTTGTACTTTCCTCTCTTCCCATATAAGACAGCCAGGTTATTGAGAGTGGCAGCCACCTAACAAGAACCCATACAACATTCATTATCTTACAATGATTTTAAATGCCTGATCAAATTTCTCCATGAACAGCATTGTGTGCAACTCAATCTCCATCACCACCAGTGTAATTCAACTGATTTGACAATTGGAAGGGTGATATGCCTCATAAATCATATCAAACAATCAAAAAGTGATTGTGGTGACCTGTAATATGATCCAAATCAAGTTGGCTGAACTGCCACAAATTCACTCAGAAAGAGGAAGGCTGCAGAGAGTCTTGCAGGTGACTTATTATTGTTGGGATCCATTTTCCACAAATAACCTGAACAGACTGCATTTCCTAGCATTCCTAGCTGTGCCCCCAACGCATTCCCATTGGTCCTTGGCCAATGATGACATCACGAAGTTTATAAAAAACCGGCAATGACTACCAGAATTTCTCTTTACACTCTGCTCTGCAGGCGGGATGAGGATGCTCTCCACCAATGAATTCCCTTAATTTCTAACCTGCTGGGAGGAAAAGAAATCCCCTTAAATCTTTGAAGTGTCGCTGTCCAGCTACACAGCTTCTGTACGTGCATCTAGAGTTTTGCTGGCAGCTGAACTGTTCCAAGACCGTTCTTTAAAGACGACGGCCCCAGCCATCTCAGACATCGATTCGTAGCCTTTACAGCCTGCAACTGGAACCGTGTTTCTGAAGAAGTCTCTCTTTTTGCCCAACGTTTGACAAACATTCTTCCCCTTTTTCATTTTTGTTTTGCCCTGGACTGGCGTAATAACTAGCCAAAGCTAACTCCATTGTGCTTTGTCCCCCACATGCCTTGTCTTTTGTTTGAGCCCCCTAGAGCGAGGGATTAACCCACCTCCTGGTGGCTAACCCCTTTTAGCATCCACATCTGCGCATGCCTTGGTTTCTACCTACGAGAAGAGACCAAAACATGACTTCCCCCTTCCTTTTTATGATAAACATTATTCATTTTCTAAGATCGATAGTAGTTTAGTTTGCATGCCATAGAATAGATGGGATTTATTGGCAAATGCTTTGGCTGTAAGGTTGATCTGTTTTCTTGATAACCAACCTCCCCCCCCCAAAAAAAATATTTTAAGGAGAAGCTTTGAAGCTTTCTGTGCTTTACTGGTGTATGGACACAGTTACTGTCCACTGCGTTTTTGAACTCAGACTTTCAAAAGAGACTGGGTTTCTGGTATTATGATTTGCTCCTTAAAAAAAAGGAGCTGGTGCCCCGAACTTTAATTAAAACTTGAATTTCATTAATAATTATATTAATATTAAATTATTGATCATAATTATTGATGGTTATGTAAACCATGGAAATGGATGCAAGACAAAATAAAGAGCAGCAGAGGTGGATGGGAGATAATAAAAATAACCTACATTTTCATAATCCCTGTATTTTAGAAACCTCCTTTTTTATATATAATTCATCTTTGATGTCTTTTTCCCAAAATAAACAAATCAAGAAAACAAATCATAAAAAACAACCTAAACTTGTCACAACCAACATCTTTTTTCACCATAAGTATTTAACAATTTTCTTATTTGAAATTCCGTATTTATGATCTTCTCATATTACAGACCCCATAGAGAAAACAGAATCAGCTAAAATCAGTACAGGCAGGTCAAAATTGAACACAACTGGTGAATGAAATTGGCCAAAAATATCTCATCGGAGCATCTCTGATTGTAAGAGAAGTGAGGAGGGCTAAAGCTTGGTTTATACTTCTGCGTCGCGTCAGTTGCGTAGGTTACGCCGTAACCGCCGTAACCGCCGTACCCACTGCTGTGTTTATACTTCTGCGTAGGGCCGAAAGCGTCGTGTTGCTGTTTCATTTCCAGACCTGCAGGTGGCAGTAGGCTGGTATCGGTCGGCAAACTGCACAGGGCGGAGTTTTTCTGATGATTTGCTTATGTTTGCTTCAGTTCCGGCAAGTATTTCCTGAACACTTTGCAACGCAAGCAAATGAGAATGGTAAGTGCGTACGTAATTTCACTGACCAATCACAAGAGAGTACTTCCGCGTCTCTGCGTCGCCGGGCTGCACGTCAGGTCCGAGGAGGTGCACGTCAAACCTCTGCGGACCTACGCAGAGGCTACGGCAGTTACGGCTTACCCTACGCGAGGGACACGACGCAGAAGTATAAACCGGCCTTTACTCAGTTTCACGAACTAAAGAGTGATGAGGGTCCAAACAGGAAATATGCTGCCTGCTGGGGTTAACATAGTCAAACTGCTAATGCTTATTTTGAAATGTACAAAGAAGAAAATTGATGCGTGGATCATTTGTTTATACACTGAACAAAAATATAAGTGCAACACTTTTGTTTTTGCTCTCATTTTTCATGAACTGAACTCAAAGATCTGAAACTTTTTCTATACACACAAAAGACCCATTACAAACAAATCTGTCTAAATCTGTGTTAGTGAGCCCTTTTCCTTTGCCAAGATAATCCATCCCACTTTACAGGTGTGACATATCAAAGTGCTGATTAAACAGCATGAATATGAAACACGACACCACACACGCTGTCTGCCAGAACACGAATATGAAAACCATAGGCAATTTTTTTCTTGATTTCTTTAACTCAACTGGAGGACTCAATAACAGAGAGCGCAACTAAGCTAATGTGTGTCTGGTTGATTACTCATTTGTTGCACCAGTGCTTCCTGGAACTAAATCTCATACTGTACCAAACAGCTTATTCTGTTATGGAGTCTTGCTTAGTGTTTGTTTGATTAAATTGGATTGAAGTTCACCTGCTTGATCTCGCAGTGCAGTGGGACGGCATCCCATTCCTCAGCAAGCAGTTATCCCAAGTCGACCAATATTAGAGGTTGAATGATATCAGCCCTCAAAAAAATGTGCATATATTTGCATTTCAGTTCATTTTTTTAACCAAGCATCAGCAGTCTGTTTTGATAGCGCACACTTAACCCATGTTTAAAAATCAATCAATCAATCAAATTTTATTTATATAGCGCCTTATAACACCCAAAAGGTGCCCAGGGCGCTTTCCAGAGTTAAAACACAAATAAAACAGGCATGTCTTTGGTCAGAACTGCACTGCTTCCACTCTGTAGACAGGGTAAAGCGCCTTGAGGACTGTAGTATGACACCCCTGCTGTGTGACAGAGTCCAGGGAACAGTAGTTACAAGTCTGAATGACAGCTTATGAAAAACTGTATGACTACCAGTGAACATGGTAAGACTCATTCTCACTTTCATAGACTGATATACTTCAATTAATAAAGGACGTTATTTCTAGAGGAAAAATGTGCATAATCTTTGGTTTCATAGCAAAGTCTTCAGGTCATTAGCCTGAAATCTCAAAGCCAAGTCATTAAAAACATTCGTGGTAATAGGTTTAAATCATATTTAAATTTTGCTTTGTCAGGCCATGCACAGCAAATGTGATTTTATGGCTATGGCTGTGTGTAGCGGAGAGCGGCTGCTGCTCGGTTGCTTCTCAGCTAAAACGTAGCTAATTAGTCCCTTGGACCAATTTCATTTTTCACTTTCAAGGTTTACTTAACAATGGATTAAAAATTAAGGTTTACTTTTAACTTAAGTCATATTGAGATAGGATCACAGTATTCATCTGCTAAGTCAGGGTGGTGCAACTTCGGAGCTGTAAGTGGGTCTTTGGCTCACTTCATTAAACGATGAAATGGTGCGCTGTTTTCTTTGTTTCATTCTTTTGTTCTGTTCTGGCTCTGTTGGCTACATAAGGTTTTTTTTTTTTTTTTACATTGGTTCCTCTTTTCTTGAGGAAGATTGCATTTTTTTTTTCACCTGTATGCTTTCTAGTTTTTGGTGCTGTGAAGCTGGAAGGATTTTTGCTGTTAATTTTTCCCTTTTTGATAACTTGTTATGATGCGTAATCATGGGAACAAGGTGGTTTACAGCCAGGAACAGCTGATTACATTGCAAAAGCTGAAATACCTCAACTGAAGCCACAAATCCCTGATGAGTTGATAAGGAGGAGACGTGGATGCAGAGCAGAAGCAAAAAGGAGACAGAAGGAATTTCAAGCCATCTCTTATCTCTTATGCTGCTATAGGCTTAGACTGCTGGAGGACAGACCTACCAATTTTCTTCACTCTGCTACTTCCTTTTCTCCTACGACTCTCCAGTTGTATTACAGTACATTCTGTTATTTCGACTGTTAACTTTGTTTTCTCTCAGTGTTTTTCTCTCCATAGAAGATATACATGGTCTGGTATCCTGCTTGGCTGCAATGCCCTGTTGGACGGGGGGCATCGACTGGGATGATCCTCCTAGTAACTGAACATCCACTGTGTCCTGTTATCAACTTTTTACTTTCTGTAACATAGAAATTTCTCTTATATCAGATCTTCTGTTCCTTCTGTGTTTCTGCTCTGTCTTCTCAAACCCCCACACGGTCGTGGCAGATGGCCGCTCCTACTGAGCCTGGTTCTGTTGGAGGTTTCTTCTTGTTAAAGGGGAGTTTTTCCTCTCCACCGTCGCTACATGCTTGCTCAGTATGAGGGATTGCTGTGGTTGTAAAGTCTGCATCAACGGGGCCCAACCTCACGCCAATGACTGACGCAATCTGCTGGGATTCCTTAAATAAGAAACTTTTTAACTGATTGGAATGTTTGTATAAATGTATTGAAATGACTTCTTGTTAAGTGCCTTGAGATGACATCTGTTGTGAATTGGCGCTATATAAATAAACTGAATTGAAAACTGAATTGAAGTGTTCCCATGGAGCCATGGATCCAGTTCGGGTCTGCCATGTTGTTTACCTGACGAGCGAGCACTGAATGTAGCAGGGGTTGAATAGCCTACTCTACAGTTGACGTTACAATTTAGCCACAGAAACGCTGCTGGGTGCCAATACTGGCAATACTGGCACCCAGCAGGGGAAGTCGAACCAGTATGGTGGCTTTTGTATTTTCTATTATTTGGAATAGAAAATATTTTCCTTCTCAGAACATAATTTCTGATTTTTGTGTAATTTTTGTCCAGTATGAAAAGAGAGCTATTATTGTCATAGGTTTATTTTCTAATATAGAAGATTAATTATTTCCATTTTGATTTTAAAGTAATTTCTGTAATGGTTAACTTTTAAAAGCTGATTTTAAGTTTCTTTAATTTTTCTTTTTAACCACATAGAGCAGGAATACTTTAAATATGTTCAAATCAAAACTCTCCTTTAAGTAAAGAGAATATGATTTATGTGTTTAAGGATATATTTTGGACATGTGTTGGTTTATTTGTGGTTTGACATGAACAAAACACAGGACATCAATTGGTTTGGATACTTCAATTAATAGAAACTGAATGGATTTAAGAGTAGAAAGTAGCCATGGAAGTAATGAAGAAAAACCCTAAATGGGGAAAAAATGTGCAACAAAAAAATAGTTTTAAAATATAATCATAGCACCCAAATCATAATCAAATCAAAATAGTGAGGCACTCAAGATGGGACACCCCTAGTAGCGAACATCCTATCTGCTTGTGTTATGTAGGGACAGCCATCACCACAGAATTGCATATCTTAAGGCATTTCAGATGGCTGACAAGCAAAGTCAATTAAAAAATATCTACATTCAGTGTCTTTACGCTCAGTTGAGCAGCCGATTTCCAACTGAGTCAGGTTTCTTTTTTCCCCCATTTGCCATCAATTCATTTTACTTCCGAAGAGTTTTTGGGCAGCGCTGTTCAAAAATATTTTTATTAGCAAGATGACAATACGAGTATTACCTAGCAGTCTATGCCAGGTGGATATACTTACAGCAGGATGGTCTCTGCCAAGAGTCTTCTCTCTGATGGCCAGAGCATCATTTAGCAGGTTGGCTGCTTCCTTGTATTTGTTCTGATCCCTTAAAGACAGAAATAAAAAGAGTGAGACATAAATACACAATGTATTATTATATATTGTTTTCTTGAAATTATGTACCAACTCAAAAACCAGAGGTGACAATTTAGGATTCAAGCAAGAAAACATCCAACAACAATCCAGTAAAATGGAAGTGCAATTATTTTCTTTGTGTTCTCTTGGGAAAGTAATGTACACCAATCTGGTAGCAGAGTTTTTCACTCTTGTTGGTGTAAACCCATCCTTTTTTACATCTGTTTGTGAGGCATCGAACATAAAAAATTCTGAGTATCCAAGCTAAAGGTTTCAAAAATAGCAAAACAAGTGTAACAAAAAAAGTGTGCCTATTCTTCCAATTTTCTCTCTTGAAAAAAAGAGAAAGGGATTTGCAAAGCTATGAGGTGAACTTAAAAAACTTTCACTCCTTTTTGGTGACCTCAGGAATTCTGATGCCTCTGAACTTTGAAGGCTTGGGGAAAATGTGCAAAGGGTGTGTGAACCTCTGTACCCTACAAAAAACACTTGTTTTGAAATACAGGGTGTCCATAACGTCTCTATACAATTAAAAAAAACTGTATTACAAAGGCAGTTTATAAGATATCTAAACCAGATTTGTTTTATTGTTATCAGTGGTTGTCAAAGGTTGTAATCACATTGAAATTGTGTGTTTCAAGTATCCTTTAGGTGAAAGAGGTACTGTTAAATGAAACCCTTAGACATGGCTACTCCTCAACAGAAGGCACAATAGGTATCATGGTTTATTCAGACAAAATCGGATGGACAGACACAGCGGAACTAGAGAACAAAGTATGGAAGAGAACCACCATAACATCCTTCAATTCGTACATGGCACAAGAAATGTATGGACACAGGGACAGTGTTGGATGAAGGGAGGAGTGAGCAACCAAGAACATCTGAGGAAAACACTGATTGTGTTTTAACGTGGTTGTTCTAATTGTCTGGCAGCCGTTTGGATGGACTTTGTGGGAGAACGAGCAAAGGAGTGTCTTGCACGATCAATGTTTTCCCACACTACGGGTATGTATGGTGATTGCACATTAACAAGCTAAAGTCATAGTGCGAATGTGCCTGAACTGTATGCTGCCTGATTTAGTGGCTCCGGTAACTTTCTTATTAATTTACTTTTTAGTGTTATTTACATTTTATGTTTTTGTTCTCTTTAAAGAACTTCTTAGAATTTTTTTCTGAGACTTTTCCTCGACTCTATTGCTTTCCCCACTGATTAATGGGACGGCAACGATGAGATGCTGCCCGCATTCAGTACTGTTTGCCATGCGTCTGACTGGACCATTGCCAACTGGACAATTGCCAACTTCATCAGGGCTTCCAATCGAAATCTGGAGATTTAGCCATCATGGATACAGAAGTGGAAAGATGAAGAGAAGAGAAGAAAGGGAGAACGCAACACTGCGAAGCTGCCCGCATATAATACTCTAGGGATCAGCTGTTTGCCCTGCATCTGACTAGACCGTTGCAAACTGGACTGTTGCCAACTTCAACTGTGCTTCCGATTGAAATCTGGAGAAAAGGCCAGTGTGGATGCAGAGGTGGAAAGAAGAAAAGGAGGAGGAGAAGGGAGAAAAAGCAGCATCAGAAGTCTCTGGAAAGGATATTCAAGCCGTGTTTTTCCTCTGTCATCATGTGGAACGTACAGTCCCTTATAAATAAGGTTGATAAGCTGACAGCACTGATCCGGAGTCAGTGGGAGTACCAAGAGTGTAGCTTAATGTGCTTCACGGAGATTTGGCTGCACCAGGATATTCCTGATGACAACGTTTCCATCAACGGATTTAACTCCGTGTGGGCCGACAGAGACTTTTCCACCACAGAAAAGAAACGAGGAGGAGGCGTTCTCGTTAACAACCTATGTGTGATGTGGTCTAATCACACATTACCATCAAAGAACGTGGGTGCAGCCCTTACGTTGAACTGTGTACTGTTGGACTCTGACCATATTATTTGCCTCGGGAATTTTCCCCATGTCATTATTGTGATTGTTTATGTTCCTCCATTTGCAAACCTCACCTCTGCATCAAACACTATTCACTCCTCCATAGCATGGCTCCAAACCCAACACCCCTCTGCATTCATTGCCATCTCGGGTAGGGTTGGGCATCGAGAATCGAGCATCGATTGGAACCGGGACTCATATGTCGATTCTCCCGGAATCAGTCAATTTTTTAAATTATGATTCCTAGTTTCGATTCCCAGTCTGCCGACCAGAAGAAGAACCCACCGAATACCAACGAAGTAGAAGAATCCACCAGAAGTGTTAGCGTTACTGCGCAATCATGGAAGGTGTGTGGAGACACTATAATTTGTCTTCACTTTAGCAAACAAAAGTACAGGGTTCAGTGCTATACCTGTAAGAAATAACCGACCGCTCTGTGTTTGACGCGCTGCGCCGGCTTACCTCATTAGCTCTTCCTCCCGGATCCCACCGTCAGCCCAGCGCCGCACTGCAGTCCAAATCCGGTCAGTAAAATACGTCTGATGTCAACATTACGGCAGCAAACAAGTTATACTCGAACCGTTGTTCAACGTTAGCTCATGTATTTGTTTTCATAGACAAACGGTCTGAGATTGCTAAGCTAACGTTAGCCAGGCAGCTGTTAATACTTCGATGTGCTCAGACTCCTCCGTTCACCATCGCAACCGAGGGAAACGCAACAACTAGAGCAGCTCCACAGAGAGGTTTCTGACTTTATAATGTACCTGCAGCTAATATGAACGGGATTGTTGAAGTGGTTTCTTATTTTATGTTCAATATTCTGCAGACAGACATGCAGTATGTTTTGAAATCGGTTTTCATGACATTTTCAAAAATAAAGCTCTCCTGTAAAAACTGTGAAATTTTTTTTTTTTATATTTATCCCCAAGTCCATGGATAACAGCCCTGTGAGAAATTCATTGAAAGTAAAAAGGTAATAGAATTAAAATCCATGTTCCAATTCCATAGTTCAATTCAAATTCAATTCAAAAATACTTTATTGATCCCAGAAGTAATTAAATTAAGGGAAATTTAGTAATTAAATTAAGTAAAGTTTAGACTATTTCATCAAGTAAGACTACTATGGGTGGGTGGGTAGGTAGGTAGGTAGGTACATAGAAATACTTTATTAATGCCATAAGGCAAATTTCCTTAAAGTAGGTCATTTAAAATATGCGAAAAAAAAACAAATAAATGACCCTGTCCCACCAAAGAATCGGAATAGAGAATCGTTTGGAACCGGAATCGAAACAAGGAATCGGAATTGGAATCGTCCAGATTCAAACGATGCCCAACCCTAATCTCGGGTGACTTTAACCACATAACTTTGAACTCCACTCTCATGACTTTTACTTAGTAAATGAGCTGTCCCACCAGAGGAACGAAAACAATAGACCTGCTGTATGCAAACACTGAGGATGCATATAGCTTATCTCCCCTCCCTCCGCTGGGCAAGGCAGATCACAACCTTCTTCACCTCACCCCTCACTATGTCCCTCAGGTGAAATTACAGCCTGTGACCATTAAGACAGTGAAAAAGTGGTGAGAGGGGGCCCGTTAGTCACTACAGAGCTCCTTTGAAATGACTGGTCAGCCCTCGGTGGGCTTCTGCAGCGCATTCAACACCATTATGCTTAATTAACGCCCAGAACGGCAAGATTACATGTCAAGTCTATGGTTGATGCTGTCAGAGTCTCTGCGGTGCTTTGTGTGCTTTGGCTGAGGCAATTTTTGAAACTTTTGGTGTTTTCCAAGCTTCAATGCGACAAATGTTGAGTTAGCTGAACTTTCGGCAGCGTCCCCTGAGCGTCAACCAATCAGAGCGTCTCACTGTAGTGACGTCACTACACATTTAACGCAGCGCTGAAAGCGAAACTCATCCATACGCAGCTCCTGGAGCAAATGGTTCAACTCTCCAAACTCAGAACGCCTCTCAAGTATGGGGTGTATCCAAAAACGATGCTGATGTGCCCGATGTCAACGTTGTCTAGCTTTATTTAGCAAATAAAGCCAAGCCACTCTCTCGATATGATCAACCATTGTTTAAAACATCCGGCAAAAGAGGAAGCCACGTGCTCTTTTTCGCTCAGCAAGTGGCAGGCTCTGCAAGCTTCAGGCTTAAAAATGTTTAAGCTTCAAACTAGTCACTTTGTGAGCGTTTTTTGATGGCGACAAAGAGTGCATTAGACCTGCTCTACTGGGTGAGAAGATGACACCCATGCAGGTGGACCCCCCCCCCCCCCCCCCCAATGAGCCCTGTTTCCATCAGTGGGGTGAATGTAGATATAATGGAGGACTTCAAATACCTGGGACTGATTATAGATAATAAACTGGACTTCACCAAAAACACTGATGCCATCTACAGGAAGGGACAGAGCCTTCTCCATCTTCGGAGGCGCCTAAGGTCCTTCAACATCTGCCGTACAATGCTGAGGACCTCTTATGAGTCTGTGGTGGGCGGTACCCTATTTTATGCTGCAGTGTGCTGGGACAGCCGACTGAGGGTGGCTGACACCAACAGACTCAATAAAATGATTCGTGAAGCCAGTCATGTAGCTGGATTGGAGCTGAACTCTCTGAAGGTGGTGTCAGAGAGGAGGACGTTGTCCAAGCTATGAACTATACTGGACAGTCCTTCCCACCCTCTCCAAGACTTGCTGGATAACCTGAGGAACATGTTCAGTAACAGCCACATTCCACCTCTTTGTTACACAGAACGACAGAAAATCCTTCCTTCCTGTGGCAATCACACTTTACAAATCCACACTGAACAGAATGTCTAAGACATAACTCTGTAACCTCTGGTGATGTCTTGTTTGTTATTATATTTATATTGTTCTATTTTTATCCCTCTTACTTTTGATGTTGCACTTGATCACTTTCTCTTTTTTTCTGTTTCTCTCATTATATTATTGTTTTTAAGAGCCCTGCAATGCAAGAATTTCCCTTTGGGAAAAAGATAAAGTATATCTGTATGTCACTTACCTATAAACCAGCGCCAGGATGTTAAGCATGGTGGCTACATCTGGATGGTCATGTCCAGAGGTCTTCTCCAGGTCTTCTAGAGCTTGTTTACAGAGGGGCACTGCCACCTCATACCTGCCCTGGGAGGCATACTGGATTACAAGGTTGTGAAGGGTCCTAAGACGAGCTGGGATCTCATACCCTCCCTGCTGGGCAGCTGCTGCTGCAGCGCTACCGTGAGCTGGCTGCACTAAACACACAAAGAAGACAAGGATATTGCTGGAATAGAAAACCATGAAAACAAAATTGTCTAGCTTTTTCAGTATTATTTTTGTGCATCACGGTCACATAATTTAAAAGGTACAAGCTGGAACAAAAAAGCCTCACCTATAAAAAGGGACATATACACGTTTCACTTTCTTTTTTTTCTTCCAGAGTTAAATGGAATATGTATTTGGACAATCGTGTTAACATGTTTTCCAAGCTATTACTCTCCCTTGAAACAAAAACCTTCAGGATGTCACTTCTCTGGTACTTTGTTAAAATCGTATTTAATCGACTCCTTACTGGAAGGTATCTGAAAAAATCCTGCCTCTCTAAATCATATTCCTTTTTGAGATCGTCAAAACTTTTCACAGACCAGTTGTGTATAAAGGCCGTAAGACCCCTTCCTGCCCACATTTTAAAATCTATTGTCTGTCCTATTTGGAATAAAATCCATGTCATAAGCACACAAACGTAATGTTTTCTGCACCCTTTAAATTGTATTTCCTAAAGACTTTGCGCCAGATTTTTTGTGTTACTTTTATCCAGGGGTTATTTTTATTTGCAAGACTGCTTACAAGTTTTTTGGCTGCCAATACTGCTTGTAAGGGTGGACCCGCAGAGCCTCCCTCTTCCATTTCCTTCCACCTGGCCCTGAACTGCGAGTTGTAGTGATACCCCAGGTTTTCTAATCTGAGCAGCACAGTAATAATCTTTAAAATTTGGCAGCACCATTCCTCCTTTGTCTTTTGATAATTGCATTACTTTGAATTTTACCCTTGGTTTTCTACCCATCCAGACATATCGGGAAATTAATTTCTGCCATTCAATGAACTGTCGATCTCTTATTTCAATTGGTAGCGACAGAAAAAGATACAACAGGTGGGGTAAAATCGCCATTTTGACTGAATCAATCCTTGAAGTTAGACTGAGAAAAGGTTAGTGATTCCATCTGGAGAAGTCAGACTTAATTTTACGGTTGAGAGGAATATAGTTGGCTTCAAATAATTTTGTGATGTCTTGGGTAAGATTAATTCTTACTTCATGGATGTTTTCTTACAACTCAGGTAGCATTTAGTTACTTAATCATCTGGTAGGTTAAAATTAAGGGTCATAGCTTTAGTTTTCTGAATATTTATCTTATAACCTGATAATTTACCAAACACCAGTTGCGTAGCCAGAAATAACTAAATGGTCGGGCCACGGGAAAATTGGTCGGGCCAGACTAATAAACCAGAAAGTTACACAGACCATTGATTGCGTAATCTTACAGCCGATGTTACAGCAATGCTCCCCGATAAAGCCCCCCATTCACCGTTCAATGTTTTTCATTAGTTTTGCTTTTCCCAAGATGTTTGTTGTTACAATGTAGCCTAGCTTGCACACTTTTTATATTCACAATTCAACAGCAAACTCAAAGTCTAATGAGCTACTCGTCGGCAATCCAGCCAAGCAGTGAGCGTAAATTTCTTCCTATACTGATGCTGAATTCCAGCTCTCAAGGCATGTAGAAGGGGTACGTCAGCGTTGTACACGATGCTGGCACATTTGTTTAATAAATGAACTTGAACTTAATAAATTTATCATGAACGTTTGACTTTTATTTATTTCTCATGAACGGTATTAGATATAAACTTTTTTTCTCTCCACAACGAAACACTTCAGGCTTTCAGACAACAGAACAGGTGTTCTGACAATCTGTGCTACCCAGAACAGGTGTTCCGACTATCTGTGCTACCCCTCAATCCGTGCTATCCTGTAGCATTGCACATGCGCATTTCGATGTTACATCACAATTCGCTTACTCAGCAAATCTGTCATTGAGAATTCCTACCTGGAAGTTCCATTTTGTCTGTTTTATTTCTTTGATGTTTACTTCGAGTTTAATTCGAATTTCTTTATTACTGGCTAATTTTTATTCAAAATATTTTTCCTAATATTTTACATGACAGCCCTTGTATGTTAGTTTCACTTCTGTGATATCATTATACTGCATGTAAACAAGTCCCATTAATTAGAGTCGTAGAGTAAATGCAGTGTTTTCTGTGGGCTATTTGTGCTTAGAATCAAACTACATTTTAATATTAAGAGTCCTAGAATAAATGCGGTGTATTTCGCGGGCTATTTGCGCTTTTAATCATACTATATTTCAATATTAGAGTCGAAGAATAAATGCGGTGCATTTTGCAGTCTGTTTGTGCTTATAATCACACTACATTTTAATATTCTGTAGTAATAATACTGCTATCTGCTCTACGTCTTACTGGCATGGTATATATTCATTAGCTGCTTTACAAACTAATAACAGATTTTCCGAGTTATCAGTCATCTACAGATCAGTACTATCACAGTTTGTTTTTGTACGCCAATGACTGACACAATCTGCTGGGATTCCTTAAATAGGAAACTTTTTAACTGATTCGAATGTTTGTATAAATGTATTGAAATGACTTCCTGTTAAGTGCCTTGAGATGACATCTGTTGTGAATCAGCGCTATATAAATAAACTGAATTGAATTGTAGTAATTAACAGTCACTCTGTTGGCCCACAGTCATGAAGCACTGGGTTTTAATTGATGATCGGCAGGTGGAAGCAGTTGTGATGTTATGCACACTGTTCAACGCTGCTTTTACGACACAATGGAAATAACTGCCACTCGGACGAGGTAATGGGAAAATAATATCTTTTTATTCTTAAAATAATCGAATGGTTTCCTAGCATTTGTCTGATCTGACCCGACTATCTACCTACCATGCTACCCACGTATATTAACAGGTAGGATGTTCGGATCACTGTTTTAAGTGAATCTATATGTGCTACCCACGTATATTAAAAGGTACAATATTCTAATCACTGTTTTAAGTGCATCTATATGTGCTACCCACGTAAATTTAAAAGGTGGGATATTCTGATCAACGTTTTCCGTGGATGTTTTATGTGCTAGTTTTAGCTTTATATTAAACAGGTAGCATGTTCTGTGGATTGAAAGAAAAGTTTTTGTATTCATATAAATTGTTGCTATGCTAGGCATTACTGCTAAACTGCCACTTCAATCCAGTCACTAAAATATTTTCCAATGATTATATTTAACATTAAAGCCAACAGTTGTTTTCGGCATGTAAACATATCGGTAGCACTTTTCGAGGGTAGCACCGACAGATAGACATAGCTATCTATGCGCGCTACGGTAGGACATTCTGATGAATTAGCACAGATCGTCAGAACACTGGCATTTCTGTGTGATGCTGAGATGGTAAGCTACATGTATTGGAAGGTCAGTGTCCAATCGGATCATCGAGTGATATCATGTGAGGTGAAATATCCAATTGTAAAGCTTTTTTCTATCAAATGGTGTGTCAAAGATCGTCAATTACATGAAGATGATTCCCTCCTCTAACATCCTCACGGTTGAAAACCGCTGCAATGGAATTACTGATACAGTGGCTTGCAAAAGTATTCGGCCCCCTTGAACTTTTCCACATTTTGTCACATTACAGCCACAAACATGAATTAATTTTATTGGAATTCCACGGGAAAGACCAATACAAAGTGGTGTACACATGAGAAGTGGAATGAAAGTCATACATGATTCCAATTTTTTTTTTACAAATAAATAAGTGAAAAGTGGGGTGTGCGTAATTATTCAGCCCCCTGAGTCAATACTTTGCAGAACCACCTTTTGCTGCACTTACAGCTGCCAGTCTTTTAGGGTATGTCTCTACCAGCTTTGCACATCTAGAAACTGAAATTCTTGCCCATTCTTCTTTGGAAAACAGCTCCAGCTCAGTCAGATTAGATGGACAGTGTTTGTGAACAGTAGTTTTCAGATCTTGCCACAGATTCTCGATTGGATTTAGATCTGGACTTTGACTGGGCCATTCTAACACATGGATATGTTTTGTTTTAAACTATTCCATTGTTACCCTGGCTTTATGTTTAGGGTCGTTGTCCTGCTGGAAGGTGAACCTCCGCCCCAGTCTCAAGTCTTTTGCAGACTCCAATAGGTTTTCTTCCAAGATTGCCCAGGATTTGGCTCCATCCATCTTCCCATTAACTCTGACCAGCTTCCCTGTCCCTGCTGAAGAGAAGCACCCCCAGAGCCTGATGCTGCCACCACCATATTTGACAGTGGGCATGGTGTGTTCAGAGTGATGTGCAGTGTTAGTTTTCTGCCACACACAGCGTTCCAAACTTCCATTTTGTTCTCATCTGACCAGAGCACCTTCTTCCACATGCTTGCTGTGTCCCCCACATGGCTTTTGGCCAAACTGCAAACGGGACTTCTTTTGGTTTTCTTTTAACAATGGCTTTCTTCTTGCCACTCTTCCATAAAGGCCAACTTTGTGCAGTGCACGACTAATAGTTGTCCTACAGACAGATTCCCCCACCTGAGCTGTAGATCTCTGCAGCTCGTCCAGAGTCACCATGGGCCTCTTGGCTGCATTTCTGATCAGCGCTCTCCTTGTTTGGCCTGTGAGTTTAGGTGGACGGCCTTGTCTTGGTAGGTTTACAGTTGTGCCATACTCCTTCCATTTCTGAATGATCGCTTGAACAGCGCTCCGTGGGATGTTCAAGGCTTGGGAAATCTTTTTGTAGCCTAAGCCTGCTTTAAATTTCTCAATAACTTTATCCCTGACCTGTCGGGTGTGTTCTTTGGACTTCATGGTGTTGTTGCTCCCAACATTCTCTTAGACAACCTCTGAGGCCGTCACAGGGCAGCTGTATTTGTACTGACATTAGATTACACACAGGTGCACTCTATTTAGCCATTAGCACTCATCAGGCAATGTCTATGGGCAACTGACTGCACTCAGACCAAAGGGGGCTGAATAATTACGCAGACCCCACTTTTCAGTTATTTATTTGCAAAAAATGTTTGGAATTATGTATGATTTTCGTTCCACTTCTCACGTGTACACCACTTTGTTTTGGTCTTTCACCTGGAATTCCAATAAAATTGTTTCATGTTTGTGGCTGTAATGTTACCAAATGTGGAAAAGTTCAAGGGGGCCGAATACTTTTGCAAGCCACTGTATACACAATTAATTTAGCCGGATTACATATTTCCCAAAGAAATAATAAGACAGACGGGCTCGATTAAAAAGTGGGCGGGCCCACCCAAGTTGTTAGGGATGCTGATGGTTGGGATAAATATATTAACACGTCATCCGCAAATAATGATATTTTGTGTTCCTGTCCTGCTATATTTATACCCTTGATCTGCTTGTTTTGCCCAATATATTTGACTGAGAGGTTCTATAAAAAAGGGTAAAGAGAAGTGGCGAACAGGGGCAACCCTGCCTACAGGAACGCTTCAAAACAAAAGAATTTGAGAGACTACTATTTATTTTAATTCTTGCTGCTGGGTTACTATATACAGCTTTGAAAGCTGTTATCAGGGTGTGATGAAAGCCAAATTTGTCTAATACGTTATACAAAAAAGTCCATCTTACTGAATCAAACACCTTCTCTGCATCAAATCCCATTAACATAGTTTGGGTCTTGTTTTCCTGGACATACCCCATAATATGTAGCGTCCTCCTCAAGCTGTCTTGGGTCTGTCTCTCATGGATAAATACAGTGTGGTCCAGATGGATAAGAGACGGCAAAAGTTTTTCAATTCTCCTAGCCAATATTGACATATAAATCTTGTAATCCAGATTTAACACTGAAATGGGTCGATATTGTGTACAATCTACTGAATCCTTGCCTTCCTTTGGTATTACTGAGATTATTGCTTGCTTCCATGTGGGGGGGGGGGGGGGATCTCTCCCTTTTTGAGTGCTCCATTACTAATCTGGCACAGTTAAGACTTATACCATTCGGCTGTGAAGCCGTCCGAACCTGGGCTCTTATGTGGTTTGAGTCTGGATATTGCTGCCTTGACTTTTATTTCAGTGATATCTGCAGTCAAGGCCTTGTTTTGTTCTTGTGTAATTGTGGGAAGATTTAGAGAGTCGAGAAAACTCTATCTCGTCCTCATTATCTAGTTCTGGTTGTGAATATAATTCCCTATAGTAATTTTCAAAACTTTGTTGAATTTGTTCTGATCTATGCTGTATTTTCTTAATCTGAGGGCATCTTATCTTATTAAAAGTGGCGTCTGCCTTTTGTTTCTTCAGTTTATATGACAACAATTTCATTGCCTTACTACCTGCCTCATAGTACCCCTGTTTTAGAAATACCAGTTTGTTTTTAACCTCTTCTGTGATTATGCCATTTATCTCGTTTTACAGTCGTTTAATTTTAATCGATACTTTTTTGGTCCCTGGTTTAGCTTGATGGTCTTTTTGTAATTCTTTGAGTCTGGTGTTTAGAGAATTGAGGCTCTCCAGTCTACGTTTTTTTTTGTGATGATGAAATTAAAATTATTTTCCCCCTAAGGACTGCCTTAAATGCATCCCACACCATAGGGGGAAGACACTTCTCCAGTATTGTTTTCTTTAAAATAGGTATCTATTGTCTTTTCTAGCTCTTCTTTTACCTGAGGGTTGTTCAGTAAACCTACGTTCAATTTCCATAGTGTAGACTTTAGGTTATTACCAATATCAACTGTCATTACTATTGGTGCATGATCTGACACATCAATTGTTCCAATATCACATGACTGAATTCTCAATCGTTCTCTCTTAAATGCAAAGAAATAGTTAATCCTTGAATAAGTAGATTGAAGTGCAGAGAACTAAGTGTAGTCACGGCCTGTTGGATTAAACTCTCTCCAAACGTCTACTATGCCAATTTCTTTCATTATCGAGTTTATTTTATTAATCATGGGTTTATAATGTCCTAAATTGGAGGTGGAAGATTCCATTATTGATAATATAATATATATATATATCATATCTCCTCCACATAGAAGCACACCCTGAGCTTCCGCAGACATTTACATTTTTTTTTTTTATAAAAAGGTCCAATCACTCCCAGGAGGGGCATATATGCTAAACAAAGTTACCACCAGCCCTTCAATCCTTCCGGTTATCATTACATATCAGCATTCCTTGTCTTTTTTCCCTGAAATGTGTTCATATTGGACTTGATTTGAAATAAGAATGGCAGACCCTCTTCTATGTCCTGATTTATAGGATAGATAAAATATATGTTTGAAGCCTCCTCTTCTCAGTTTTGCTTGTTCAGTTTCAGATAAGTGCGTTTCCTGCAGGAATGCTACTTCAGCACCCTCCCTTCTCCGTTTTGACAGCATCTTGCCTCTCTTAATAGGGTTAGTTAATCCCTTTACATTGAAGGAGGCCACTTTCAACATATTACTTGCCAGTACCATTACTAAGATTTGTTTCAGTTTTTAGATGGAGTTTGTGTGACTTCTCTATTTCTGCTTTGAACTGCAGCAAATAAATGAACAGGACTACAACCAATAAGGCTTAGAACTCTTATAAACTGAGGGTTTCCAAAGGTGGGGTTAAAAGAAAAACCCTGTGTGAGATGTTTAAGTGCGGCGCTGGAGAGGGAAACCTCTCTCCTGCGAGAGGGCCCTCATTTGTAATGGATTCAGCCAAAGTCTCATTGTGCCCCCAACATATTGATCCTGGGCCTTGCACAGAGAATATGCCCGAGAAAATAAATAAAATATTAATAACCTTTACATTCTTCCACATATATATTTCACTTTGAGATAATGATATGCCCGTGTTACATGGAAATTAATTCTATCTCGTCCAAACATAAGCCAAAAATATCAAAATATGTGAATTACTGCTTTAAACATTCTTTCTGAGCTTTTGCCTACTCATTTAGAGTCTCGTTTATTTGACAACACTGACAACAGCTTGAAGTTTTATCAGCTCCTCCGTCACTTTTTCTAGTGACTGCATTCTCTCCTCCGTGTTTGAAACACGGTCTTCTACTTCGTCGAGTCTCTTTTTGGTTTTGCCGATCTCTTCTTTGATTTCCTGGAGTTGTTGCTTATTATCTTGTCGGAAATCTTTTATCTAGGAGAGGATGGTTTTCAGATTAGCCTCCACGTTAGCTTCGTCTTCTTCTCCGTTAGCGGGCAAGCTACAGCTAGCTGGAGACGACTCCGGACTCTGTTCTCCGTGTGTTTGGGTATTCTGTGCAAATTTCCTAAGTTTGGCTTTGCTCTGCCTATCTTGTAATGAGGTCTTGCCCCTAACCATGTCTTTCCGTCAATTTTAAAACGAGTTAGTCGAATTAATGGGCACTTAAATCCTAATAGTGGGGAGAGATTTTTTTCTTAAGCTGCCATTTTAGCCACTGCTAAACCGGAAACCACACATTTCACTTTCATCTCTTTCTGCTACCTCACAAACACTCCAAACATAAAACCATCTTTTTTTTTGTGCAAATTTTTGCTGTCAGAAATATTGTGCTTCTGTAAGCCATTTGAAAAAGTGACTTATTGTGACATCACAATAAGCGCAATTTGCATACAACTGCCCTTGCCCTGTCGAACTACGCCCCTCCCAGCAATTCCATGCCATTCTCATGTGTGGCAAACCTGCACCCTAGTAACAAGGTGGCATGGTCTACAACTGCTAATTTCCATAAAAGTGACAGAGCCCTCTAAACCAGAAGTCCCCAACCGCCGGGCCCCGAACTGGTACCGGGCCGCACAGAGAATAACTTACAGTATTTCCGTTTTGTTTACTATCAGAGTCTAAACTGTTTTATTTTGAAAAATTACCGGATTATCTCTGTTACATCTGGCTATAACTCACTCTTGACCAGAGGTGGGTAGTAACAAGCTAGATTTACTTAAATAACATTTTGGAAAAAAATTACTTTTTACTTACTTAGAAATGGTTTTAGCTGATTTAGCTGATTAAAATAAAAGGCTGTCACGAATATGTCTTCTTCATGCATCATTGCGTGAAGAAACTTTCTGCATCTTTCACGGTGGGGTTCGTACTTCGAATCGGTGATGTGTCGGTCGCGAACGAACAGGCTCTAAGAGCTAACTCTTTGAAGTGAACGATTGGAGTCAGCTCGTCATTGGGAGCTGTTTTTTTTTCCATTCCCCCCTGCTTGTTTTGGTACATTTGGTACACATGGTTTTGCATTAATTTTGGTAATAAATACCCTTTAAGCAACAGAAAATCCGAGGAGCCGAAAGAGCCATTTCTTTATGGTGAGCCAAGCCAAAAGAACTGGCTCTCCAAAAAGAGCTGGAATTCCCATCACTAGAATTCAGTAATGGCGGCGCTCGACTGAATATGAGGGGGAGAGGAGCGAGGGGGAGAAGGGAGAGGAGCAGGGCGGGCTTCCTGCAGCATAGGTAGGTCTGCGATGTCTGTATATGGTATATCCTGCTCCGACTTGACATCAAGTCGGCCAGAAATTAAAACCACGTATTTGAGTGCGCGTGCACGTGGGCTGGTTGACGAACCCAGGGGTAAACAAACGCTTCACTTTTAAATATCGGCTTCCCGGGCAGTGTATAATCGTTAGGCAATCATAACATACCCTTTTTCTCATGGAAAAGTGAAAATTACAGGTCATGACTCCTTTAAACGCTTTCAGGTCCCGTAGCTCCCTCCACCTCTCAAAGGCTACGCCAATATTTAGCCTCGTTTTATCTCAGGATCGGTCAACTTCTTTCTTCTTAGCTTTTTTGTCCTCGTCGGTCATCTTCTTTTTTGTTATCTTAGCCGTATATGCTGTTGTTGGCAGCGGCGGTACGGGCAGTTTCCCTTTAAGTGGCAGTTGCTCGGCCATAGCTACCTTCTAGCTTCTTGTAGCTAGTCAAAGAGCTGTTCTGACCTTGGTTCTGACAGAGCGCAGCCGGTTGTGGAGCGGAGCGAGGGGCGGGTCGCGGTGTGTGTGTGTGTGTGTGTGTGTGAGGAGTGATAGACAGATGTCAGACACTCCATCAGACGATGCTCTGGCTCTGATTGGGTGTTTTCTACCCGGCGCGGTGGATTCTTGCAAATCGCAGTAGGGGCTGTAGGCGTGACCAACTCACCTGCTTTTTTTAACAGATTACAGATCTCATTTCCTACTTTCAGGAGATATGGACAGTTTTAGGAAATATCACAAAAAGTTACTTTTATTCAAGTTAACCACTGCAGCTTTAAAGGAGACCACCTGTTTCTGCACAAGCTTGGGTTTTCTAATGTAATCTGTCTGTTGAGCTTGTTGCATTTTGAGGTCAAGTGAATATATAGTAAACACCATAAATTGTCACTGGAACTACTTTTTACCTTTTTTCTAAGATATACCTATTCATTACCTACTAAGTATTGGTATTATACTGAAAAAAATTACTTAGAAAAGTCTTTCTTCTGCTTAAAATTTGTTATGCAACTATGCTATTTAGTTTAATCTCTTTTTTTATTTTATTTTAGTCTTTAAAATACCAGAATTTGCCCATAACTTTATATTTTTGTCTGTCTGATGACATAATTATAAAATATTAGATCAGATGTTACTCAGTACTCAAGTAGCCCATTTACTAAATACTTTTTTACTCTTACTTGAGTAATCTTTTTTGGATGGCTACTTTTGCCTTTTATTGTTCCTTTTTTAGAGTGAAAATATGTTGAAGTTGTGCTACTTTCACGTAAGTACAATTTTTGGGTGCTCTACCCACCTCTGCTTTTGACACGTCAAGATGCTTGCCTCGATCTTGTGATACGTCAACGCTAATAAACACACAAGCTAGCAAAATTATTTTGAACAAGTCTCTGAAAAATATATATGTGTAAAGGAAAAGGTCCAGTGAGCAGACAGAAGAGCCCATGACTTCAAGAAAAACAAAGCTACATTTCAGGACAATATCAGGAGCCCTAATTAAATATTACAAAAGGCGATTTCCATGCATCAGGTCCACTCTATAAAAATATGTAATATGCCTAGATGGGACAGTCTTATTACAGAGAAACAGACACAGTGCTCCCAATGATTCAGTGTTGTAGTGAGTAATATTTTTCATGCACTTTATATTTATTTTTTAGGTAAATCTTATTTTAAAAGGCATGTTTAAACATTACTTGTGTTATACTGTTGGCACAATGATACGGAAACCCTAATAAAGTTAAGAGCACACACCAAGCTGAATTTTCCCTTTGTTGGACAATAAAGGATTATTCTGTTCAACATTTATTATATCTAAAATAATCCTGTTTTTTATGCCAGTCATATCTTTTTATTTTGTTGCATTTATCTGCCGGTCCGTGTGAATATTGTCTGATATTAAACTGATCCGTGGCAAAAAAAAGGTTGGGGACCACTGCTCATTCTAAAAGGGACTGAAATTATCAAGAATTGAGCTGGTGAGATTGCTTTATGTGAAAGTGATTTTGTGCAAAGAACTTCAAGAAAGTGCAGGTTGCAGGTTAGAGCCCCCCCTAAAACAACTGTTTAGAGAAATATATATCTAAAAATTTACTCATACATTAATTATTTTAGCTTTTGGAGTCGTTTTTGTGAGAAGATCTAACCTCCACCAGACCGGAAGTGGCGTAGCAGAAGGGAGTCCTGTCAGCTCCACAATAGAAAACTATGGATTTTAAAGCTGACTCTTATGGCGTAATATTTGTGCCACCAACTTGAGCGCGCAGTGAGACTGATCTGAGAACAAATATCTATGTGAACTAACAATAACACCGCCTCTGTCCTTGCTCGAGAGAAGTGAGACTGCGAGCGAGCCTCTGTCCCTGCTCGCTTAACAAGCTCAGTGAAGTGGATAATTTCAGAGGAAGCGCATAAAAACAACACTTCGAACAAATGCAGGTTATGCAAGGCAGTCGTGATAAACATGCATACGTGTGATTAAAACCCAGTATATTCGCAAACTAAAAGGTTTTCTTTCAATGCAATTTTGGTTAACAAAGCATCCCCACAGCATGATGATGCCACATCAAAGTTTCACTGAGAGGATGTGTGTTCAGGGTAATGAGCAGCATTAGTTTAACACATTGCATTTTGCATTCAAGTAAAAAAAAAATAATCTGCTTTGGTCTCACTTTGTCCAACATGTTCACTATGTCTCCTAGATGGGTTGTGGTCAACTTTAAAGGGAATACTGTATAGCTTTTTTTCCAAAAACAGCCATCTTATTACCACTGGACATTAAAGCCCTGATTTGTGGGGTACACAACTGTCATGTCAGTAGATTCTCTCAGCAGGTGAGCTGATCTGACCCATGCATCCTAGGAGTATCAGAGCAAAGAGGGTCAAATCCATGCACACCAAACTTTTCAGGTTGTTATTTAGAAACAATTAAAACCATCCATTCATCTTCTTCCAGTGACTTCAGGGTCAGGTTACGGAATCAGCAGTCTAAATAGAGAAACCCAGACTTCACTCTCTCCAGCCACTTGGGCTAGCTCCTCCAGAGGAATACAAAGGCATTCCCAGGCCAGCTGAGAAACATATTCCCTCAAGCGTGTCCAGGGAAATATCCAGGGTGCATCCTAGCCAAATGCCCAAGCCACCTCAACTGGTTTCTCTCGATCTGGAGGAGCAGTGGCTCTACTCTGAGCCCTTCCCGGATGACTGAACCTCTTACCCCATCTCTAAGGGAGAGCCCAGACACCCTGCAGAGGAAACCTATTTTGTCCGCTTGTGTCCACAATCTCATTCTTTTGATCACTAGTACCTAGAGCTTGTGATCAGAGAAGAGGCTAGGAACGTAGATCAATGGAGTGCTTTGCCTTTCAGCAACATTAAATTTTTTGTTAGCTCATTTCAAAAACTCACAGCATATCCAAGTCACAACAAGTTTTTGTCAAATTCAAGAAAGCTCAAAACCCACCTAGAGATGCTCATTTGGTGATAGAATGTGTATGTACCGGAGTGAGATGTACATATTTGTGGGCATCCCCATTATTCTCATCCTGCTCAAAGCAATTCAACAACACCCCAAAAGCTAGTCCGGCTGTCTGAACAAGCTTAGGGCAGAGGCAAATCTAATCCTGTCTATCACTTGCCTAGCACCCATCGCATACAAGGAACAAGAGCCTCAGGCACCTCTGTCACTGAAGGAAGTTTAATACCAGTCAAGGAGAAATTTGGTGAAGCCAATTTTCTTCATAAACCACAACACATCGCTCTCAACATAAATTGTACATGTTTTATTTCCAATTCACAACCTTTCACACCTTGCCACAATAAATTCAAGTTCAAAAATACTTTATTGATCCCAGAGGGAAATTAAGTGGGATAGATTAACAAATCTATCCTAAGCAATTTATTCCACTTTTTAATCATAGGATGAAATGAGAGGAGAGACTATTCTGTTGTACACTTGGTTCATGAATGCAACATGAGGTGCCTCAAAGTTTTAGTCTACAATGCATGTTTTACAATACAAGCCATAAACAAGTAGCGTTCTGACTGATATAAACGTATGTAATAGAAGTTGGAAAATGCAGCTGAAGCATACTTTTGCACAATAAAGTTGCGATGCATACTATATGTAATGTACCAAGGACCCACCCCTACAGTATCTCCATCTAATTTTTCTTTCAACTAACTGTGTGGCTTTTTCACAAAATACCCTGCATCAGAAGTTTCAAATTTATTTGTAGGTTTTAATCCTAAAAATGTTGATAATATGCATTTACAGAAATGTAAATTAATGTCTCTTGTTTAACCTGCTTAAAAGGTCATTTTTAAGCAAATAAAAACATTTGATGTTTACAAAATAATTGCATAACACAAATTTCCTAAAATAAATGAATTTCCTGTCTGACAGGAAGGGAACTTGTTGATATACACAACAGTGCCTTGTAACAGTATTCATACTGATGGTATTCATTCAATTATTCAGGTCTTTCTACCTTTTCTGTCTCTGCTGAAGAAAAGCATCACCACAGCATGATGATGCTACCACTTTTATCACCATGGAGATACTGTTTTCAGGATTATGTGCAATGAGTTTTCTCCACACACAACATTTTGCATAAAGCACCTTTTTGTCCATGTTTGCTGTTTCCCCAACAAGCTCTACCAGCTGAGGAGACTGGGGTCTTTTGGAGTCCAGGGAACGCTCCTAAATACCTTCTTTGACGCTGTGGTGGCATCAGCCATCTTTTATGTTGTTATATGTTGGAACAGCAGTTTATCTACAGCTGAGAAGAAGAGGTTGGACACACTCATCAGGAAGGCCAGCTCAGTTCTATGATGCCCCCTGGATCCAGTGGAGGTAGTGGGAGACGGAAGGACTCAGGCCAAAATAACATCACTAATGGAGAGAGTCTCCCATCCCATGCATGAAGATGTACCCGAGCTGCAGAGCCCCTTCAGTGACTGACTGCTGCATCCTAGGTGCATGAAGGAGCGTTTTCGCAGGTCTTTCCTCCCTGGAGCTGTTAGACTTTACAACCAAAACTGCTCCCAACAAACTTAATAATGTTTCCACCTCATTTTCTGTTCTTAGTGTACATATTCTTAAGTCTTATATTCACACAAGTAAGAAAGTATAAAAACAGAATTTAAGTGTTTCTATTGCCTACCACTTTGCTGATGCTACGGCCAAATTTCCCCTTTGTAGGACAATAAAAGGACAGTTCTATTCTACACGGCTTATGGCAAAAATTTACTTCTTCTGGCTTCCTTTCTTTTCTTCTTTCTGTACAGTGTCGCAGTTGGTGGCACTGTTACCTTAGAGCAATAAGGTCCTGAATTTGAGTCCTGGCCTGGGACTACTGTTCACTTCACATTTTTATGCTGGGCTATCAATAATCCTATTAAAATGGACTGAAGTTAATGGTTTTGATGTAACAAAATGTGTGGGGGGAAAGGTTAGGGGTGTGCATACTTTTGTAAAGCACTATGTTAATATATAGAGCAGATCAAATAAGATGAAACACTTACTGCCTGGAGCTTGGTCATCCTGGTCATCTGGAAAAAGTTCATCCAAAGTCTCTTTACTGGAGTCACACTCCTTTTCTTCCTGAAAAGTCAAAGAAGGAATAATTATGGAGATTTAAAAAAAGAAGTAAAAGGAAATAAGAATGGCATTTTCTTTGTCCAAGTACAGGAACAAGTTAAGCTTCAAAACAGCAATTCTGCATTCAAGGTTCTTTTGAACATAAACCCTAAAAAAAAATCTGGTACCGATTAAAATTTTGTAATATTGCTTAATATCCACATTGATATTGGATCACTGCAGTAGATGTACAGTCGTGGCCAAAAGTTTTGAGAATTACATAAATATTGGAAATTGGAAAAGTTGCTGCTTAAGTTTTTATAATAGCAATTTGCATATACTCCAGAATGTTATTAACAGTGATCAGATGAATTGCATAGTCCTTCTTTGCCATGAAAATTCCACTGCATTTCATTGCTGTCATTAAAGGACCTGCTGAGATCATTTCAGTAATCGTCTTGTTAACTCAGGTGAGAATGTTGACGAGGCTGGAGATCATTATGTCAGGCTGATTGGGTTAGAATGGCAGACTTCATGTTAAAAGGAGGGTGATGCTTGAAATCATTGCTCTTCCATTGTTAACCATGGTGACCTGCAAAGAAACGCGTGCAGCCATCATTGCGTTACATAAAAATGGCTTCACAGGCAAGGATATTGTGGCTACTAAAATTGCACCTAAATCAACAATTTATAGGATTATCAAGAACTTCAAGGAAAGAGGTTCAATTCTTGTTAAGAATGCTTCAGGGCGTCCAAGAAAGTCCAGCAAGCGCCAGGATCATCTCCTAAAGAGGATTCAGCTGCGGGATTGGAGTGCCACCAGTGCAGAGCTTGCTCAGGAATGGCAGCAGGCAGGTGTGAGCGCATCTGCACGCACAGTGAGGCGAAGACTTTTGGAAGATGGCCTGGTGTCAAAAAGGGCAGCAAAGAAGCCACTTCTCTCCAAAAAAAACATTAGGGACAGACTGATCTTCTGCAGAAAGTATGGTGAATGAACTGCTGAGGACTGGGGCAAAGTCATATTCTTCGATGAAGCCTCTTTCCGATTGTTTGGGGCATCTGGAAAAAGGCTTGTCCGGAGAAGAAAAGGTGAGCGCTACCATCCATTCTGTGTAATGCCAACAGTAAAGCATCCTGAGACCATTCATGTGTGGGGTTGCTTCTCATCCAAGGGAGTGGGCTCACTTACAATTTTGCCCAAAAACACAGCCATGAATAAAGAATGGTACCAAAACACCCTCCAACAGCAACTTCTTCCAACAATCCAACAGCAGTTTGGTGAAGAACAATGCATTTACCAGCACGATGGAGCACCATGCCATAAGGCAAAAGTGATAACTAAGTGGCTCGGGGACCAAAACGTTGAAATTTTGGGTCCATGGCCTGGAAACTCCCCAGATCTTAATCCCATTGAGAACTTGTGGTCAGTCCTCAAGAGGCAGGTGGACAAACAAAAACCCACTAATTCTGACAAACTCCAAGAAGTGATTATTAAAGAATGGGTTGCTATCAGTCAGGATTTGGCCCAGAAGTTGATTGGGAGCATGCTCAGTCGAATTGCAGAGGTCCTGAAAAAGAAGGGCCAACACTGCAAAAACTGACTCTTTGCATAAATGTCATGTAATTGTCAATAAAAGCCTTTGAAACGTATAAAGTGCTTGTAATTATATTTCAATTCATCACAGAAACAACTGAAACAAAGATCTAAAATTAGTTTTGCAGCAAACTTTGTGAAAACTACTATTTGTGTAATTCTCAAAACTTTTGGCCACAACTGTACAACTCAAAAAATGCTAATGATAGAACACATGTGGTCAGCTTAAAAATGAACAAATAAGTATCATTTTTCATTTATTTATAGCACCACAACAACAAAAAAGTTCATATTTAGCTGATAGGTTGAGCACTGACATTTAAAATCCCTTCTTCCATTGATTCAAACTTAAGGAGCATTAGGAGAGTGTCCTCTAAAACAAACTAAAGCTTTTAACAGTTAACACCTTACCTCAAAACCAGTAACACTTATTTTAATGTTAAACCAGAGTAGGGCTGTAAACCAGAGATGGGGATTCGAGTTTGAGACTCCGACTCGAGTGCGACTTAAGTCGCACACAGTGACTTCAGACTTGACTCGGACTCGAGCTGCAGGACTCGTGAACAATGTTTATTTTTAGGAAACAATTGATGAGCTCGCTGTTATTCCCCTCCCTCAGTTACCTATAACCTGCCCACGGCAGTGTTTCCAACACATAGACGAATCTGTGGTGGTGCGCCACAGATTCAACATCGACCAAAAAAAATAAATAAATCAACACCGACCGTCACATATTGCGTTTCATTTTTCTATTTTGTGTCAGGTCAGATTTTCCCGCGGTGTCTGCGGATGCGACGTCATGTTAAATGTTTCAGATCACTCTGCCACCATCGCTAATCAGCACTCGCAAGCAGTTAAATGGATTGTGCGAATACACAGAAGAGACCAAGGACAACTCTGACACCAACAGTAACTCCACACAGGACTAAGAAAGTTAAACCCCTGACAAGTGCCCGAAAAAGATAGAAGATTGAGAGTGACCGGCGCACGAGCGCGCGCTGTGAGAGCGAGCAGAAAGGAAGAGCAGTTTCGTTTTTGGCCACATGGGGTCAGTCGCGAGTTTAAATTTCAGAAAATTGCATATAGCCCCTTTAACACATAATCACAGATTAAAAAGTGCTATAAAATATTTTATATTCTGAAAACAATAGTTTCAGTGTGTTGATGTTACTGTAGGTCCCAACCCTTAGCAAACAAGCGATTGCACCTTCTTTAGAAAGTTAACTATAGTCGCAAGTTTGCGGTAAAATATAGGGTGTTAAAATTAATGTAATACAGTCTGTGTAACCAATTATTAACTTTCTTTTTTACTTATTAACCTTTAGGAATTAGGATATCCCTTTAGGAATCCTTGGTCTGTACTTTGTGTTCATGCTACAAAGCAAAATACAGGTATTAACTTAAGAGTAAAGCATTCTTGGTGTTTTGGTCATGTTGCAAAATTAATTATATATCAAAATCAAACCTGATACTGTATGCTAATAAATAAAGGAGTCATAATAACATTATAACCAGAGACTTAATATAGTAAAAAGACTTGAGACTTGACTTGGACTGTAGCTCAAAGACTTGAGACTTGACTTGGACTCCTAGCTCAAAGACTTGAGACTTGACTTGGACTCCTAGCTCAAAGACTTGAGACTTGACTTGGACTCTAGCTCAAAGACTTGACTTGGACTCTAGCTCAAAGACTTGACTTGGACTCTAGCTCAAAGACTTGAGACTTGACTTGGACTCTAGCTCAAAGACTTGAGACTTGACTTGGACTCTAGCTCAAAGACTTGAGACTCGACTTGGACTCTAGCTCAAAGACTTGAGACTCGACTTGGACTCTAGCTCAAAGACTTGAGACTCGACTTGGACTCTAGCTCAAAGACTTGAGACTCGACTTGGACTCTAGCTCAAAGACTTGAGACTCGACTTGGACTCTAGCTCAAAGACTTGAGACTCGACTTGAACTCTAGCTCAAAGACTTGAGACTCGACTTGGACTCTAGCTCAAAGACTTGTGAGCATCTCTGCTGTAAACTCCCTAAACCATCTGCGGCTCACACTGCCAATTAACTACCTTTCACAAAACCAACTGAAACATTTGTGTTCCATGTCTTTGTGTATGTATTTGTACTCATTCAGCGAGACTCCTCATTATGATTAGTAGAATACTGGACCTGACCTATTAAAAGGAGCTTCATTCAAGTTTTCTATTCCCATAAAATGGATCGATTTCACTGCGTATGATGCCTTGTACAAGCATGTCATTTCTGAGAGGATGAACTAAATACTCACCGAAGGGGAAAGGTCCTCATCATACTTTTTCAGCTGGTTCATGAACTCTAAATGCTTCTTCTCCTCCTCGAGCTGAGCAACGCTCTGCTCACTCTTCTGCAGTTTCTGTTGTGTTCCAGCTAGTTCATCCCTCAACCACTGGTTCTCCTGGCAGAGTCTGCGTACCTGAGCACGGAGCTTCTGCTTCTCTGACTCAACGGAGCTCAGGTGGCTGGACAGTGCCATCATCACCTAAGCAGAGAGAGGTTCAAGCACAAATAATGTGAACCGTCCAAGGTAATTCATGATCTGTGAAAGGGCCCAATTAACGTGGTCTTTTGGGCAAATGATGAGTTCACTGCACAGAGACATTAGTGACACCTAACTGCAACAGTAAACAAAAACAAGTTGTAAATTAGAGTCTGCATAGGGTGCATTCTGTGTACAGTAGTTTTAGCTGACTGGTTGGAGATGGAGATGAGACGTTGCAACAGGAACCATGAGTCATTTAGGATTCAGTGTTTTCCAAAGTAGTACAAGCAGCTTGCAATTTCAAAGAAAAGCACTTCTGCTTTTTTTTCCTCACTTCTCATTTTCATTAAGTTTTGTCTCAAATCAAACTTTATTTAAAAAGCGCTTTTCATACAAGAATTGCATCACAAAGTGCTTTACAGATTAAAATGACCCCACATAAAACTACATTCCCATCCCTC
>OY747720.1:38550909-38558409 GCA_963556495.2 Valencia hispanica | reverse complement strand
GGCCGTATAATTGCCCAGATGTGGCAGTGAAGCTGTAGATCAGGAAGAACACTGAAAACACCTTTAGGTCTAACTGGTCTCCCAGCTGTGGACTGCACACTGACATCTACTGTCTCTTTGACGGAGCTAGCCCAACACTTCCAAACCCACTCTGAATATCAATGATATGCAAAAGACGTGACGGTCCAATCAATGTAACCATCAAGACTTTCTGACTGCTGATGCCAAGCGATCAAGGCGTTTTCACCGGTTGACGTTCACACTTTTGTCCGGCCCATGTTCTTGTTTGTTCCCGGTGCTTTGTTAAAGCCATGTCACTTACAAGTGGATCAACCAGAAGAACTAGTTAGCCAGCACTTTTCTGTCAAACCACAGCGCAACTCCGAACTATCATTTAATGACAGCTGCTTGTGGCGTCTAATTCCTGGCATCAACGTAAACACTGAGCACAAATCAGTCAGCTAATTTCCTGGCTGTTCAGCTCATTTAAATATTTTGATTGCTCCGAGAAAATTTTTTAAAAGCGCATTCGGAATGGTTTATTTTAAGGGGTGGTTAATTTGCCGATGAGTGCCGTCTAATAAATACACGGAGCCATTCTTACCGTTCTGTGAGGCATTCGTTGCCAGTGGATCTCCACCGAATTGTTCAAATATACCTTCCTGCTTCTCCCGAGTTCTCCCTCTATTTCTTTCTACAACAGGGGGCTGGTGTGAAGAATATAAAGATGGAAGAAACAGAAATTCCAAACAGTGTCCCGTCCGGGTTGGGTGTGTTTTGGCTAGCTGGACTTTACTGCATCAAAAGCTATAGTCCCGTTAGCTACAAGCTAGCACCTAGCAGCCTTAATGTCAAAACATTGGGTCTAATGGGAGCCGCTCAGGTCAATATCCTGCTTTGTTCCTTTTCCATACCAAAGCTTCGCATCAGAGCCCGGGCCGAGGTGTCACGTGGCGGAATGAAAAAAGAATTGGTCCTACAAATGACAGCTCCGTGCTGCATTGAGTTACTGCTCGGAGCGTGAAAATGGCGTTACACCCACCGGCAACACTGATGTCATCTCGACCGGATTAAAGAGGAAACTGCGGTGACAGTAATCAGCCAGATTTGTGCTCATCAGCAGTGGAAGTAAAATGGTGCTGTGAATTAATGCTGCAGGGTGACATATAACATCTAATGACAATTAAAAATCTATAACAATTATCAACTGAGGTTACATAAAAAAGTTTTACTAAAAAAAGACTGTAGGCGCCACCATTGGGGGGGGTGGGTGGGGGGGGTGTGAGAGGCAATAGCCAGGCCTACAAGTTTGGGGTACCTCCTGCCAGATGGCCTTAAATGCAAAATATTTTCTACAAAATGAATTCATGAAAGGACAAGTCTTAATGAATTGAAAATTTCTATTATTTATGCATGTAAATGTATTTTTTCACAGCTTGCCAATTATGAATGCTCATTATTACTCATTCTCACCCCCCTTTAAAAATAACAACAGTATATTAAACTATTGAAATTATGCTTTAGCTAATGGTTTCTGAGTGCCACCAATTATGTTACTATTAGTCAGAAGCTGCTATTTATGCTCCAGTGAGCTGATTACTGTAGTGGCTGCATCCCCCTCAAAAACAAATTTTTATTTGCTGCAACTTAGTTGACAACAAAACCATACTAAATATAATTCATTCTCTATTTGAGAAATCCTGTTTCATTCCAACAAAACTGTCTGATTTACCTGACTTTGTAAAAAAAAAAAAAATTCCAACATTTCATGTACAAATATATAATTAGAAATAGATTTTGCTTCAGTTTTAATAATTTAACTGCAATAGTGTTGTTGTTGAATGTTGAAAAAAGCACAAACAGAATGTTGTTTTTGTGATGGGCTTCTGGGTGAATTAAAGTACCGTGACAAAGCATTTATTCTTCGTCAAAGACCAATTTTGATCTTTTATTTTTCTAATTAAATCATTTGTTTTAGTGTTCGACTCATTTGAAAATGTTGCTAACATACTCAGTGGAAATGCCCCCCCATCTTTTAGTCAGAAGTGGCCTTCTTGCAAGACCTTGAAAAGCACAATTCATTTTCCTTCCACTTCACAATTACGCACTACTTTACGTTAGTAAATCACATAAAATCCCATTCAAACAAATTTAAGTTTGCAGTTGTAATGTAACAAGATGGTACAGTTCAAGGAATTTCTTTGTCTTACTTTCGGTATTAAGATCAGGAGAGATTAAGCGTAAAAGTTCCATTTTGATTGATTTTGAATATGAGATGAATTTCAACTTTTCATAATCATTTGATAACCAAAGAACCCCCACCAGGGACAAGTACTGTAGATATACAGGCAATAGTTAATAATTAATAGTAAAAAAAAACATTTCCCTTTTGGGACATTAGATTTTTTTTAAATAAACCCTTACATCTTCTGAACATTTTACAACTATTCCAGTTTTGTAATAGGAAAAAGGTAGGGGAGCACACAGGTCCTTAAAAGCAAATGTTACTATCTAAATATATAACTGTAAACTAAATAAATACATAATGTTAATGAAAACAAAAATAACCCCAAACACATGGATGATATGTAAATATTAAATTTATTGTTAAATTTTTTGAGATTTTTTTTTCTTGTTGCGCATTTTTTCAGTTACAGTTCTCCACAAGCTGTTGAGGGTAACTTGGGCCATGAGGAAGGTGATGCTGAAGTTACGTCTGTACCATTCTCTGGATATGCAGGAGAAAAGGCGTAAACTTTAGTGACAAAATATTTACTTTGTACGGTGCTGTTAAAGTATAGAATTGCTGCTTGAAATTAACATTTGCACAAAACAGTTGTCAGTTGGTTGGTTCTAACCTAACAAAGTAATGAGAATAACAATCAAAAGCCAGGAGAAAATAAATCACCTGAAGAAGTGATGTATTCAGGCAAGATATACTTGTTCTCAAAAATCTCTCAACAGCCTGTCATTCTTCACACATAGCGGTACAACAGACTAAAACCCCACCTGGTGCAGCTGTTGCACTGAGAGATGCACCAGTTGCGTTATATGAAACATCAAGACATCAAAAACAACTCACTTGTTGTAATCTGCATGTCGAATTCTGTTTTTGTCCAAAAAGTTTTTATAAAATATAGCCATCTTTTCACTGCTTAGGGAATGCCGTCTTCCTGAGGGAAACAGAAGAAATGCTCTGTCAATTCACTACAATGTAATCTGACATTAGAATGTACCACATGCACCTTCTAAAGGATTTTTTTATCCTCATACTATATGCCTCTTCAACTTAAACCCTGTTGACTGTGCAAATATACATTTCTCCTCACCATCTTCCCCACGCCAAGTCAAGCCTTTTGCCTTTAGCTGTGAGTCGATGAAAGACTCCTTTTCCTGTAGAGAGAAGAATAAATAAATTCAATGTATTTAAACTGCTTCTCTAGAAAATTCCTATTAATAATAATAAAAAAACAGGACATTTAAAGAACTCACTGAGAAATAATTAACTGAGAAACCATTTAATTCTCATTTTATTTTTAAATACAAATGGTCACTCTAAGTTGCATATGCATGTTGCCCATAAACCTTCTCCAACCCCCCTTGCCTGCATTAGCGGGAGAAAGGAAATAGACGGCATAAACGAGCAAGTCAGAAAAGGCCAGTATGGCCAGTCTCTTCTAAGTCACAGGGAAAATTAGTATTCATGGCCCCACCCATCTTGGCCTGTGACCTCCTACAGAAAGGCAATTTTGATTTTGCGGCCAGGAGAGAGCAGAGCACGTCTCTGCTCGTAGTTTTCATCAAAGGATGAACCGAGGTAGAAATGGTTAGAATTTGTCCTTGCAACACCACCAGTGAAGTATAACGCTAGGTTAGCTATTTGTTCAAAGATATCGTAGGAGTCTTAGGGCAGTTATTAGCCAATCAGAAGGGGGACGTTTGGATGAATATTCATGAGTAAAACTCATTCTTCTGTCATTTCCCTCCACCTCCTGAAACAGGAGCCCCAGAGCATTTTTTTCCAGAGAAAACAACTCCCAAGGCATTTAGTCAAACTAGAGACTACAGAAAATCTATTGCAAAAAAAAAAAAAAAAAAAGGAGTTAATGAGACCTTTAAAAAAAAGCTTCTTTTAAAACTTGTTCCAAATAGAAGTTGACAACGGTCAAATTAAGGAAATATCTTGATCTAAAGTATGTGTGACACCATGAGTTTACAATAACTTTTTAACAATATTCAGATTTTTTGAGTCACTGAATTTTGGGTTTTCGTTATCTATGTCACAATCGTCAAAATTATAAGAAATAAAGGCTTAAAACATTTTAGTCTATGTGTAGTGAAATTCTATATAATATACAAGTTTCAGTTTCTGAAATGAGTGGGGAAAACATCTAAACTTTTTCATGATAATTTTTTTTGGCGAGCTGTACTATTAACAACCCTAAAAGCCTAGTCACATTATTCTATTGTTTGCACAGTGAGGCTTTGCTGCCTTCTGCAGGTAAAAATAAGACTCTTCACAGTAATGAGCAGTTATAAAGTGATGATCAAATTGAGAATGTCTGGTAGGTTATTATTGGACAGATTTTATTTTTACTTAACTAAAAAAAATAAAAAAAATAAAAACATTAGAAAAAGAAAAGAATTAGAAGGAGGAAAAAAACATGAATTCCAACCTTGCTGAAGCAGACATTCTGCTTGGTCCAGAAATCGTGATTCCAGTCATCAGTATCCTGCCTCAACTTTCTCAGCCGCTTTTCCAGATCAGATTCATTCTCATCCATGCGATAAATAATGGGCCGCAGGTTTGACAGAGGGTTTGGTGGACCAATCCAGTCATGTGTGGAGCTGGGCTCTGGCCTTAATGTGCATGTCTACATAAATAAAAAAGTAGAATAATGCACTTGAAATGCATGGTTATAAAACATATTGAGCATAAAAAGCACAGATTAAAAAATAAATAAAATATGATTCAAGTTGTTTTATAATTGCTTGTTCAGCATAGTGAACAAAGACTTCAATAAAAACAATTGTGTAATCTTCACCAATGAGGGCACAGACACCTCGACATATCCTCTAAGTTGCAATGATACTATAATTTGAGCAAAGGATGAAATAAGTCTAAAGAGCAACTAGAGCAGACGATTCAAACAGCTTCAACCTGATGAGAAAATGCAGTGGGGCGAAAAAATTTTTTGCAGCCAACGATTGTGCACGTCGTCCCAGTTAAAGATAGGGTTTGTAATTTTCATCAAAGGTACATTTCAAATGTGAGAAACAAAATGTAAAAAAAATATATAAATTTTAAAGTCCAGAAAATCACATTGTATAATTTTTTTAATGTATTTGTATAATGGTGCAGAAAATAAATATTTGCTCAGTAACAAAAGTTCACCTCAATACTCTGTAATATAACCTTGGTTGGCAATGACAGAGGTCAAACGTTTCCTGTACTTCAACAGGGCCCTCATTTATCAACTGTACCTGCGCAAAGATCTGTGCATATTCCTGCGTAGGAACAATTTTACGCATTGTGTCGTATCTACTATTTTGTACTTGTGCATAGAAATGTTCCTAAATACAAGAACAGCTCTGATCATCCATCCGGTGGTAGAACGGGATAACCGCAAACCTGAAATATTTTTACATTGACCGAATATTTATCTCAAGGAGCTCATGTTAAAGTCTGACGTTTAGCAAAATAACTCAAAAAGTAATGGACAGATTTGGATTAAACTTTCAGGAAATGTTTCGAGATTTGACAAGGAATAAATGATTAAATTCTTGGGGTGATCATGCATGGAGATCCTGTGAATCGCAATCTGGGGGGAGGTGCGAGGTGCTTCACGGAAGTCTGCTCTCTCCATGTGCTTTTTTACTTGTCACATCAAGCGCTTCAAGTTTAAAAGGATGTTGTTGCACTTATAAATAAAAGATTTGTAAACTGTACTGTGGAAATTGGATGGTCCTGCACATATATGAGGATAGAAGAGCTTCTTAAAAGAAGTAGTAACAGGTCTGAGCGCCAGAATTCTCGCTTGTTTGTAGGAGATAAATTATTTTCTGCACCATTATACAAATAAATTCTTTAAAAATCATACAATGTGATTTCCTGGATTCTTTTTACATTCTATCTCTCACAGTTGAAGAGTACCCATCAAAGAAATTACAGACCTAATCTTTTTAGGTGGGACAACTTGCACAATCGGTGGATGCCAAATACTTTTTTGCCCCACTAGGTTTGTTCTGTTTGACTGACATGTAATACAGAAATTAGAGTCCTAATCATCTGGGATCTACACCATTTTCTTCTGCACATCTCTGATTTGTTTGGCAGAATTATTCATACTCCTGGAATTGTTTCACATTAACATTACCAACAGAAGTTTTTTTTTTTTACATACTTAAAAGTCTAAAAAGTGTGGTGTGGCTTTGTATTAAGCTCACTTTTCTCTTATGCCTCTTAGTAGCACCCAGAGGTGGGAAGTAACTAGTTACATTTACTTACTAGAAACTTCTTGGAAAAGATTAGTTTAAGGGGTAGTTTTACTACATTGTACTTTGTTTTTAATTGAACTTTTAATTTCTTGTTACTCTACCCACTGTGAGTAATTTAACTAAACGAAGAAGAAACATGTTTTTACCAAAGGTACGCAGACCTCCAGTTTATGTTGAAGTGAGAACTTCTTGTTCGTACCCAAGCGTTGTTGTTCTGTTATTTTCTATCCGCAAAACCTGCTAATCTGTAATATTTACAACCTCCAAATGACTGGAGGTAGTAAAAATACAGAATAGATATTGTCAGTGGAAGTAATTTACTTCTTTCTAACGCATATACAAACCTTACCAACACTGTAAATGGTTTCATAAGTTTTCAATTTTAAGAAATGAATTTGGAAAAGGGTTTTGTTCCTGCCAGAATTAGTTATTTTATAAATATGTCATTTATTTGTATTTATTATTTTCATTTTACTCTGTAAAGTATCAGAATTTATACATAAACATACATTTTTCTGACATCATTTTAAATATATCAGATGTTCTGATCAGTTACTCAGCACTCAAGTAGCCTTTTTAACAAATACTTTTTTACTTTTAAATCATTTCTTGGATGGCTACTTTTTACTTTAACATTAGTAAAAATATGTTAAAGTACTCTACCCACCTAATTAGTAAGTAGAGTCCATCAATTAGTAGTTTAATCTCAGCAAAAAAATCTCTGAATGTAAGAACATTACTGAAAAAATAGCACCATGAAGACCAAGGGGAAAGTTGTAGAAAGGTTCACAACAGGGTTTTGTTCTCAAACAATATCCTTGGCTTTGAACATCTCATGCAGCACTATTCAACTCATCATCCAAAAAGGGAGGGAGCATAGCACAACTGCAAGCATCATGCTGTGGGAATACTTTTTTACCCAGCAGAGACAGGAAACTGGTAAAAGATAATGGGAAGATAAACTAATTAATTGATTTTAGAGGATACAAAAGACAAAAGATT
>OY747720.1:38400909-38545909 GCA_963556495.2 Valencia hispanica | reverse complement strand
CTTATTCACCACCATACATTGTGAAATGAATAGAAAATAGAGTCAAGATATTGACAAGGTTAGAAATAATGATTTGTATTTGAAATAAGATTTTTTTTACATCAAACTTTGCTTTTGTCAAAGAATCCTCCATTTGCAGCAATTACAGCATTGCAGACCTTTGGCATTCTAGCTGTTAATTTGTTGAGGTAATCTGGAGAAATTGCACCCCACGCTTCTAGAAGCAGCTCCCACAATTTGGATCGGTTGGATGGGCACTTCTTGCGTACCATACGGTCAAGCTGCTCCCACAACAGCTCAATGGGGTTCAAATCTGGTGACTGCGCTGGCCACTCCATTACCGATAGAATACCAGCTGCCTGCTTCTTCTCTAAATAGTTCTTACACAATTTGGATGAAATTGGCTCCAATCAAGCGCTGTCCACTGGGTATGGCATGGCGTTGCAAAATGGAGTGATAGCCTTCCTTATTCAGAATCCCTTTTACCCTGTACAAATCTCCCACCTTACCAGCACCAAAGCAACCCCAGACCATCACATTACCTCCACCATGCTTAACAGATGGCGTCAGGCATTCTTCCAGCATCTTTTCAGTTGTTCTGCGTCTCACAAACGTTCTTCTTTGTGATCCAAACACCTCAAACTTGGATTCATCCATCCACAACACTTTTTTCCAGTCTTCCTCTGTCCAATGTCTGTGTTCTTTTGCCCATCTTAATCTTTTTCTTTTATTGGCCAGTCTCAGATATGGCTTTTTCTTTGCCACTCTGCCCTGAAGCCCAGAATCCCGCAGCCGCCTCTTCACTGTAGATGTTGACACTGGTGTTTTGCGGGTACTATTTAATGAAGATGCCAGTTGGGGACCTGTGAGGCGTCTGTTTCTCAAACTAGAGACTCTAATGTACTTATCTTCTTGCTCAGTTGTGCAACACGGCCTCCCACTTCTTTTTCTACTCTGGTTAGAGCCTGTTTGTGCTGTCCTCTGAAGGGAGTAGTACACACCGTTGTAAGAAATCTTCAATTTCTTAGCAATTTCTCGCATGGAATAGCCTTCATTTCTAAGAACAAGAATACATTGTCGAGTTTCAGATAAAAGTTCTCTTTTTCTGGCCATTTTGAGCGTTTAATTGACCCCACAAATGTGATGCTCCAGAAACTCAATCTGCTCAAAGGAAGGTCAGTTTTGTAGCTTCTGTACCAAGCTAAACTGTTTTCAGATGTGTGAACATGATTGCACAAGGGTTTTCTAATCATCAATTAGCCTTCTGAGCCAATGAGCAAACACATTGTACCATTAGAACACTGGAGTGATAGTTGCTGGAAATGGGCCTCTATACACCTATGTAGATATTGCACCAAAAACCAGACATTTGCAGCTAGAATAGTCATTTACCACATTAGCAATGTATAGAGTGTGTTTCTTTAAAGTTAAGACTAGTTTAAAGTTAGCTTCATTGAAAAGTACAGTTCTTTTCCTTCAAAAATAAGGACATTTCAATGTGACCCCAAACTTTTGAACGGTAGTGTATATCTATCTATCTATCTATCTATCTATCTATCTATCTATCTATCTATCTATCTATCTATCTATCTAAAATTTTTGGCCTATATAACATCTATATCCATTACAATAATTATGTGTATATTACACATGAATTATACTGTGTATATTAATAAATTTTTAAAATGGCTGAATAGTAGTTTCTGCTTCTCTACCTTAGCATTGCAAACATTTTATGAGTAAATAAGGATGTTCTATTACTGTTAAGCCAACTATGAATATAGAAATAAGTCGATCCATCTGTCTTGTATCATAGCTAATGTTTGGCCTTTGCAGACAAAAAAACCCCGCATGATTCAAATCAGTGTAGTATTTAGTGAGTTATGATTTAATAAACGTGCTGAAGCTTCATTGCGTCTGCCAAACAGATGCAAAAGTGTAGCGCGAGGGATACCTTTCCAAATATAACGGGTGTCCTCTGCCCTGTAATAATGTTCCCAGACTAGGTCCACACCCGTGAATCTCTGTATAATCTGCGTTGTGTTAGTGTCTGCAATGCTGAAGTAGAAGAGACTCAGACCACGACAGCTGCTGGTTGCTCTTTAATGCCAATATGGTTGGTGACAGTTTCTGTACAAACGAAACAGAAAGGACTTGTAACATGCAGCTTGCTTCACATCGGTCAGTCATCAGCCCCTTTCTCTCAGACAGCAAGGTGCAGACTCATTACTTACATGCTTAATACAATTCCCTGTGTTACAGCAAAAACTAATATTTGGTTGAAAATAAAAATAAAATAACCACCCAAAAAAATTCTTAATTAACTGACAGCAATGTCATATAAATGCACATCAGATACAACCAGAAATAAATGCTAATGGGAACAACAACAACCAAAATAGACATACCTGTACAAACGAAACAGAAAGGACCTGTAACATGCAGCTTGCTTCACATAGGTCAGTCATCAGCCCCCTGCTAACAATTAGGGAAACCCTGTAGCTGTACAGCACATGTGACTCAAATACTCTTGTACAAACTTGCTTAATCTACATTAAAAGCGACACAAAACCGCATGTCTGCTGCTTTAGATAAAGTGTACAATCCTATACATTCGATTTACATGGTCAAAATAACAAAATAGTAGTTGAACAATGAACAGAAAAATGTGCCTTACCTTCATTCAGACAGCAAGGCGCAGACAGAGTATGTCAGTGCGGGCTGAGAACAGCACGGCGCTGACGTCATCAACCGGCAACGTCTTAAAGAGACAGTACAGGTATTAAAACGGGAATATTAGCAAACTGCTGAACATGTTTTAAAACATAATCAAAACAAAGATCTTTAAGTTTAATCAGGATTTGGTGGAATTTCAAATAAAATCAAAGACTTATATCACTTCTGTTACATACACCCCCCATGAAATTCACCAACATCCTCATGACAGATCTTCTCCAGAAAAGAAAGGAGATATGTTAGACTCCGGCTCATACTGGCACAAATGAAAATGAAGACCTAGTCTCCACAGTCAACTGAAAAGTTACCCTACTTGTAAGGTTCAGGGAAGAAAGAGGGTGATCAGGCCTCCCAATTCCCCTAGCTCAACGTGGCGCCTGTTACGCCACGTAACACCTGGCCCAAAAAAACTTGCCCAATAAACATGTCTCCATAAACATAATTCAAAACATAACACATGGATACATACATGTCCACCATACATTTACATTCAATGCCCAATAACAAAAAAAAGAAAAAAAATGTTTAGGCATATGATGTACAATAGGATTCAGCTCCCAACACTAAAGAGAACAGACTGAGAGCGGCTATAATAGACTCTATCAGTCTGTTTACTGATTTCACTAGCCTTCCTGCACGTGTCTTAATCTGGCCATCAGCTCTATCATCTGCACGTGAGGCAGTGTGGACAGAGGAGTCAGCTGTTGGTGCAAGTGGAGTGGGTGGATTGTCAGCCGAGGCATCAGCAGTACCAAATGCTGGGAAAAGGGGAACAAAGTCAACTGAATTTGTCAAATCAGACTCTTGTGAAACCATAGGGGATGAAACAACTGGCCTTGCCCTACTATCCGCGGACGATGACGGGTCCTGCACATCCACATCTAGAGTCAACCCTCCAGACACTGAAACTGACTCATCTCCACTATCGCTGTTGTCCAGATCAGATCCTTCACTGCTCAGTGACACATCAGCTACAGCACCGATCTGACTAATCTCAGGGAGTGGCAGAAAGCTTACATCCAGTAGAAGATTCCTGTGTACAACCTTTGTGTGTCCAGCAGCATCCTCAATCTTGTAGACATGGATATTGGGATTCACGCCAACAACTGTGTACACGCAATCTACCTATTTATCAGCAAGCTTTTTCTTCCCTCGCTCACCTTTGTTTGCCACTAAGACCCGATCTCCCACAGACAGGTAAGTTCCCTTGATGCGCTTGTTATACTGGCGGGCCTGATGCTGCTGCATGGATGAAGTGTGTTTCTGAGCAATTTCTAAAGCAAACTTCAGCAAAGAAAGGAGGGACTTGGCATAAGAGTCATAGTCAAAAACTTTGGGGTCATCCAAAACGCTCTTGAACATAATGTCCACCGGAAGTCTAGGAACACGCCCAAACATCAAGAAGAATGGTGCATAACCAGTTGTCTCGTGAACAGTGGCATTGTAAGCAAACGTGAGACTGGATTTGCTCTGGCCATCGTTGTTTCTCTTTAAGAGGAAGGGTATGCAACATGCAGCCTAGGGTGCGGTTGAATCGCTCAGTTACCCCATTTCCCATAGGATGGTAGGCCGTCGTGTGGGATTTCGCGACACCTGCCAGACGAAGAAGCTCTGCAATAAGGTTGCTCTCAAAATTCGCGCCTTTTATTCTCTCCGGAAAACCATAAACGCAGAACACTTTATCCCAGAGCTTCGTGGCAACCTGTTTTGCTGACTGGTTGGCACAAGGAAACGCGTGAGCAAGCTTGGTGAAGTGGTCGGTAACAACCAAGACATCCACAGACCGCTGCTTCCTCTCCTCTGCACACCAAAAGTCTAAACACACCAACTCCATTGGTGCAGTGCTTGTGATACTTTCGAGTGGTGCTCGGGCAGCAGTTTCTGGCGATTTCCCCAGCACACACCTCTGACAGCATCTTACATGCGCACGCACATCTTTCTCCATATCAGGCCAATACAAACGCTGCCTTGCAAGTGAGAGAGTGCGGTCTTGGCGTGAATGACCTGCTAGGTCATGGATACCTGACAACGCTGAGTCCCTAAGACTCTGAGGCAGCACAAACTGGACTTTCTCTGCTTGGACATGGGGTCCTTTGACACCCTATACAGCACACCATCACAGATTTCCAGTCTGTCCCACTGCTTGAACAGCCTGAGGACCTTTAAATCAGCACCATGCTTTTCACGCCTAGATGGCCTTTTCGTAGCAGTGACAAAAGGCAACACTTGAGAAATTACAGGGTCCTGCTGTTGACCGGACTGCAACTCCTGGGTAGAGAACATAGGCAATATGTCCTGACCACTTGATATCTGTTGGACAGGGTGGGTCAAGCAGAGTGCTCTAGACTCCGCCGCTTCAGCCCAATCACAGTGAGCCTCGCAAAGAGCTCTGATTTCGGTTTGGTCGCATGCACCACTAAATGTTGGATGGTCTGATGAGCCAAAAGACTGAGTTTGACAGGTGAACCTGAAGACATCTTGCACAGAGCTCTCTTCAATCTCAGCAACATCTCGAAGCAGAGATAAGTATGGTTCTTTCAGCAGCCTCTGACCAATTGATTTTGCAAAGGGGTCACGGCTGAGGGCATCTGCAACCACATTTCGCTTCCCAGTGAGGTGTTTGAGATCAAAGGAGTAAGAAGCAAGCTTTGACACCCAGCGGATCTCACATGCATCCAGCTTTGGCTTTGTTAAAAGGTACGTAAGCGGATTATTATCCGTCCAGATGGTAAAACTACGCCATTTCAGCCAATGGCTAAACTTTTCACAGACGCTCCACTTTAAAGCCAAGAACTCCAGCCGATGAGCTGGATATTTCCGCTGTGATGCACTGAGAGTCTTGCTTGCAAAAGCAATGGGCCTAGCACTAGACTCACCGTGTGGCACCTGAGACAGTACAGCACCAAGACCGTCCAACGATGCATCTACTGACAGAATAAAAGGTTTGTCAAAATCAGGATGAGCAAGTACAACACACTCCAACAGCATCTTTTTTAACTGGTGAAATGCATTCTCACATTCTGCTGTCCAATCTACAGTGCTAAGCCTACGGTAGACACCCTGTGACCTCCTGTCTTTAGTGGCTCGTCCCCGTCTCTTCTGGCCAGTGGTAAGTGCAAACAAAGGCTTTGCTATGGAAGAACAGTTAGGAATAAAATGCTGGTAATAAAACACCATGCCTAAGAAGGACTTAATCCTTTGCACAGACGGTGTGCAGCCATCAACCTCCATAAGATCTTTAACGGTCATGTTGGTGATGACCTCTAACTTGGAGGGATCCATAGACACACCCCCACGATCAATAACATGCCCAAGAAAGTTGACTCGCTTCTGCAACAAGTGGCCTTTCTTAGGAGCGAGCTCAAGATTGTTCTCTCGCAACCTCTGAAACACGGTGTGGAGTCTTGATATGGCCTCATCCTCTGATGGTGCAAAGACAAGAAGGTCATCTAGGTAACACAAGAGTTTTGTGAAGTTCATGTCTCCAAAGATGCCAATCATCATTCTCATGAAAGAGGCTGGGCTATTACACAGACCCTGTGACATGCGGTTGTACTCAAACAGCCCGGCGGGGGTTGTGAAAGCCGTGTACTTCTTGTTATCTTCATGCATTGGGACATTGAAGAAACCAGAAGTGAGGTCCATGGTGCTAAAGAGGCAGTTGCCACCGAGGGCAGCCAGACAGTCAGATTGATGTGGTTGGGGGTGAGCATCCTTCATTGTTCTGGCATTCAGCCACCTGAAATCATTGCAAATCCGCAACCCACCATCTTTTTTCCACACCAGCACTAGAGGCGAGGCATAATCACTTGAGGACTTTCAGATTATCCCCTTTTCCTCCATGTCTGTGAGGACCTGCCTCAATTTCTGTTAATGTGCTGGTGGTACTCTCCTGTATGGCAAGCGGAACGGCCAATCATCCACAAGACGACTGCGGTGTGTATATCCCTCAACCTCACCGCGGTCCAGAGGATGTATATATCCTCGTATTCGATCGGCAACTGCAACAACCGAGACTTACAGGCCTCACTGACCTGACAAGAATCCAAGTTAATGTCACCTAACCCCAAGTCAGACAGATTACTGGCCAGCCCAGCATCACGGCAGGCAGTAGATGAGCCATCAGGATGTTGCTTCACAGAGACAGCCTCCTGTTCCTCTGCAACCACTTGTAGACCCTGGAAGGCATCAAAATCTTCAACCGCCAAACATGGAGACACATCAGCCAGCTTACAGTTTCTCTTAAGTGCAATGGCTTTGTCAGAGGGGTTCACTACTGTCATTAGCACCCATCTATCACCCCAAAGAGGCGTGATGAGCCGCCCTACAAGGACATCTCTCGACATGGCTCTGGAATTGGTAGGTTCCACTATAACAGTGCTACCAGGAGACATATGTGCATTGGCAGGGAGCCTACCCCAAACTAGATGTTCATGTCTGGGTAAGAGGGTCACTGCCTGAGTTAGCTTGACCGTGCCCATTTTGTCTGGAGCTGCAGCCCTTTTCCAACATTCAACACTGGTGAACATCGACAAAAAACGATCCATTTTAGGGTCAGAGTGATGCACATGTCTGGATGCAAGGTCCCAGTAGTCACCATCATTTTTCAGGACATGAATGATGTACTTTATCACGTTAGAGCCTAGAATGAGATCATCTAGCTGACAAGAGACAACCAACATGGGCACAACACAAGAAACACCATAAAGCTGTATTTCCAACTCATAAAAGCCAGTAGGCTTAGTTTGTGACCCACCGCATCCAACTAGGATGATGTTGTCCTCTGAGTGTCTTAACTCAGGTAAAACACTGGCAGAGCTGAGTTTCTGCACTGCAGCTTCACTAATGCTACATGCCATAGAGCCAGAGTACAACATGCCCCTAAGCTGTACACAGTTATTAACAATGACCGAGGTATAAAACAGCTCACTGAAAACTTCAAACCTCTGAGCAACTTGGACAACCACACCGGACCCCTTAGGTGCTTTGGCACAGCTATCCTCATATAAACTAGCTGGGTCACAAGAGTTGAAGAGGGTCTCGTCAGTATACCCCAGGTGTGGGTTTTTCAGTTTAAACACTGGGCCTACTCCACAGTGTTGTCGGCCAAATTAGATCGCCGTGGTGTGGCATGCTGAGGACAGTTCTTCCTCCAGTGACCAGGAGACAAGCACTTGAGACATCGGTTCTCCTTTCTGCAGTGAGACAAAGTCGAATGATCACGGGTCCCACAAACCCTGCCGGGCCTGTGTGAAAACTGAGCTATTGGGGCCTGGGCACCCAGATTCGCTGGCACCTGTGTTTGCTTCATTACTAGTCTGTCGAGTAGATTCACCAAGCCCTTCACACAGTCATTGGTAACATCAGTAAATGGGGCAGCGGGAGACGGCACTGGGGCAGCTGATGGTTCAGCCGTTTGCAGGACAGATCTGTTTCCAGCCAAAGAAACCTCACACTGGGAGTGTAGTTTGTGCACTGCCGTGTTTGACATAGGTTGCTGAACAAACGCTGCGTTAGTTTTCTTTTCTAGCATGTGTTCATCAAGTCTTTCCTGAATCTTGCACGCGGTCCACTTTTCTGCCGACTTAAACTTGAAAAAACTAGCGAGGGACTTATCAGGACGGTGTTTAATAAACATCATGCTGACCTCATGGCACGGGTCATCAATGGCCCGACCTTGTCTTTTCAGGCATTCGTTGGCCACGTCCACCATCTTATTCTGCCTAATCCAATACTCCATAGCATCTTCACTTGGCGTCGGTAACATACTGTAGAACTCTGCCAAGGGCATGCTAGAATATGTCAGATCACTAAAGTGTTGTTAAAGGATGTCAAAAATCACACGTGGGTCTGCTGCATCAATAGATCAATAGAAGTGTTATTACGCAGCTTTATTCTCACTACATCCCCTGCTTTGCCCATCAACCTGGCTAAGATTTCTTGGGAATGCTCATGGATAGGAACAGCTCTCTTCTTCAAGTACATAGTCATAGTTAGGAACACTGAATTTGTCTGAGCCATCTCCCCTGAATATTGGAGGTTCTTTCGGATCTGAATGCATGACTACACTGACGCTGGGCAGAGTTGTTTCTGTTCCATTAGTGGGAAAACCTGTGCTTTGTGAGTGCGCAGTAGGTTGCAGCTGAGCTCTTATGGATTCACCTACCCTCTCTGCTAACTGTGTGATGAGTGATTCTAACTGTCTGCTGCTCCACCTGGCTAGACACAGCACGATTGACACGAGTTGAAGCGAACTGTGGGGTGTCTAATGTCACCTCTCTCCGACCTGGAGTCCCGGATACTGAGGGTCGATTATAAAATCCCCTCCCCACGCCAAACTGGTAATAAAGAGTCATCCTCGACATTTCCACCCCCATGCTCAACGTTATATGTCCTATCCTCTGCCATATGGTATCACACTACACACACAGTAGCTAGTACAACGATCAAAAACAGAGTAAAACATATACAATGAAAATAAATGACCCCCCCCCCCCCCCCCCAAAAAAAAAAAACCCAGCCTAACAGCTGTAAATAATCAAAATGGTGAAAGCTGGCGTCGAACCTCTCCTTGATCCTTGAAAGGTCACGGCACCATTATAACGGGTGTCCTCTGCCCTGTAATAATGTTCCCAGACTAGGTCCACACCCGTGAATCTCTGTATAATCTGCGTTGTGTTAGTGTCTGCAATGCTGAAGTAGAAGAGACTCAGACCACGACAGCTGCTGGTTGCTCTTTAATGCCAATATGGTTGGTGACAGTTTCTGTACAAACGAAACAGAAAGGACTTGTAACATGCAGCTTGCTTCACATCGGTCAGTCATCAGCCCCTTTCTCTCAGACAGCAAGGTGCAGACTCATTACTTACATGCTTAATACAATTCCCTGTGTTACAGCAAAAACTAATATTTGGTTGAAAATAAAAATAAAATAACCACCCAAAAAAATTCTTAATTAACTGACAGCAATGTCATATAAATGCACATCAGATACAACCAGAAATAAATGCTAATGGGAACAACAACAACCAAAATAGACATACCTGTACAAACGAAACAGAAAGGACCTGTAACATGCAGCTTGCTTCACATAGGTCAGTCATCAGCCCCCTGCTAACACATAGGGAAAGCCTGTAGCTGTACAGCACATGTGACTCAAATACTCTTGTACAAACTTGCGTAATCTACATTCAAAGCGACACAAAACTACATGTCTGCTGCTTTAGATAAAGTTTACAATCCTATACATTCGATTTACATGGTCAAAATAACAAAATAGTAGTTGAACAATGAACAGAAAAATGTGCCATACCTTCTCTCAGACAGCAAGGCGCAGACTGAGAGTATGTCAGCGTGGGCTGAGAACAGCACGGCGCTGACGTCATCAACCGGCAACGTCTTAAAGAGACAGTACAGGTATAAAAACTGGAATATTAGCAAACTGCTGAACATGTTTTAAAACATAATCGAAACAAAGATCTTTAAGTTCAATCAGGATTTGGTGGAATTTCAAATAAAATCAAAGACTTATATCACTTATAGTCCGAATCTAGACGATAGAATTTAATACATTAATTGTTAAATATTAAATAATAAAATAATTGTAAGTTGTGTAAATGATGGCCAAGTGCTGGATTAAAACATTTTTACAGTCATTGATCAATGTACAATTTAGCTTAGATTAAGACTTGAGTTAGTCGTCTAAATAAATACGTCATATCAACGTCTCTTTTAAGACCAAATTTAGATGATTTAATTTAATACTTTAAATAATGAACAGTGATCAAAAAAATAACTGTAAGTTGCACAACTGGTGTCCAAATATTGGACTTGCATAATATGAATTGCCATTGATCAATATACAGCAAAGTTTAGATTTAGCCTTGATTTAGATGTTTAATCAAATTCTAGATTTAAACCTGGTTTAGACGTCTATTAAAGTGTAATTGAACCCCCTGAAAAATCATAACCCCGCCCCCAGACCACATTTGAAAATTCTACAAAGTGGGCGGTGCCAGGAAGAACGGAGGGGTATGTCTGTGAGACCATGCCTGTGACACAGTCAATGCCTGTGACGTAAAGATGTACCGCTCTCCACCAATCACAAAATTCAAATGCAGTAGCCACCCTTCTACCCTAAGGGGGCAGCACTAAGATGTTTTTAGACCAAAAAGTGTAAAATTAAACAAGTTTACACCAAAATGTAAAAAACAAATACCAGAAACTGAAAGATTGCATTGGTAAATACCCATTTATACAGTTTAGAAGCAAAAAAAAGTTGTTTTGGGGTTTAGTTACTCTTTAAGTTATTTTACTGGTACCGCCCGCCCTCACCACTAGGAGGCAGAAACACACTTAAAGTTCCGCTCTGTCTAATCATCGTTGATGGGGATCTGAGCATATCAGAGTCGTCCGGACCAATTTATTTTACTCTCATTGGGACCACTACGTGTGTGAAAACTTTGTTTCTTCAAATAGACCTTGAAGGGCCGCATAAAGGTGAGTGCTTAAAGGTACGTTATTGAAATGCTGTTTTGTCCTGCAATGTTGTTAATTTAATCGTTATCCGATTCCAGCATAGCTAGCAGGCTAGCTATAGCTTAGCTATAGCTTTAGTTTGTACTGCTGCAACACTGAGAATTTCCCCATTGTGGGACGATAAAGGTTTATCTTGTCTTATCTTATCTTATCTTATAATAGTGGGAGGTTACATTGTGGTAGTGTAATACAAGTTATATAAGTTTAATGTTGACAATTGTCTTCATTTTTTATCTGTTGCAGAGTCTTCACAAATGTCGTCATGGAAAACTTTTACATGCAAGGTGGTGGGCCATATGGAAAGAGCGCCTTCCAAAAGACCCCCCTCTACTCCGTTATCACTGGTAAATAGAAAAACTGCTAGTTCTTTGGCAATAGCTTCTTCATGTTAGAAATGGGTGACTGACACGGCATGCATTAAAAAAACAGTTTGTCTGGACTGTATTATTCAGTCTCTGTAATACTGACAATTATGAAACTTAATTGCTGTAGTTACATGAAAGGAACCCATACTACAGTTATAGTCAGTCTTAATTAATTCATTATTCTTTACAGATTAACCCCAAACTCTGAAATGGGTGGTGCCCAATGTCCATTGAGTCAAGTCCTTTGAAACCATGTACCTTGTCTTAATGGATAATATCTCTGTGATCTCTGTGACACAATATTTCTTCATTTATTCTATTGCTTTGTTTGCAGAATCTGTTCAAAAAACTTTCAGAGGCCACGGAGTATATGATCAGCTCAGCAATGGCTACACATCTCAACAGGCCCCAGCTCGAAGTGGTGGAGGGGACTATAAGAGGCCCAGGACATAATTGGTGTAACTTTTTTTTTTTTCCTTTTTATTTTAGGTTGATGCTGTTTCCCAGAGTTTTTGTATATTTAAAAAAATGTTTTGGCCTAATTTTTGTTATTGTTTTGTAAATGTTTTGCATACAAATACCTGCATTTTTATTTTATTTTAGTATTTTGTAGATTCGACTACTTGTTTTTCACCACAATCTTTGCTTTAAATAAAATAAGCACATTTTATTTTTATTTTGGTAATATTATATATTTGAGTTTGTGCTTTTATTTTATTGCTATGTGGGTTTACAAATGTGTTGAAATAAAAACAGGTATATTGCACATTCATGTTTGTGATGGTTGGATAATCTTTGAAAAATGTATTGATTTACAGTAGGATAGTTTGGTAAATGTTAACATAAAGAGATGTATTTATGTCCAGTGGTAAAATAAACATAGTGTTACTGAAACCTTTTTAAAAGATCATTGTCATAACATCCTGGCACGACATAAAGGAAAGGAGCACAGGTTAAATTTGCCCCCCCACCTCCCCTTTTTTTAGAGAACCTAATTTAACATTCAATTTGACAACTCTAATTTAATTTTAATTGGTTTGTTGTTATTAATTTAATAGATTGTAATAGCTGGATTTATTAGAATATCAATAGGCTATAATGCAGTTTAATTTAATAGACGTCTATACGACGCCTAGATTCTCTAATGGTGTATAAATTTGGTATAAAAATAAGCGTCTGGCAAACGTATAACTTTAGACGTCTATAAATAGACGTTCGATAACGGTTATTTAAGCGTCTTATATTAGACGCGGTGTATAGAGGTAGTCGTCTTTTAGACGTCTTAGACCAGTGGTAGACCGATTTTAGCCTAGATGTCTATGGACCATATAGACGTTCATTAGACGTCTTTTAGACCGAAAAATGCTTGGTGGGTTTTCAAGCTTCAAAGTGGCAAAAGCGAGAAACGCAGAAGTTCAGCTAGCTAAATTTTCAGGCGTCGTCCCATGAGCGTCAACCAATCAGAGCGTCTCACTGTAGTGACGTCGCTACAGTGAGACGCTCTGATTGGTTGGGCGGGCTTTGCAAGCTTTACAAGTGTCAGGCTTTGCAAGCTTTGCAAGCGTCAGGCTTAAAAATGTACAGGCGTCAAAGTACTGGTTTTGTGAGTTGGTTGACGCTCATAAAGTGTGCGATGTGAACGCAGCATAAGGGTTGGTTGGAGTGCGTAGTAAACAACTGTCCAAATAATAGCAGAATTGGAACAGTGAGGGTTGTGTCGTCGACTACTGCGTCGAATCTCCATGACTTCCAAAGTGGCAGTGCCGGTGTTACACCATTTTCCGTGACCATCAGATGCTGTGACTCTGAGTGGCGCTGTTTCGTTAATTCCACTATAGGTCACCAATTGTGACAGTAGATACTCCTATCAAATTATGTGACCCCTCCATCACTCAAGAAAGATTTTGAGAGGGTTGAAACTAAGTTATTAAACTCACCAGGGCGTCGCACCCGTGGGGGATGTGGGTGTTTTAACACCACACTTTTCCTGGTGAGGGGGTTTAACACCCACATTTTTTCTGCAGTTTTGCACCCTACATTTATTTGAACATTTGTTTTTTGTTTTATCTACACTTCCTAGAAAAATATTGTTAACAGAAGATGTCACAAAAAGCTTTGTTCTAGAACCAATAAGAAGCTGCAAAACATTCCTTGGGATAGCAGTAAAAACAATATCATATTCTTTTGGTGTAACTGTAATATCAAATTTAGAAATAAATTCTTCAAAAGATAACAATTGACCATCAGAAGTCATGAGTTGTGAAACCAAAACAATACCATTACTAACCCGTTTTTATTGTACAAAGATCTGTTTTTATACTCAATACTCCTGTTATTCCAAACGTAATAACTTGTAGGAGAGAAATGATGTTTGTACAGCAGTTTCCATGACAGCAGCACTTGCTTGTGGAAATAAGCTAATTTTACAGGCAATTTACCAGGGTTATAATCACATTTCAACACGAAGTTGAGTCCTCCAATTGAATTAAAAATGAATTGAGGGAAAGCATTCCAAATATTATCTTCTTGAATTAATTTAGTTAGACATTTAATTTTAAAGGTGTTATTTACTGTTTCAAAACAAAGAACCTCCAGACCTCCATTTGGTCTTGTGTTACATAATCCTCTTTTTTAAGATAATGACACTTATTTCTCCAGATGAAATTGAAGAAAATCTTGTCTAATTTTTTTAAAGACACATAAACAGCTCGTGAAATCCCTTCAGCTTTGGACAGTAAAACTCTGCCATTTAAAGAAAGATCCCTCATAAACCACATGTTAAATTTTTTTGTTATTTGCTCAATTATTGGGTCAAAGTTTAATTTGTTACGGAATTCTTCATTTATATCAATACTGATTCCCAAATATGTGAAGGTATTCTTCACTTGATATTATTTATCACTAACATATTGCAATGTTTCAATGGTAATAACACTGACTTACTTAAGTTCATTTTAAGGCCCGATACTTTTGATAACATCTCCATACACTGAACCACTTTTGGAACTTCCGATTTATTAGCTAGAAAAATTGTTGTATCATCTGCAAGTTGTGATAATTAAAATTTTCCATCTACTGCCGTGATGCCCTTAAATGAACTTTTTTTAATTTATAAAGACATAATTTTAGTAACAAGAAGAAATAAATAGGGACTCAGAGGGCACCCTTGTCTTATACTTCGATGGATATTAAATATTGGGGTTGTGCCATGGGCCGGTCTAACCGAGCTATTACAATCCTTATAAAGTGTATTGACTGCTCTCAAAAATCTGTCTCCAAAACCAAAAGCATGTATAGCCTTAAACATAAACTGATGACTAATCGTGTCAAAAGCTTTATAAAAATCGACAAATAAAATTCAATTTAATTTAGTTTATTTATATAGCGCCAATTCACAACAGATGTCATCTCTAGGCACTTAACAAGAAGTCTGTCACGCTGCCCTATTAACTCATTGTCCCACTCATTGTCCTCACCTGTCTCTCCAATCATTCACACCTGATCCTACTCACCTCCTGCCTTTAAAACCATTCCCTTCTCTCCACTCAGGGCCGGATCATTAACTATTAATGTCTTGTGTGCCTTCCCTGCTGTCTCGTTCCTGCCCAATGTCCAGTATCTCCGTTCCTGTCATCGTCCTCTTCATCATAATCACCATCACCTTTAATAAACATCCTGCACTTCTTTCAGCGTCTGCGTTTGGGTCCATACTTCACACACATCCCTGACAGAATGATCCGGCCTTAAACATGGACCCAGCACTCGCCCGGGAGATTGCCGCCCTGCGCCAGGACGTCTGGGCCAACCTGGCCAAACTCGCTGCCTCTCCTCACCTTCCTGTGCGGGTCTCCGGAGCTGAGGAAATCCTTGGAGTGCTCCCTCACTTCAAGAGGGTGTTCTGCGCTCTGGATTTTGCCGCGCTGCGGAGCGAGACAGAGAGGGTTCGCCGGGAGGCGTTGGATCAGATCATCGGTCCGCCCTCTCCGTCTCCACCATCTGGCCGCCGGCGGAGGTCCCGCTGCGCCACCGGGACTGTTTCACTGGAGCCTCCAGACTCTTCTCAGCCGGCGTCCGAGCCTCCAGACTCTTCGTCTCAGCAGGCGTCCGAGCCTCCAGACTCTTCGTCTCAGCAGGCGTCCGAGCCTCCAGATTCTTCGTCTTGGCCAGCGTCCAAGCCTCCAGATTCTCTTCGTCTCGGCCGACCTCTACCGGCCAGGCATCTTCGTCGCCGCCGACCAGCCAAGCTCCTCAGTCGCTGCCTGACCCTCAGAAGAGAACCTAAGGGCCGTCCGCCCGAACTCCAGGTCCTCAAGGGAGGATCACCGGGTCGTCCTCCGGACCTCCGTCCAGCCAGAGGACGCCATCCGGGTCGTCCTCCGGACCTCCGTCCAGCCAGAGGACGCCATCCGGGCCGTCCGCCCAAACTCCAGGTCCTCAAGGGAGGATCACCAGGCCGTCCTCCGGACCGCCGTCGAGCCAGAGGACGCCATCCGGGTCGTCCGCCCAAACTCCAGGTCCTCAAGGGAGGATCACCAGGCCGTCCTCCGGACCGCCGTCGAGCCAGAGGACGCCATCCGGGTCGTCCGTCCAAACTCCAGGTCCTCAAGGGAGGATCACCAGGTCGTCCTCCGGACCTCCGTCCAGCCAGAGGACGCCATCCGGGTTGTCCTCCGGACCTCCGTCTAGCCAGAGGACGCCATCCGGGTCGTCCTCCGGACCGCCATCCAGCAAGGGGACGCCACCGGGGCCGTCCGCCCGACCTCCAGGTCCTTAGGGGCCGCCCAGCTGATCGTCCGCCAGACTTCAAGGGGCGTACCCAGAAAGACTCGGGGCCCTCCTTCCGTGGGCCCCCTCCACCCACACTGGAAAGGGTGCTTCTTTTTTTCCCCTTTTTCTTTCTTGCTCCTCTCTCCACGGCGTCTGGAATCCGCCTTTAAAGGGAGGGGTCCTGTCACGCTGCCCTATTCACTCATTGTCCTCACCTGTCTCTCCAATCATTCACACCTGATCCTACTCACCTCCTGCCTTTAAAACCCATCACTTCTCTCCACTCAGGGCCGGATCATTAACTATTGATGTCTTGTGTGCCTTCCCTGCTGTCTCGTTCCTACCCGATGTCCAGTATCTCCGTTCCTGTCGTCGTCCTCTTCATCATCATCACCATCACCTCCACCTTTAATAAACATCCTGCACTTCCTTCAGCATCTGCGTTTGGGTCCATACTTTACACACATCCCTGACAAAGTCATTTCAATACATTTATACAAACATTCCAATCAGTTAAAAAGTTTCCTATTTAAGGAATCCCAGCAGATAGCGTCAGTCAATGGCGTGAGGTTGGGCAGACTTTCCAACCACAGCAATCCTTCAGCAATCCCTTATACTGAGCAAGCATGTAGAGACGGTGGAGAGGAAAAACTCCCCTTTAACAGGAAGAAACCTCCAACAGAACCAGGCTCAGTAGGAGCGGCCATCTGCCACGACCGTCTGGGGGTTTGAGAAGACAGCGCAGAGACAGAAGGAACAGAAGATCCGGTATAAGACTTCTCTCTATGTTACAGAAAGTAAAAAGTTGATAACAGGACACAGTGGATGTCAAGCCACTGGGAGCACCATCCCAGTCGATGCCCCCCGTCCAACAGGGAATTCCAGCCAAGCAGGATACCAGACCAGGTATATCTTCTATGGAGAGAAAAACACTGAGAGAACCCAAAGTTAACAGTCGAAATAGCAGAATGTACTGTAATACAACTGGAGAGTAGTAGTAGAAAAGGAAGTAGCAGAGTGAAGAAAATTGGTAAGTCTGTCCTCCAGCAGTCTAAGCCTATAGCAGCATAACTACAGAGCTAGCTCAGGATGACCTAAGCCACTCTAATTATAAGCTTTATCAAAAAGGAAAGTTTTAAGCCTGGCCTTAAAAGTAAACAGAGTGTCTGCCTCACGGACTAAAGCTGGGAGCTGGTTCCACAGGAGAGGAGCCTGATAACTAAAAGATCTGCCTCCCATTCTATTTTTAGAAATCCTAGGAACTACAAGTAAACCTGCAGTCTGAGAGCGAAGTGCTCTGTTAGGAACATATGAAACAATTAGATCTCTGATGTATGATGGACCTTGATTATTAAGGGCTTTGTATGTAAGAAGGATGATCTTAAATTCTATTCTGGATTTAACAGGGAGCCAATGAAGGGATGCTAAAACAGGAGAAATGTGATCTCTCTTTTTAATATTCATCAGAACTCTTACTCCTGCATTTTAGATCAACTGAAGGCTTTTAATGGCATTTTGTGGACTACCTGATAGTAAAGAATTACAGTAGTCCAGCCTTGAGGTAACAAATGCATGGACTAGTTTCTCAGCATCACTCCTGGACAGGATATTTCTAATTTTAGCAATATTCCGGAGGTGAAAGAAGGAAATCCTAGAAACCTGTTTAATATGGGATTTAAATGTCAAGTCTTGGTCAAAAATAACGCCGAGGTTCTTTACGTTATTACTGGAGGCCAATTTAATGTCATCCAGATGAAGTGATTGACTAATCAGTTTCTGTTTTAGAGCTTCTGGTCCAAAGACAGCGACTTCTGTCTTGTCAGAATTTAAAAGCAAAAAGTTTAGATTCATCCATGTTTTTATGTCTTCCAGGCATGCCTGTAATCTACTTAACTGACTGGGTTCATCAGGATTTATGGATAAATATAGTTGTGTATCTTCGGCATACTTGTGGAAATTTGTCCCATGCTAATAAAACTATCATCTAAGATATAATCCTTAGAGTCAATCATGTCCAAAACTAAACGGATATTGTTACATATACTTCTCCCAAGCATAAAACCAGATTGTTCCTCCCCAATAATATCATCTAATCCTAATTTAAATCTTTTGGCGAAGATCATTGCAAATATCTTTGCATCATTATTTAATAAACTAATTAATCTCCAATTTTCGATACTTAATTTATCTTTCTTAGGGTTAGGAATCAATTTAATAAGGCCTTGACGAAGGGTAGGTGGTAATTCTCATTTATCTATGGCTATTTCAAACACTGCAATTAAAAATGTGGTTAGAGTTTCACCAAATGTTTTATAAAATTCATTTATCAAACCATCCTTACCAGGAGACGTATTGTCTTTAAGGGAGTCAATACACCTTTGAACCTCTGCTAAACTGGTCCTCTGGTCACAAATTAATTTAAATCCCTCATCAATACCTCTAATGTCTTTTTCAATATCTTTAATAAATAAGTCATAGTTATCTTCACTTTCATTGTTAGTAGTAGCATATCCAATCCAATCCACCTTTTTTTATATAGCACTTTAACACAACACAGTTGACCAAAGTGCTGTACAGACACAACAAAACCACAACAATAAAAGGATAGGATGAAAATGGAATAAAAGAATAAAAGAAAATGCAGGAAAATCACAATAACAATAAAAATAGGATAAAAATAGAATAAAAGAAAATACAAGAAATGAAAATAAATTCCTAATGCATCAATCAGATTTAAAAGCCCGAGAAAATAAATAAGTCTTCAAAAGGGTTTTAAAAAACTGGAAGCGAGTCTGCACGCCTGATCTGGAGAAGTAAAGCATTCCAAAGCTTTGGGGCGACAACGGAAAAGGCATGGTCCCCTTTTGTCTTCCTATACGTTTTAGGAATAGATAACAATAACTGATCTGCAGATCTCAGAACGTGACGGAGCATATGGCTTCAGGAGGTCAGACGAATACGGTGGGGCAAGGCCGTGGAGACATTTAAATGCAAATAAAATAATTTTAAAATCTATTCTAAAGTGGATTGGGAGCCAGTGAAGAGATGGCAACACCAGAGTGATATGCTCCCCTTTGAGGGTCCCAGTTAAAAGTCAGGCAGCAGCATTCTGGACCATCTGCAATCGTTAGAGCGACTTCTGACTGAGCCCAACATAAAGTGCATTACAATAGTCAAGGCGAGTTGTGACAAATGCATGAATCAGAATCTCAAAGTCATTTGAAGAAAAAAGAGATTTAGCCTTCGCCAGTTGTCTTAGATGGAAAAAAAACTAGCCTTGACAGTGGAGTTAACCTGAGCATCGAATTTAAGGCCGGGATCCAGCCTGACCCCCGAATAACAAGACCTCCGTCTTGTTTTTATTAAAATGTTAAAAGTTCAGGGCCAACCAGGCCTTAATTTCTTTAATACACTCAAGTAGATGGCTAGCAGAGTAAGCATTTTGCTGCTTCAATGGAACATAAATTTGATTGTCGTCAGCTTAGAAGTGAAAGGCAATATTATGCTTTCTCAAGATGGACCCAATGGGAAGAAGGTATAAAGAGAAAAGAAGAGGTCCCAGGATCGAGCCCTGAGGTACTCCACACGTGAGAGGCGCTGGAGAAGACTCAGTGGCTCCAATCTGGACACTAAAGGTTCAGTCAGTTAAATAAGACCTAAACCACTTTAGAGCTGTGTCCATTATACCAACCCAGCTCTCCAAGCGAGACAGAAGAATCTGGTGATCCACTGTGTTGAAGGCAGCTGTCAGGTCCAACAGAACCAAAATGACACAGTGGCCATTATCTGTAGCTAAAAATACATCATTCAAGACTGAGTAATGCTGACTTCATGCTATGACGATTCTTAAAACCAGATTGAAATTCTTTAAATATAAACTCAGCAAAAAAAGAAACGTCCCTTTTTCAGGACTGTGTATTTCAACAATAATGTTGTAAAAATCCAAATAACTTTACAGATCTTCATTGTAAAGGGTTTAAACAATGTTTTCCATGCATGTTCAATTTACCATAATCAATTAATTAACATACACCTGTGGAATGGTCGTTAAGACCTTAACAGCTTACAGAAAGTAGGCATTTAAGGTCACAGTTCTAAAAACGCAGGACACTAAAGAGACTCTACTGACTGTGAAAAACACCCAAAGAAAGATGCCCGGGGTCCCTGCTCATCTGCGTGAATGTGCATTAGGCATGCTGCATGGAGGCATGAGGACTGCTGATGTGGCTATGGCAATAAATTGCCATGTCCGCACTGTGAGACGGCTAAGACAGCGCTACAGGGAGACAGGAAGGACAGCTGATCATCCTCGCAGTGGAAGACCACGTGTAACAACACATGCACAGGATCGGTACATCCGAATATCACACCTGCGTGACAGGTACAGGATGGCCACAACAACTGCCCGAGTCACACCAGGAACACACAATCCCTCCATCAGTGCTCAGACTGTCCGCAATAGGCTGAGAGAGGCTGGACTGAGGGCTTGTAGGCCTGTTGTAAGGCAGGTCCTTACCAGACATCACCAGCAACAACGCCGCCGATGGGCACAAACCCACCTTCGCAGGACCAGACAGGAGTGGCAAAAAGTGCTCTTCACTGATGAGTCACGGTTTTGTCTTACCAGGGGTGATGGACGGATTCGTGTTTATCGTCGAAGGAATGAGCGTTACACCGATGCCTGTACCCTGGAGCAGGATTGATTTGGAGGTGGGGGGGTCCTTCATGGTTTGGGGCGGTATATCGCATCACCATCGGACTGAGCTTGTTGTGATTGCAGGCAATCTCAATGCCTTGCAGTACAGGGAAGACATCCTCCTCCCTCATGTGGTACCCTTTATGCATGCTCATTTGGACATGATCCTCCAGCAGGACAATGCCACCAGCCATACTGCTCGTTCTGTGCGTGAGTTTCTGCATGACAGCAATGTCAGTGTTCTGCCATGGCCAGCGAAGAGCCCGGATCTCAATCCCATTGAGCACATCTTGGACCTGTTGGATCGCAGGGTGAGGGCTAGGGCCATTCCCCCCAGAAATGTCCAGGAACTTGCAAGTGCCTTGGTGGAAGAGTGGGGTAACATCTCACAGCAAGAACTGACAAATCTTGTCCAGTCCATGAGGAGGAGATGCACTGCAGTACTTCAAGCAGCTGATGGCCACACCAGTGTGGCCGAAAAATAAAGGAAGCAAGATCGCGCGGTCAGCCAGCCTTTTTCCGAGGTCCCATGGGTTTCATCAACAACCGCCATATTCCAGTGCCATAATCTTGGGTAAATTGGTCCTGTTTCAACTCACCTCCATATGTAAACAACTTTCTTTTAAAGTTGGATTACTGATAACTCGTTTCATCAGCAAGACACTTTAGGTATTGAGTGAAAGTTAATTGTTCAGATTATAGTGTTATTTGTTATTTCCCATGTCATTTAAAGCCATACGTCTTTATTCAGTACTAGGCCATCTCACATGGCAAATATGTATACATATGTGGGCGTATCAACCATTCAAACGGTAAAATGTTCAGTTTAAGGTGTTGTTCTCATGACATTTAAAACCATAATGGCTTAACTCAGTACCAGGACATTTCACATGGCAGAATATGCACATGCGTGGGCGTATTAATCATCTGAAAGGTTCAAGCAATAGTTGGTTTACTCAGGTTATTGTTGATTTATCAAAAATAATAATAATAATAATTCAGGAAGTTTTGAACAAAAATTTTCCCCAAGGGACACTGCCTTTTCTAAAACATACTTTATTCTAGAGTTAACCTAGAAACACTAGAATCTACACACACTAACATTTCTTTGTGATTTTTTTCTCTCTCTTTTTTTTCATGTCTTCTCTTACATGTCAGATAACACTAAATAGTCTAAATACTAGAGGTCTAAAAAACAAATATTTACAAGCAATATTTTTGTTGTGCAAGGGCTTAAAAGCACATATAACATTCCTACAGGAAACCCACTCTGAAAAAAATGATGAGAAGTTCTGGTCTAAGCAATGGGGGGATAAAATTATATTCAGCCATGGTTCCTCTCGCTCAAGTGGAGTTGCTGTTTTACTTAACAACTGCCCGGGAAAAGTCATATCTCACAGAGTGGATATAAATGGTCATTGGATAGTGACAGTCATAAACATAGAGCACATTTTTTTAATCATTTGCAATCTGTATGGTTATAATATAAGTTCCCAAAACAAGGATTTGATTACAATTGTTTGCACTGAAATTGAGGACTTGAAAAGTATATACCCTACTGATTATATCCCTGTTGGAGGTGACTTTAATATGACCCCAGATGACTGGAAAGATAGATGCCCGTCGAGATATAATACTCATTACTTTAACAACACAGTCATGGACTTTTGTAACACACTGTTGTTAGAAGATATCTGGAGAGTCAAGAACCCTGAGACGTTACAATACTCTTGGTTTAAACCAGACCAAACATGTAAGTCTAGAATTGACTATTGGCTACTTACATATGATTTATCACAAAATGTTTCTGAAACATCAATGGATGTTGCTCCTTTAACAGACCACAGTCTAATTCATTTAGAGCTGAAGCCTAATATTAATAGTAAAATGAATAAAGATTTCTGGAAATTTAACTCCAATTTACTAAAAGATGAGGAATACTGTGGAAACATCAGAGCCATGATGGATGCTCTATCAAAGACCCTGAAATTCAATCATATGAAAACAAGTGGGAATTTTTTTAATATAATGTCAGAAAATTCTCTATATCCTATGGTAAAGAAAAGGCTCGTAGGGCAAGAAAGGAAGAAAAAAGACCTTATTAAAAACCTAAACACACTATGTAATAAAAGCAATCACACAGAAGAAGAAAAACAGAAAATGATGGAATTGCAGAACAAACTTGATACCATCTTTATAAACAAAGCCAAAGGAGCTTATATACGTTCAAAGGCCAAATGGATAGAAGAAGGAGAAAAAAACACTTTTGCAGATTTGCAGATTAGAAAAAAGACGCCAAGAAAAAAACAGTGTTAAGACATCATTGATTGAAAATGAAGAGTGTTCAGACCCCAAAATGATCTCTAATGAAATCTTCTCCTTCTATAATCACTTATATAAAAACTCATACTCTGAACAAGATTGCTTAACTTTTTTTCATTTAATTAAAGACAAAATTCCCACAATTAACCAGGATTACAAAGATTTTTGTGATGCAGAAATAACAATTGAGGAATTAGATAATGCACTTCATCATCTTCATCTGGACAAATCCCCAGGCTCTGATGGTTTGACAGCCAACTTCTACAGACATTTCTGGGAAATAATTAGAGAATGTTTATACAAAGTTTTAGTTGAAGCTCTCAATAAACACAATCTTCCCACAAGTATGAAACAGGGGGTTATAGCTCTACTTCCGAAACCAGGAAAAAATGCCAAAATCATAGACAATCTGAGACCTATTACATTGTTAAAAAATGATTATAAACTATTAGCACATATATACACAAGTCGTCTTAAAGAAGGTATATATCAAATTATTAGGAAGCTCAGTCAGGTTTCCTAAACGGCAGATCAATCCATAATAACACCCGACTCATTCTTGATATTTTAGATTACAGTGAAATGATTGAGGATAAAGGTTTCATTTTATTTTTGGACTTTAAGAAAACTTTTGACTCAATTGAACAACCCTTTATGATTCACACTCTGAAGGTATTTGGATTTGAGAACTGTTTCATAGAAGTCATTGAATGTTTTTACAAAGACATCAACAGCTGTGTTTCATTACCTCATGGAACATCACCTCGTTTTAATGTCCAGAAAGGAATACGGCAAGGATGTCCAGCAAGCCCAGGACTGTTCATTCTAGCTGCAGAAATGCTAGCTATAATGATTAAAAACTGTGAAACGTTGAAAAAACTTAATGTACTTGGAACAGAACTTGGAATAAGCCAATTTGCGGACGACACAACCTTGCTGCTAAAGGATGAACACCAGATTCCTGTTGCCATACAGAACATTGAAGTGTTTTAAGAGCCTCTGGACTATTCCTTAACATCCAAAAATGTGAACTTTTATCTATCCATGATAATGCTCAAAATGTCATCTGTGATATACCTGTTAAAAATGTGGTAAAATATCTTGGTATCCATGTAACAAAAACCAGAATGAACTAAACTTACTTAATCTGACTAACAAACTAAAGGAATCCAAACAAAAACTTAATGTTTGGTTACAGAGAGATTTATCTATTTTTGGTAGAACTTATCTCACCAAAATGGAAAGCATCTCCAGAGATATTCATCCTGCACCCTCTTTAGCACTTAATTCAGAATTTGTTAAATCCATAAACCAAATTAATTTTAATTTTATATGGAGGAATCGAACTCACTATATGAAAAAAGGAACCACAGTCCAAGATCTCTCTGAAGGGGGATTATAAGCAATAGACTTTGAATGCATGAATATAACTCTGAAATTGAACTGATGAAACAATAAAATCCCCAAACAGTATATGGCACATATTCCCTAAATCTATATTTGAGAAGATGGGTGGTATAGAGCTTATCTTAAAATGGGACAACAGCATAAACAAACTTATCTACTAAATTGGCAAAATATCACCAGCAGGTTCTACTTTTCTGGAAATTGCTTTACAAGCATAACTTCACACCTCACAGTACTCCACTGTGGAATAATAGATATATTCTTCATAAAGGAAAATCCATATTTTATAAAGTTAGGATGGACAATAATATTTGGTGCATAAAGGATCTTTTAGATGTTAATGGAGATTTATTATCTTAAGAGAATTTCTGTGACAAATACGACTTTAAGCCATACCAAAAGCATTTCTTTCCCTAGCAAAAAATATTTCTCTGTATTCTCAGTCCCCATCTTGTCTCCCTAAACTTGTCATAAATGACATTAATTTCCTCGACAAACGGTGCTCAAACAAATTCATGAGATCTATTTTAACCCACGATCTATACCCTACCCAAGCTAATAGAAATAAAATGAGAAATACTTTTGATCAAATTAGCATATCTCATTTAAGAGTAAAATTCTTCAAATACCCAGTTCCACCGAATACAAAAGAAATACATTATAAAATAATGAATAATTTCTATCCATCTAGTGAATTTTTAAGACTAAGATTTGGATTTGAAAATAATTTATGTATTTTCTGTAAAGACGATATTGAAACAACAACAACAACAACCTCTTTATTACATGCTCAAAAACCCAGCAATTCTGGGAATTATTTACAGAATGGCTGAAAAGAAAAGAACCAATAATGCCAGATTTAGACCACAATAGTATTACCTATTGTTTTATATTAAAAGACAAACAAAAAGATTTAATGATAAATGTTTTACTAATCCTAGCCAAATTCTACATTCACAAAGCCAAATATCTAAACACTTCACCCATCTTCACACACTTCTTAAATGATTTCTACCTCTATATTAAGTCCCTAGAATATATTAAATCCAAACATGCCAAAGACCTCTACTCAATGTTCAAAAATGATCTAACTAATGTAGTGTAACAACTGTATAATCTTAGATGATGTAATATGTTTGTTTTTCTCTTTCCTTCTTTTTTTATTTGATATGTGTTTAATTGGTTTTCTACTTGATTATTTTAGTTTTTGTTTATTTAATGTCATTCTTGATTTTGACTCTGACTCTTATCTAGAAAACATGACGTCTGCTCTTGTCAAATGTTGGACACAGATTTAATAATTGCCTGACTAGTTTGTAAATGCATTCTTTAAAATAAAGGTTTGAAAAAAAAAAAAAAAGCTAGCAAGCTAGCTGAACTTCTGCATTGTCTAAATATCCTGTTCCTGTTTTAAAGAAAGAAAATGTTTTATATGGTTTTATTATCAAAGATAAATGTCACAATATGTTGATCAACTCCATAGTAATACTTGGAAAGTTCTTCATATATAAAAACAGATTTATGAAATCCATTCCCAAATTGTTTGCTCTTCACAAAGAATTGTACTGTTACTTCTCGTCTCTGAAACACATGAAAGGAAAGAATGCTGTGAAACTCTGTACAACGATAGAAGATCTCCACATGGCAAAAAATCCCTAGCCCTCCCTCTCTGTTGCTCTGTTAGTTTGTTTTTTGTTTTTTCTCTCCCCCATTATTTTAATCTATCTCTAACATGTATTTCTCTCGTTTTTCTTAAGCATCTGTTGTGTTTGACTCTGTTCACAAGCCATCTTAAACTGTCATGTTCAAATGGTCATGTTCATAATTGTTAGGTCTGTACTGGAAGGATTTCAATAATAATAAAAAAAAGTTTGCTACGTTGCCGCTTGAAACGCAGGTAACGCTTGAAAAGTTGACTGAGCCAACGCACACAACGCACCGTACTTCTCCAACATTAAAAAAATAGTTGTGTAATCAGCTAATTGTGTAATTTTGAGTTCATTTTTAAATACTTTCATTCCTTCAAAAGAGTAGGCCTACTGTATAATTAAAAAAAATTAAGGATTTCACCTACAAGTAAGAATATGGGGAAGCTGTAGGCTACGACCTCGTCGTTCGCCTTTAATAATGTTAAATCGACTGGATGTGCAATATAAAAGTTTTATAGCGCTATTATTATTTTTGTAAAGTGTCTTAAAAGCTTGGATGAAAAAACTGCCAAAGTTTAAAAAAAATATAAAGAACAAATGAATAACTAACTGTATCAAAAGCTTTTTGATAATCTATAAAGAGAATGATAGGGTCTACAGGGATAAGATCTTGGTAATCGATTTGGCAGTAGCCTACTGCGTCCGGGCATAAAGACAATTTGGGATTTATGAATTATGTTCTGTAAATCATTTTTTATCTTTTAGCTGAGATAGATGCTAATATGTTGTAGTTATTTAAAAATGTAATGCAACGCTAATTATCTATATAGGCCTATAACTGGTCCATATGTGGTTTGGGAATCAAAGTAATAAGACCCTGTTTCATTTAATCTTCTTATAATAGTGATATGAATACTGTTGTAAATGATAAACGAATATTAATGTCACACTGTATAATCAAATAAGTTGAAAAATTATTTTTTATGCTATATTTGGCACAATAATTTCTTTAATGAGCCATTTCTTTATTTCTTTATTTATTGCCAATTTTGTCTGGATTCATCCTCCATACTTCTGACATCTAATCAAGTTAAGGGGTGGATAGGTACGCTTGAAAACTTCACCAGCGCGCACCCATTTTTTAGAAACCCCCTCTGATCGGCTGCTTTCGAACGAACTCGCTTCTGTAGTGAAGACTGCGATAGTAAAAGAAGCGCACAAAATGTTGGACAACAAAAACTTACACACGGTTAGAAAAATTGTAAAGCGGTTTATCAGAAATTCGGCAGTTCACTGTTTTTTTCAGCATGTAAAATTATTTAATTACGTTATGTAAACATTTATTCATGTTGTGATGTTAAGTACATAGACGATGTAGGTAAATCACCATAGAAAAACGTAATTGAGAAAATCCAACTCCGTGTAAGTCAAAACAGCTGAGCAGGAAAGTAAGTGATAGAAGGAAGCTAGGTAAAGCTAATGTTAAGCTTTAATCAGCGGAGGAGAGCTCTATCCCACAATAGTTCCGATGGCTGTGCGATGGCTTTGCAGGTAAGGGGGAGCAGATCGTTGTTTATGTCGTGGAGGTATTATAAGTCTAATAAAAACCCGTTTTTGTTCCAGCAGGTGGGGCAGAGTCAGGTGATCATCTGCGCTGACACAATGACTGTAACACATTAGATGGACGCTGTTCTTTTTGTTCAGTGGTTTCCAGGTTTTAAATCATTCTTTTAAATAGTGTGTGTGCTTTTGCTATGTATGAATTTTAAAACTAAAAAGCTTTAAATCGCAGTAAATGAAGACCGTGGTTTCAATCGTGGGAGGGGCGACACCAGTCCCACCGCAGTCATTTAGTCATTGAGAGAAGAAGAGTCGGCGGTGAAGCTGAAATTTCTGCCTTGTTCTCTGCACGCTTGGATGCCCTTTTCCTTCGCAGGCCGATCTGTCTGATGGAAACAGAGTTACATGAAAATGTGCGCGAATGTGTTCGGCGTGTTGAAAAGGTGAGCGCTAACGATGGAGTGTGAAGTATCGGTGTGTGAGCGAGGATACAGCTGACAGCATCTGGAGATGCTTCGTTGTGTGTGTGGTGCTGGTTCCTGATCCCTTAGCAACTACCCGGACGATCGGGGGTACTCCATGGTGACATAATGCGCAATGCCGTGAGCTGGACTGGTGCAGGCAGCTTGGAGCTGGGAATGGCGCTTGGTGGAGATTTTTCCTGAAGGTGGTGGTGAATCCCATGTTACCTGTAGCCCTTAACCATCATGCTGGATGACCCGTTACAAGGAAGCACTGTTTGCTACTACCATTTTTTGGCTGGCAACATTAGCGTTCGTATCTTTATATTAGTTATGTCTCTATTCCTGAATGGAAAGTAAAAGCTGGGTTGGTTTTTACTAAGCTCATCCTACTAAATATTCAGATTTGAAAGCTTTTCGTCTGGCATGTGACCATCCACTATTCTTCAATTGCCCATCCCCTCGCCCTCTTACATAATGGAATGTTTATTTTAAACATCATGTATTCCTACAGGCATCATGCCGTGGACAACAATAAAATTATACCATGGATTACACCTGTTATATACAAATGCTTTTTAGCTAAAGGGCGGATGATGACAACATCAAGTCAGGTGTACAGAAACAGAGAAAAACATGCAGGACAGATGGCCCAAAGGACCAGGGTTGGAGACCTATGCCCTTCATGACCTGTGGAAAATTTAAAACAGAACTTCTAATAGCTTTCTTTGATCAAATTTAGGCCAATAACAACTGGGTTTGTGGAGTACACTAGAGTAGCAAAATATAAATTCCTATCGTTGAGCCATCCATCCATCCATTGTCTAAATAGATCGATAGATTCAACTTTACTGTCATTGAACAAATAAGAACAACTAGTGCAGTGAAATGTAGTTTAGCATCTAACCAGTAGTGCAATAATTAATAGGTGGTTTTATTTATAACAGTGCTTAAAAATACATAAAAACACAGAATGCAATATGATTATCTTAGTCTACTGTGTATTGGCGAACAAAGTGCATATTTCTGAGAAATCAGTCTATAGACAGAATGCAGTAAGATGTTGCATTAATAAAGTGCACAGTGGACGTAGGTAGACAGACAGTCCAAAGTCCATATGCAAAAGAGACAGGATTGAGCGGGGTGGGGCAGGGGCTATTGATGGGTCTTGGTGTTGAGCAGCGTTATGGTGTCGTGAAAAAAACTGTTTCTGAGCCTGCTTGTGCGACTCCTCAGGCTCCTGTAACGTTTCCGGACGGGAGGATGGAGAACAGTCCATGGCTGGGGTGTGAGTGGTCCTTGAAGATGTTGTGTGCACGTCTCAGACATCCTGAGTGATGGTCAGTAATGGCCAGAGTGGTTTTGGAGGTGTTCAGCGCAAGATTATTTGCACAGCATCCTGCCAAGTCCCTGTAAGCTGATTCATCATTGTTGCTGATCAAGCCTAGCACTGTTGTCATCTGCAAATTTGATGATGGAGTTAGTGTTGTGAATGGGGGAGCAATCATGGGTGAAGAGTGTGTACAGTAATGGGCCGAGCACACACCCTTGTGGGTGCACCAGTGTTTAGAGGAAGTGAAGTGGAGGAGAGGTTGTTTAGCCTCACCATCTGGGGTCTCTGTTGATCCGAAAGCCTAATATCCAGTTGCAGATGGATATGCTGGTGCCAAGCCTGTGTAATTTTACAATCAGATCAGATCAGATGGTGTGATTGTATTAAAAGCTGAGCTGAAGTCAATGAATAGCATCCTAATATAGGAATTGCTATTATCTAGATGGGTGAGGGCAGAGTGGAGGGCTGTGGATATAACATCCTCAGTCAGTCTGTTTGCACAGTATGCATACTGGTGGGGGTCTAGTGCAGGAGGAAGGCTGGACTTGAGGTGGGCTAAGATTAGCTTCTCCAGCCACTTCGTAAGATGGGGGTCAGTGCTACTGGTCAATAATCGTTCAGGCACTCTGGGTTTGCTCACTTGGGCAAAGGAAAGATGGTGGTGATCTTGAGACTCACGGGAACAACAGCGTGGGCCAGTGACAGGTTGAATATGTTGGTAAAGACTACAGATAGTTGCTCGGTGCACATTCTCCACCCACGCCCTGGGATGCCATCCGGGCCAGCTGCCTTCCCTACGTTTACCCTGCTCAGCACTGACTGTACGATAGTGAGTCTGAGGGGTTGGTCGTCAGGAGGTGGAGTAGTTTTGACAGGCGTACTGTTGTTGTGCCGGTCGAAGCGTGCATAGAAATTGTTTAGCTCGTTACCAAATGATATAGTGGTGGCGGGTAGCGCTTGCTCTTCTGTATTCAGTGATGGCCTGTATTCCTTGCCACATACGTCGGGGGTCAGAGTTATTGAAGTGCTCCTCAATTGGGAGTTTGTGGTTTTGTTGGGCGTTCTGTATTCCCCTTTTCAGGTTAGCCCTAGCTGTGCTGTAGGCTTCTGCGTTGCTGGATCGAAAAGCAATGTCGCGGGCCTTTAACAAAATACGGACGTTCTTGTTCATACAGGGCCTCTGATTGGGGTATATCTTGATCTGCTCATTAGTTGTGACATCTTGGTGTTGAGCAGCGTTATGGTGTCGTGAAAAAAACACCAGAACAGAGGAGAACAGAACAGAACAGAACAGAGGAGGTGTATGTCTCAATGTCCAGCTGGGAGTCAGAGGTGGCATTGGTGGCAAACAGACTCCAGTCTGTGTGCCTAAACCCAAACTGTAATGTGCCCTCTGCACCCTTGGGCCAGATCTTTATAGTTATCCCTGTAGGTTTTACGTGGCTGATGAGGGGTGTGTAGGTGGGCAGCAGCAGCAGGGAGAGATGGTCCGATTGACCCAGGTGGGGGAGTGGTGTAGCCCTGGAAGCCTCAGGGATGGTTGTGTACACCTTATCTAAGATTCTTTCCCCTCTGCTTGGGAGACATATTGGTATAACTTGGAGAGTACAGTCTTAAGATTGGAATGATTAAAATCCCTTGCAGCAAATGGCCACAAGGGATGCTAATGGCACCTCTTTCATTGCTAGCTTGACATTGGCTTTAGGGTGTACACGGCCATGATAACAGTACATGTGAATTCTCTTGGTAGGTAAAAAGGCCGGCATTTAACCGACAGATATTCCAGGTTCTCACAACAGTGGCTCCCAGTCATGACAGAGTTTGTACATCATGCGTTGTTGACATAAATGCACAAACCACCGACTCTGGTCTTACTGGAGTCTATACCATCTATCCTATGCAGGGTTATTGCGAGGGGGCTGGTGCCCATCTCCAGCAATCATCGGGTGAGAGACAGGTCGCCAGTCCATCACAGCCTATTGGTGATATTATTGTTAAATATTACTATGACAATACTGGTTTTGAGCAATCTAATTTTTTTCCACAGTTGCTTTCTTTCTCATACTTTATTATAATGCTTTCACCTATCTCTGCCATCTTTAGCATCTGCAGGTGTAGAATCTACTGTGGCAAGACTGTCCAACAGCTGAAAATATGATTCACATGCAAAGTATAAAATTGTGGCACTGGGAATATAATAACCAACATCTATTATTCCTTATATTAGTATTCCAAGGTGTCCTAAGCAAGAATAGTATAGAATTTCCATTTATTGTCCCACATTGGGGTATTTCAGGTGTAAAGGCAGCAAAGTGACAGATTTACGTAAAGATAAAAATGTTTAAAAAAAACAGAATAAAGAACAGTATTGCACATAGTGATATCATATTCACAATTAAAGTGCAATATAATTCGCTGCCCTAGAGCGCATACCTAATAGCTGTCCAGACAACAGATTCACCTCCTGAGCAACAGAATCCCCTCCTGAGCTGGTGATCTCCTGCATCTCCTCCAAATTTACCATCGCCGTCTTGGCTGCTTCTTTGGGTCATTGATCTGCTTTCTCAGCCTGTCTTTCTAGGTCAGGGGTCTGCAACCTTTACAGTCCAAAGAGCCATCATTGCCCTCAGTCTGGCTAAATAAAACCAATTTAAACCTGCAAATGTTACCTGACCTTTTTGAGAAAAGAAAAACAAACAAAAAGACAACAGAAATATCTACCATATGAAATTGTGTTGCTTTTAAAGAATCACTATTCTGTTTCTACTTTTAGGTTTTAAAATAAAGAAAATATAAAGCTTTTGCAAAAGGGCCATTGATACATTTTCAAAATTATGTTTAAAAAAAAGTTTGTTTTCAAAAAAAGGATCCATCCATCCATTGTTATCCGCTTATCCGGGGTCGGGTCGCAGGGCAGCAGCTTAAGCAAAGAGACCCAGACTTTCCTCTTCCCAGCCACTTCGGGAAGGCGTTCCCAGGCCAGCCGAGAAACAAAAAAAAAAAGGATCTTAAAAAATATTGTTCCTACTATTGGTGTTATTCTGTAGTAGAAATTTAATGTAATTATACCATGAAAAGAAAGCCAAAACCAGTATTTGTTATGATATCTATATTTAAAAGCATTAGTTGGTTCTTGGGCTGCACAGTTGTTAGCACTGTTGCCTTGCAGCAAGAAGGTCCAGGGTTCGAATCTCAGCCTGGGGCCTTTCTGCATGGAGTTTGCATGTTCTCTTTGTGCATGCGTGGGTTCCCTCTAGGTACTCCGACTTCCTCCCACAGTCCAAAAACATGACTGTTAGGTGAATTGGTCTCACTAAATTGCCCTTAGGTATGAGTGGGCACATGCATGGTTGTTTGTCTTGTGTGTCTCTGTGCTTCCCTGCGATGGACTGGTGACCAGTCCAGGGTGTACCCTGCCCCCCGCAACCCTGCAGAGGATAGACTGATATAGATGATGGATGTTTCTTTATCGTTATGGGTCATTCTGGAAGGTCTGTGGCTCCGGGTGGTCACGTCCCTGGCAGTTGTGCCACACCCTTTCCGTTTTCACATGAGTGATTAAACCACCTCCTTACTTAAACGTTGGTACAGTTCTATTTGGCTTGAAGCGTCTCCTCCAAACATACTTGCTGGTCTTGTGGCCACATTGTTCAATCTTTGTCTCCCCTGACCCTCAAATTTTTCAGAGGGTATCTGGCTCATCTGTGTGGGCAGCTGTTGATCTTACGTGAGGCGAAAATCAACATCTGAGGGGCTTTTTTTTTTGGTTGCCACTCGCAGTTGGTGGCAGTGTACATCTTGCTTCACTATGGACATGGATACTGATGTTCCAGCTTTTTTCAATTTCGACAGGCTTGAGCATTGGTTGGTCCTCTTATTTTAGTTAAGGATGCACCGATAGAAAATTTTGGCTATATTATTATTGCTGTAATGGCCGATGACTGGTATTACCAATGTTATTCGTTACATTTTTCCCTATACTTTTAACACAATTTTAAGAAGTGTTAAAAAACGAAACATTTGGGCTTAAATGGTTTTGGTCAGAATTGTGTGTTCCAACAAGACATGGGCTTCCCAAACCCCCAAACCCAACTTTATTAAAAAGGTGTAGACTAGGCTTAAAAGCTGGGCCCTGAAACCATTTCATTTAAAAGAGCTCACCCAATTCTACCAAGGAGAGTGGTGAAATATACAGCCGGAACTATGTCAGAAGCTTGTACAGTTACAGTGGCTTGCAAAAGTATTCGACCCCCTTGAACTTTTCCACATTTTGTCACATTACAGCCACAAACATGAATCAATTTTATTGGAATTCCACGTGAAAGACCAATACAAAGAGGTGTACACATGAGAAGTGGAACAAAAATCATACATGATTCCAAACATTTCTTACAAATAAATAACTGAAAAGTGGGGTGTGCGTAATTATTTAGCCCCCTTTGGTCTGAGCGCAGTCAGTTGCCCATAGACATTGTCTGATGAGTGCTAATGACTAAATAGACTGCACCTGTGTGTAATCTAATGTCAGTACAAATACAGCTGCCCTGTGACGGCCTCAGAGGTTGTCTAAGAGAATGTGGGGAGCAATAACACAATGAAGTCCAAAGAACACACCAGACAGGTCAGGGATAAAGTTATTGAGAAATTTAAAGCAGGCTTAGGCTACAAAAAGATTTCCCAAGCCTTGAAAAACCCATGGAGCACTGTTCAAGCGATCATTCAGAAATGGAAGGAGTATGGCACAACTGTAAACCTACCAAGACAAGGCCGTCCACCTAAACTCACAGGCCGAACAAGGAGAGCGCTGATCAGAAATGCAGCCAAGAGGCACGTGGTGACTCTGGACGAGCTGCAGAGATCTACAGCTCAGGTGGAGGAATCTGTCCATAGGACAACTATTAGTCGTGCACTGCACAAATTTGGCCTTTATGGAAGAGTGGCAAGAAGAAAGCCATTGTGAAAGGAAAACCATAAGAAGTCCCGTTTGCAGTTTGCCACAAGCCATGTGGGGGACACAGCAAACATGTGGAAGAAGGTGCTCTGGTCAGATGAGACCAAAATGGAACTTTTTGGCCAAAATGCAAAACGCTATGTGTGGCGGAAAACTAACACTGCACATCACTCTGAACACACCATCCCCACTGTCAAATATGGTGGTGGCAGAATCATGCTCTGGGGGTGCTTCTCTTCAGCAGGGACAGGGAAGCTGGTCAGAGTTGATGTGAAGATGGATGGAGCCAAATCCTGGGCAAGAAGAAAACCTCTTGGAGTCTGCAAAAGACTTGAGACTGGAGCGAAGGTTCACCTTCCAGCAGGACAACAACCCTAAACATAAAGCCAGGGCAACAATGGAATGGTTTAAAACAAAATATATCCATGTGTTAGAATGGCCCAGTCAAAGTCTAGATCTAAATCCAATCGAGAATCTGTAGCAAGATCTGAAAGCTGCTGTTCACAAATGCTGTCCATCTAATCTGACTGAGCTGGAGCTGTTTTGCAAAGAAGAATGGGCAAGAATTTCAGTCTTTAGATGTGCAAAGCTGGTAGAGACATACCCTAAAAGACTGGCAGCTGTAATTGCAGCAAAAGGTGGTTCTACAAAGTATTGACTCAGGGGGCTGAATAATTACGCAGACCCCACTTTTCAGTTATTTATTTGTAAAAAATGTTTGGAATCATGTATGATTTTTGTGCCACTTGTCACGTGTACACCACTTTGTATTGGTCTTTCACATGGAATTCCAATAAAATTGATTCATGTTTGTGGCTGTAATGTGACAAAATGTGGAAAAGTTCAAGGGGGCCGAATACTTTTGCAAGCCACTGTATATTTGATCTTGTTGGCAAAAAGTTAACAAAGTAGTCAACCAAGCCAAGTTTGACACCATCTTGTTCATACAATCTAATAATGTTTATAAGTCATCAGTGAGCCAACATTTGCGTATTACAGGGTTCCTGCGGGGTCTTAAAAAGCCTTAAAAGCATTTAATTTATTAATTTGGAAATAATACCTTAAAAAGACTTTAAAAAGTCTTGAATTTTGATGTCTGGTTCTTAAAAATTGTGCTGTATGTAACCTCTCCATATTGTATTTTTCTTCAAAAGATTTATTTGTCAACCACCAATTATTTTGATTAAATAACGTAGTATAAATAAAGAGTGGCGAAACCAATAATTGAGAACGGAACGCAGCCCTGGGTCACTTTCTTGTGAAACTTTCTTGTGACCTACTGAAATGTTTTTATTTTTCACAGCTGCTTGGGTTATCTTTTACCCATTCCACATTTGACTAATAAATTAACACAAGTTCAAGGATTTTGTTTTTCTTTGCTGGTAGGGGCGTGAAATAGGTATTAATTTTTTATTTTAATGGTCTTAAAAAGGTCTTAAGACCTGAATTTAACTTGAAGAAACCTGTAGGAACCCTGTATTAGACATGTAAACCAAACATCCATCTACAGCTGTGTTTTTAAATAGTTTGGTAAAAATTAAGCAGAATGATATTCTGAACACAGCATAATCTGCTGGAGACAAAAAAGAATCAAATTTTTTTATTTCAATCTATTTTTGTTGGGCATTTATGATGGGTGGTATTCTAAAGGAAAAGTTGCATAGAAAATAAAGTTAAGTGGTACAATTATTTTGATTTTTCTTTTAACTGTTTATGACAGTGTGGAACATACACATTATATAATAAGCATAACGCATAATTTCAGTCATGACGTGTGCTTTGTGCAAGGAGATGGGCACAATTGCTATTATTTAGTGGCATCCAAGTAGCCCAGATGGTTACTGTAAATCTGTAAATGTCGGCAAGAGATAGACTAATCAGAGAGATCAAGAAGCTCTGACCTGCTGATACTGATTTTTCTTTAAGAATTAGGAATAACATTAAAATAGTTTTCTACCTTGAAAATGTAACTGTCTTTATAGAGGGTATATGCAACTTTTTCCCCAAAATAAATGTAACAATAGCCTTTTTATTTGACCATTTATGACTCAAACATCTGATGAGCATACTGACACCTATAAGCCTGTATCCATTTTTTTCTATTTTCTGTCGGGTCGGAATTTCCCGCGCTGTCTGCGGATGTGACGTCAAGCGCGTTCATGTTAAATGTTTCAGATCACTCGCAAGCAGTTAAATGGATTGTGCGAATACATAGAAGAGACCAAGGACAACTCTGACACCAACAGTAACTCCACATAAGACTAAGAAAGTTAAACCCCTAACAAGTGCCTGAAAAAGATAGAAGATTGAGAGCGAACGGCGCACGAACACGCGCTGCGAGAGCGAGCAGAAAGGAAGAGCAGTTCCGTTTTTGGCCACATGGAGTCAGTCGCGAGTTTAAATTTCAGAAAATTGCATATAGCCCCTTTCATTTAAAAAAGTGTTTATATTTTCAAAAATAGTCTGAAGTTTAAATATCTACCTCTCTCTGCCTTACTAGAAGTGTTCTGATAGACAAAAATCCTTAAGGTTATGGCACAGAGGGGTTTCTAGAAACTAAACCAAAACGAATTGCAGTGTATCTCATTTACTCTTATAGAGGACGGATTATAGGACATACAATTTTTGTAGTGATGTTCTGTGGTTCTTTCCAGCTCACCTTTTGAATGTGAAACTTTGGTTCCTTGTCACTGAAATAGGGAAAGGTTTCTCCATTTATTTCCTTATTTTTGGTGGTTTGTATGAAAGCTGATACCACACAATGGTACTCAAGAATAAAGACCTGGGGTCTCATTTATAAAGCTTGCTTATGCACAAAACGGGGTCTGAAAACTACGTAAGTAACTTTATACGCAAAGTTTGGGATTTATAGAAAAAAACGTGACGGAAAAATGTGCGCAACTTAAAGCACACTAAGGATCTTGCTTACACACTTTGTGGACACAGAGAACACTGACAGAGCAGCAGGAGTGATGGCAAAAATGAAAATGAAAGCCACAATTTCAAACTTGTAGAGCTTTGCGCACACAGACACAACCAGCAGTCAACCCCCCCCATCCCATCTCCGAACTGAGAATAAAAATGAGAATCTGAATGAAAATATGTCGCACATAAGAATCATAGCATAGTATGTTCATATGTATTTATCTATTCAGATTATAAGAAATTGCACTTATTGGTGAATGAATTCTGTGAAGTAGGCTATGAATACTGCAGCATCCCCTGCATAATGATGCACAATGGATGCTCTCGCTCATTGTAGATCATGCCACTGGAAGGATCTGGATGGGGGACCTGATGTAGATTTCCTAAAGCAGTCTTGTTATATCTATGTGCTGAACTGGACCCGGTGTTAGATCTACTGACCTGCTGGAACCGTTCACCCCGTCCCCCGCTCTTCTTATTTATATCAGGAACGCTGCTGCGTCACTTGCAGCTCTTCCGTTTGTTTGTGACTCCAAATCAATATTTTGCAAGGAGGATACTTTTTAAAAGTAGACTTAAAACGCACCTTTTCTATCAGGCTTGAAATATCTAGTTTTATTTGGTTTAATAAATCCCAGTCTTAGTGTTGCTACAAGAAGTAATCATATAGGCCTAATTGAAACTTTATTGTTCTTATCTTTTTTATTGCTTGTGCTGCTTTTATTATTACATTTTTAAATCTTTTTACTCTCTTCTTGTCACACATTTTCATTTTGCAACTGTATTTTTGTCTTTTAATGTGAAGCACTTTGGCTGCATTCGGCTGAGTAAAGCACTGATTGAGTGATTGATTGAAATAAAACAGTTTATCGTGCCTCTGAGACTGTCTGTGGAATTACTTTCTCTGCCTCTCGGTTGCCATGTATACCCGTGAAACGCCCCATACTAGCTGGCTTATGTTTATGCAGAAAATTCACTAGACACTTTGCATTGACCGTTTATGGGAGAAAGTGGGTGTGTAGGAGGCGGGATATGATCCAAAAACACCTGGGGTCTCATTTATAAAGCTTGCCTACGCACAAAACGGGGTCTGAAAACTACGTAAGCAACTTTATACACAAAGTTTGAGATTAATAGAAAAAAACGTGACGGAAAAATGTGCGCAACTATAAGCACACTAAGGACCTTGCTTACGCACTTTGTAGATAAAGAGGACACTGATAGCGCAGCAGGAGTGATGGCAAAATGTGAATTTAAGCCACAATTACAAACTTGTAGAGCTTTGCGCACACAGACACACAACCAGCAGTCACCCCCCCATCCCATCTCTGAAATGTGAATAAAAATGAATCTGAATGAAAATATGTTGCACATGAGAATTATATCACAGTATATTCATATGTATTTATGTCTTTAGATTATATAGAAATTCCACTTATTGGTGAATTAATTGTGTGAAGTATGAATACTGCAGCATCCCCTGCATAATGGTGCACAATGGATGCTGGCGCTCATTGTAGATCACGCCACTGGAAACATCTGGATGGGGGACCTGATGTAGATTCCTTAAAGCAGTCCTACTAGATCTTTGTGCTGAGCTGGAACCGTGCACCCCAATCCCCGCTCTTCTTTTTTCACTTGCAGCTTTGTTTGTGACCCCAAATCAATATTTTGCAAAGATGATACTTTTTAAAAGTAGACTTAAAACGTACCTTTTCTGTCAGGCATTAAACATCTAGTTTCATTTGTTTTAATAATTTGCTTCTTTTAATAATTTTGTTTTAATAAATTTCAGTCTTATTATTGCTACAAGAAGTAATCATATAGGCCTAATTGAAACTTTATTATCTTTTTTATCGCTTGTGCTGCTTTAATTATTAAATGTTTTAATCTTTTTACTCCCTTCTTGCTACACATTTTCTTTTTGCAACGGTATTTTTGTCTTTTAATATGAAGCACTTTTTCTGAGTAAAGCGCTGATTAAGTGATTGATTGAAACAAAACTGTTTTCCGTGCCTCTACAAGCCTGCAGCTGTCTCTGTGGAATTACTTTCTCCGCCTCTTGGTTTCCATGGTTACCCGTGAAACGCCCCATATTAGCTGGCTTAAAGAGTAACTAAACCCCAAAACAACTTTTTTTGCTTCTGAACTGTATAAATGGGTCTTTACCAATGCAGTCTTTCAGTTTCTGGTGACTTTTTTACATTTTGGTGTAAACTTGTTTAATTCTACACTTTTTGGTCTAAAAACATCTTAGTGCTGAACAGTGGCTACTGCATTGGAATTTTGTGATTGGTGGAGAGCGGTACATCTCTATGTCACAGGCATTGACTGTGTCACGGCAGCCATGGTCTCACAGACACTATCAGACATACCGGCCCAGTGGCGAGTTTGGAGTTGGATTGCGTTTTTCAGGTTACCATTATTATCACATTAGCACTTAGTTAGCATAGCTAACATACTGTTTTGAACGTTAGCCTATGTTAGCATTACCATTCAGAGACTGGACTCCTCCTGCCAGCGGCTCAAATTGATACGGCTCGGGGCCGCTGAGCTCCATAAAGCCTCCCTCTACTCCTCTATCTCCGGTGACGACGGAGGAGATCCGCTGGTTCAGGGCGCAGAGCCAGCGCCGCCCGAGCTCTGTGCTGCTGCTGGTGAGAGAGAGAGAGACAGGAGGGGTCCAGTCTCTGAGTGGTAATGCTAACATAGGCTAACGTTCAAAACAGATGAATGTTGATCAGATCGATGAGTCGCAAAACTGCCAACCAAATGAGACCCCTGCGCAGTTTTTTATAAATGAGACCCCGGGGTCTCATTTATAAAACTTTGCGTATAATCATTACTAAAACCGTACTTCAGCTCAGCAACTTTTTTTTACTTACGTCAAGTAAGTTTCGGATCTATCAAACTTGGAGAACACGCAGCTGCACGCACTTTCCGCTTTATAAATCCCACTCTCCCTAGAAATGTGCGCAGGTGTTTTTGGATCATATCCCGCCTCCTACACACCCACTTTCTCCCATAAACGGTCCATGCAAAGTGTCTAGTGAATATTCTGCATCGACTCAAGCCAGCTAATATGGGGCGTTTCATGGGTAACCATGGCAACCGAGAGGCGGAGAAAGTAATTCCACAGAGACAGCTGCAGGCTCAGAGGCATGGTAAACAGTTTTATTTCACTCAATCAGCGCTTTACTCAGCCGAATGCAGCCAAAGTGCTTCACATTAAAAGACAAAAATAAAGTTGCAAAATGAAAATGTGTGACAAGAAGAGAGTAAAAAGATTTAAAAATGTAATAATAAAAGCAGCACAAGCAATAAAAAAGATAAGAACAATAAAGTTTCAATTAGGCCTATATGATTACTTCTTGTAGCAACACTAAGACTGGGATTTATTAAACCAAATAAAACTAGATATTTAAAGCCTTACAGAAAGGTGCGTTTTAAGTCTACTTTTAAAAAGTATCATCCTTGCAAAATATTGATTTGGAGTCACAAACAAACGGAAGAGCTGCAAGTGACGCAGCAGCGTTCCTGATATAAATAAGAAGAGCGGGGGACGGGGTGAACGGTTCCAGCAGGTCAGTAGATCTAACACCGGGTCCAGTTCAGCACATAGATATAACAAGACTGCTTTAAGAAATCTACGTCGGGTCCCCCATCCAGATGCTTCCAGTGGCATGATCTTTAATGAGCGAGAGCATCCATTGTGCATCATTATGCAGGGGATGCTGCAGTATTCATAGCCTACTTCACACAATTCATCAATAAGTGCAATTTCTTATAATCTGAATAGATAAATACATATGAACATACTATGCTATGATTCTTATGTGCGACTTATTTTCATTCAGATTCTGATTTTTATTCTCAGTTCGGAAATGGGATGGGGGGGGGGGGGGGGGGGGTTGACTGCTGGTTGTGTGTCTGTGTGCGCAAAGCTCTACAAGTTTGAAATTGTGGCTTTCATTTTCATTTTTGCCATTACTCCTGCTGCTCTGTCAGTGTTCTCTGTGTCCACAAAGTGTGTAAGCAAGATCCTTGGTGTGCTTAAAGTTGAGCACATTTTTCCGTCACGTTTTTTTCTATAAATCCCAAACTTTGCGTATAAAGTTGCTTATGTGGTTTTCAGACCCCGTTTTGTGCGTAAGCAAGCTTTATAAATTAGACCCCTGCTGTTTTTAGTTGTTCTAGATCAATGTTTCCAAACCCTGGTCCTCAGGGAACCTGCATGTTTTAGATGTTTCCTTGCTTGAACACACCTGATTTAGATTGTTGTAGTTCAGCAAAATCCTGTTAATCAGTCATCAATTAAAAGATGTGCTGAAGCAGATAAACATCTAAAACATGCAGGCCAGTGTGCTCTAAGGACCAGGGTTAAAAAACCCCACATAGATAGATAGATGGTCTCTTTCACCTTATATTAGCGTTTAGCATAAACTGCACCACTTGCACAGTAAATATTAACTGTTAGCCTCTGTGTGTATTGCCGGGGAAGCAAGTTTTTAACAACTGAAACTGGACTAGGACAGATCAATCTTGTTGTAATATGTTCAGCTCCCTGCTATTGGCCAAAGTCCCAGCTCCCCTTTTAAAAGTTGAAGCTTTTTTAAAAGCTTCTTACACGTTTTCAGCATCCTCTGACTTAAATTTTAAACAGCTTACTGAATGTTTTTTGTTGTTGTTGTTGTTACCAGCCAGGAGTTGAAGCTTTTATACCGAATCTGCAGAAGAAGTTGGCCTTTCAACATAAACACAGTCACAGAACTCTCACCCTTCCCGTCGGCTATCATCCCTAGGCCGTGCCCCCCAGATATGGGAACGCACATTGCCACAGTAAACGACAGAGCGCAAAACAGCAGTCGCAGTTTTCATGAGTTAATTTGGCGGAAACTTGTTCTTTTTTTTCTTTTTGGGACTAGTCCTCATTCGATGACATTATTGAGCGGAGAACCTCAGTGGTGTAAAAAAACGTTAGTGGAATGTCCTCTTCAGGTTAAAACTTCACACTGCACTTGAATTTCAAATGGGCATCACTACTGGCTCCGCTTGGTTCGTCAGCGGGTGTAACTGAGGTCAGCATTCCTGCCGCTGTGGAGTATAAAGGAACCCCAATCTAGGCCACACCTTCTTAGCATGTTGGAATAGCAAGTGTTTGCAGCGTCTATCAGATTAGTGATTTGCTAGCTTAGTATTTAGTTGGATTCTTTAGCATAGCCTTTTGAATTTTAGATTAGATTTTAGATTTTTTTGTCTTAATTGCCTCGATTGTTGTTACAGAGTATTATAGTCTAGTAGACTTTAGTTGATCGTTTTAGATAAGTTGCAATTATTGTTCTATATCGTGTGTAATTTTAGTGTTTATTGTAGTGTATTTTAATTCTGTGTTAGGGTGGGGAGAAAGTGTAGGGTAGTTATGTAGATAGTTATGTGGGCAAGCATTTGTTTCCACTGGACTTAGGAATTAGGCGCCAGTGGTTGCGTGCAATTGGCATGGGGGAATACTTCGTCCTGAGGCAATGGAGTTCGTGTCGCTATTGCTCTCCATCTTTCTGGCTGTCTGTGCGGCACTGCTATCAACATGTCAATCACAGAGCAGACCACCCCCAGCACCTCCCTCGCTGGTTCGCATTTTTTAGACAGGAAATGTGGGTGGAGGTACACTTATAGCAGGCGAGTTACACTTTAAGGATAAAATTGTTAAGATCCCCACTCTAATTCTGATGTTTAGTTGAGGACATTTGGTTCTTTTATCATTGATCTAATTCAGCAGGTAAATCCATTAACGATAAGAAAGGAAACTTTGGACAGAATCCTGTCTCCTCTCAGGCATTGTCCTGGTTGTTAATTAACCTACTTTCATTGTTTGTTTTCCAGCCTCTTTGGGAAGCCTTTTGATGGTGGAAAAAGGATGGACCATGGCGTTCCACAAGACCAACAGCAGCATCCAATGGAGCAGCAGCAGCCTTACCATCCCCAACACCCTGCGATGATGAGATTGTATGAGGTCCAGAAAGAGGTCTCGACACTGGGACCGCAGGTCTGCACCTTCAGCGGCCTGCAGAACGACAGAGAGTACAAGCGTATGGAACGCGAGCTGACCCAGCTGCTATTACAGGTGGACCAGGTAGACACGGAGGGCAAACTGGAGCTGCAAGGAGCACGCAAGAGAGCTGCACAGGAGGTGGAGGGCCTCCTGCGATATTTGGAGGAGAATGCATTCCATCCGTCGCGACTGGCCATTGAAGAGCTGAGCACCGCAGCACGGCAGCTGGTGGATGAGCAGGTGGTGGCACCACAACGGGCTGGTGGGGTGGCAGAGATAAATGACGAGCTGGTGGACGCCCTTCAGGAGCTGGTTCTAAGGCTGACACAGATCAAGACTGAAGGCAGGGTGCCACTCCGCAAAGCGCGCTACCGAGCACTCACACGACTGTGCGCCGTGCAGGACGTGCTGGAAAGTCGCACGCCTCAGCAGACCCTCTCTTTACCCCTGTCTGGGGACACCCACGAAGCTGTTAACCGCATCAACCAGGTCATGGTAAAGGTGAGCATGGCTCGCAGCCAGCTGTTGGCTTTGCTGATGGGCCTGAGTGGGAGGGACAGCTGCGCACACCTGTCTCGCATCTTAACAGAGCTGCAAGTGGAGCTGGATGCCCTGGACGTCTCTGGGAATGCAGCAATCCGTAATTACAGGAAGCAGGTTGTGGAGGAAATAAACGGGCTCCTAAAACACCTGGACGTGGAGGGAGAGGGGGATGACACTCGCAGGTACATCTCAATTTAAAATTATAGGTTGTTATTGTTATCATCAATATTATTAAATTTACGCTGTTTTTGCTGTCAGTCAGATCGTAAAATAAAATGTGTAAAATATACATTTGCTTTGTTAGGTATAATTGGTTTAATAAAATATGCATCGACATCCACTGCTGGTACACATACCACACTCTAAGCTGAAATGAAATATTTCCTAAAAATAGTATGATATGTAAAAGAAATCTTTGAAGTTTTGAAGTCCTGTTCGAATATCTGGGACCACCCTTGCTTTTTTGATGCATTTTGTTTGTCTGGGTTGTCCTAATCATTGAAATTGTCACAAAAAGACAACATTTCTTCACATTTTTAGTTCTAAAAAAATCATACATCTTTTTGTTTGATATGAATTAGGGCTGGGCGATATGGCTTAAAAATAAAATCTACGATTTGTGTCATGCCAAATCCGATTTCCGATTTTAATTGATTAAATTTTTTTCTCTCTTTCTATTCCTTAAAAGAAATTTGAAATGACAGAAAATATTTTTAAAACTTGCTTTTATTTTAATCATCCTTTCTGGGAGTTCACCTGAATTCAAAGTCCAAATAAAAATATGAAGGTAAACCTTGGGCAGGCTCATATCACTTTGAACTACTGAAACCCTTGGAGTGCATTGGTGAAATTTTTTTTCTCTTCCGATTTTCTCGATTAATCTAAAAATGAAATCTTCATAGACAGAAAATTCGATTAATCAATAAAATCGATTTATCGCCCAGCCCTAATATGAATAGTATAATGGCACCAAAGGAAAATTATAAATGATTTCCAAAAAACCCTGTTAAAGAAATTCTGAACCAGTTGAAACAAAATTAGAAAGGAAAAGTGAAGGTTGGTCCAATAGTTTTCTGCAAGACTGTAAACTAGTCTGGAATTTCAGTTTAGGTTTGTGCTCACTTGTGCATTTAGACGAGGAGGATTGCAGTCACAGGACAATTTATGCAATAGCTTGTTAAGTATTCCTGCGCTTCAAAGTATCCATTTGGATCTCATGTGATAGGCCAATGCAAAGTAGCACACAACTGGGAAGTGGAAGGAAATTTCTACATGGGTTTTAAATGTTTTGTCCTCATCAAAATGTGTTTCATACATTTCTATTCAGCCCATTTACTCTGATACCACAGAATAAAATCTATTGCTTATTACCTGCAGACATCCCTTAATTGGTACATAGGTTTTACCTGTGTGCGATTCAGTATAAACACATGGTGTGAAGGTTTCAGTTTTTACTAATGATCTCTAACAAATCTCTTAAGTTTTGGAGAAGTTTTGAAGCAGGATCAGCTCAGAATACAATATCTCAAGCTTTGAACATGTTGGAGGGCACTGTTCAATCCATAATGTAAAGATGAAAAGAGTATCTGACCACTGCTAACCTACTGAGATACAGCCATCCACCTAAACTGACAGACTAGGCTAGGAGTGCATAAATGTCAGAGAAGCAGCTAAAACTAACCATGTTCTATTTTCCTTCCACTTCACATTCAAACACTACTCCTCCATGATGATACAAGGGAGTGCTCCGTAAAGTGAATCTGTGTTTGTTTCTGTAGGTACGACTTGGCGCAAAACAACTCTATCCGTGAGATTGAGGCTGTGCGAGCTCACGTCTCCCATTTGCGAGAAGGCGTTCTGCGACACTGTGTGATGGGTGACCTCAGCTTCAGGCCCAAAGCCGAACTGCAGAGCCTTCTCGCGCACCTGGACCAGGTAGACACAGCCAAAAACCCATGCATCAGAGAGGCTCGCCGCCGAGCTGTGGTAGAGGTCCAGGCAGTCATCACCTTCCTGGACCTACGCGAGGCCTTAGCCTGTCGTCAGCCAGGCCCAGCCGAGCACCCGTCCCATCGGGCTGTGTGGCTGGTCTTGGGGAGCCTATCTGACCTACAGGCCCAAGTACTGGGCTTTGATGGCAAGCGGGCTGACAAGAGCTACATGATCCTGGAGGAACTGCTGACCAAACAGCTGCTGGCGCTGGACGCCGTGGACCCACAGGGTGATGAGTCGACTAAGGTGGCAAGAAAGCAAGCAGTGAAGTTTGCCCAGAACATTCTCAACTACCTAGACATGAAGACAGACGAGTGGGAGTATTGATTCACAGAAAACCACGTTGGGTAGGACGTGGCTGCAGGAACAAAAGGAGCTGCAGCTAGTACCAGTAGAAACTGGTGCAGCATCATTCCGTCAGCTGTAAATATTGCCTAAAATACCCAGAGTTCACTGCAGCAGAGCTTTTTTGTCTCTTTGTGGTAGTCAAGGCCAACCCATCGAAAAATCACAAGAACTCCTTTTGTGAAACACATTTCAGCACGTATTTTTGTGTGTGCTCTTCAATGATTTTCTAGTTGTGTGTCTGAGAGTTGCTTTTTGCTGTCATTGTATCTGGCGTGTGGTAGTAGAAATCTCCAGCCTCAGCACTGAATAATGCTTGTCTTATTCTCCTCCAGACTGCTCTTCATATTGATAAAGTGTTCAGTATGAAAGATTGTGAAGCCTGTTTGATTAACTTGACTGTCAGTTGCTAATGGAGACAGCTGGTGGTAATACGCTACTAGCTTGAGGGATGGCAAATTCTGTACGACCACCCCCACCCCCACACCCCCCAAAAAAAAGCAGACCTGAAGGAATTTACTTTGATGTTACTGCATCTTCTACAAAATAAATAATAGGGGGCGATTTTGCAGAAATGCACATGAAACTGATTAAATCTGTGTTCAAATGGCCATGCTCCACTAAAGAAGCATGGATCTGTGGCCCCTTCACTGATCTGACTTTTGTAAAGCTTTGACATGCCGATACAGATTTGGATCAATTCTGATTTCTCCCTGTGAGCTATAATATAGAAATGTATAATTAAAGCTTTCAAAAAAATTTCTGCCTCATAGCAAGAAGGTCAGAAAAGGAGGCTATTTATCTGGAGCGGAGGAGACACCACACCGAATGTCTCCAAGAGAGCAGTTACTGTTAAACCCAGTTCGATCCTCTAATGCAAAGAAGCATATTTTAAACTATACCTTAGCTTATTTTATTAGCGATTGGTATGGCAACCATTACTGTGGCAGTGGTGTCAACAAGGCATGTCTGATTCCAACATGTTCCATAACAGGTAGAACATGTTAAAAGCTCAAAAGAATAAAACAGAGTAACTTTGCTGTTGAGCCTTCATGTTATCAGCAGAAGTCTTACTCTTTCACAGCCTGAATGATAGCTCCCTGGATCTCTTTTGACTTCATTTTTTTTTTTTTTCAAACTCACTAATGCATAGAATAGCTAACTTTGGGGCTTCTTCATTCAGTAATAAGTTCAACACCAAAGAGTGGTACTAGACTTGGTTGCGCTTAAATTTTAGTTTCTAACTTTGCAGGTGAAGCTGAAAATTGTCTTTCTGGTCTCTGATCTCTCGATGATGCTCTAATCTCCACTCTTGGTTTTTGATTCCTTCAGTATTTGGCCCCGACCTGGAGTAGCACCAAAGCTTCCCCAAAAAATGGATTAACAGTTGACAGAAATCGATTTTAAGATGACTTGGAAGCCATGAATGAACACTTTTTAACAGATAGCAGGATATTGAGGAGATGGTAGACCTCAGCTTTTGCTGCATCTGTTCTTGTCTGTTTTCAGATGTTTGTCCTGACTGTGTTATGATCACACAAGGCTAAAAATAGATCAGATATGATTCTTTCAGGAGAAGTGAGTTAATATTTAGGTGTTGCTGCTTCTATGGGTTTTCTTCTGTCTGTTTGTTTTTCACCCACTGCTTTCTGTTGAAGGAGGAGTGTGACTTAAGCCTTTTATGAAAATTGGACAGAAAGAGGCTGAGGCAATGATCCAAAGCACTGGAATGTCAAGCCTGAAGCTCATGTGTCCCACCGGTCCTCCGCAGCACTGATGGAGATCAGTCGACAGAGGCTTCTAGAAACCTCTGTGCTGCTGTTGGAGATGGATGGAGGGAGAGGACTTGCAGAGCAGTCTGAATCTCTGTGCCTTTTACTTTTCAGCCTTTTACCCATCAGTTTGTGTGAGACAGTGTTTTAGTGCAGCAAAAATAGAAGGCATCATTTATGATATGCATCAATGCACTAGAATAGAACACGAAGTACTGAATGTGTTTTATGGAGAGAACACCTTGGTCATTATGACAGAAGTGTGTGCTGATTTGAGTCTTGTTTGGTTTTTGAATGCTTATTTAGTTCCAAACAAAGTTTGCGTCATTCGTTTGTACCAAGTCAGACTAACAACATTGTAATAATATGAGTCACTTTCTCAGTCTCGGATAAGGATCAGTTGTAGTTCCTGACAAATCTGACAAAAACTATTCATCACTCAGAGTTGACTTTAAAATAGGAGTGCCGCAAACAAATCCATCCATCCATTATCTATACCATCTATCCTATGTGGGGAGGGAGGGGGTTGTGTCTTGTAAAAGTATTCATACCTCTTGGACTTTTTCATATTTTTTCACATTACAGCCACAAACTTAATTTAAACATAATAGTACATAATTGTGAAGTGGAAGGTAAAAGATACTCGTAAAAAAAATGTTTTCTAACAAATGTTACTTTCAAAACCGTTTTTATGCCTTTTGTATTTACTGCCCTCCACTCCGATACCCCTAAATTAAATCCAGTGTACAGCTTAGGTGGGAGAATATGACAACAGGATGACAATTAGTTATGCGCTATCCAAATCTGACAGTGCCCATCACAATTACAACACTATGTTGAAATATGTTAGTGGCAGCATCATTCTGTGAGGATGTTGTTTTTCAGCAGGAAGAGAGAATCTGTACAGAGCATATTTTAATTTTTTTTTATGCCAAAGTTGAATTAAAAAATCAGAATAATTATTACAAAATGTAATTAATATTTAGATGGAAAGACAGTTTGTTTGCCAAGGTGGACGGAATTATTTGGACCACAAACCTTCAGGTCTTTGCTGGAAAACTGAGAATCATGGATCTTATTTTTTATAGTATCACAGTGACTCTAAGGGTATATCTAAATCAATTTTAAAAAAAACGACTTAACCAGTAGAAAAGCTATGATTATATATTGGCAGAGTCCAGACCTGAAAGAAAATTTGGGGGGTCACCTGAGAAGGGCTTTGGACAAAAACTCCAAATCACAATCTGGCCGATGAACTGCTTTTTTGAAGGAGAGGATGCAATTATACTTCAAAATGTGTCATGCTGATGATTTCACCAAAGATAACATTCTAAAACTGAATTACAACTTGCTTTAATTACTAGTTTAATAATGTGCACACATATACAGACCCTTTACAAAAAATTAAAATATCATGGAAAAGTTTATTTCTATAGTTCCATTTAAAACGTTAAACTTCCATAGATTATAGATTCAGGGCCCACAACTTAAATTATTTCAAGTATTTAGTTGTTTATTTGTACATAATTTGGACTTCCAGCTCATAAAACCCACAAAAACAGGAATTCAAAAACTTAGAATACTGTGAAGAAATCAGCCCAAATTTTATGGTGCATGAATGTTTGTCACACACTATTCATTAACTAAACTCAAAGTACCTGCACAGGTTTTCCCAGGTGTCATTAAATTGGTTCACTTTGGTTCAATTGTCTAAGTTGGGTTCAATATGGGGAATACTGCAGACTTGACAACTAGCCAGAAAACAATCATTGAAACCCTCCATAGGATGGGTAAGCCACAAAAGTTCATAACTAAGGAGGCTGGCTGTTCAGAGTGGTGTTTTCCAAGCATATCAATGGAAAGTCTAGTGGAAGGGCAAAATGTGGCAGGAGAAAATGCACCAGCAGAAGAGCTGACCATGGGCATTAGTGGATTATCAAACAGAAGATTCATTAATCTTTCAGATTAATGAATCTATTAATGAGCCAGAAAGAGTGGAATGAGGCAGGAGTCACAGCTTCAAAAACCACCACATTCAGACGCATCCGGGAGATGGGCTACAACTGTCTGGTTCCTCGGGTAAAACCAATTCTTAGCCTGAACCAACGTAGGAAGAGTCTTAACTGGGCCAAGGAGAAGAACTGTTGGCCAGTGGTTCAAGGTCCTCTTTTCCGATGAAAGTAAAGTGTGCCTTTCATTCGGGAATCAAGGTCCAAGGGTTTGGAGGAAGGCAGGTGTGGAACAGAACCCAAGCTGCTTGAGGTCGAGTGAAATATCCACAGTCACTCAACTTTTGGGGTGCAATGTCTGGTGCAGGTGTTGGCAAGTTCTGCTTTCTTAAATCCAAGGCCACCGCATCAGTCTACCAGGATGTTTTTGAGGACTTTATGATTCCTTCTGCTGAGGATCTGTATGGAGATGCAGATTTTATCTTCCAGCAGGACCTGGCTCCTGCTCATACCACCAGAAGCACCAAAACCTGGTTTGATGCCCATGCCATCACAGTGCTTGACTGGCCAGCCAACTCGCCAGACCTAAACCCCATTGAGAATCTATGGGTTATTATCAAGAGGAAAATGAGGGGCACCAGACCCAAAAACAAAGAAGAGCTGACAGCAAGCGTCAAAGGAAATCTGGGCTTCCATAACTCTCAGGCAATGCCACAGGCTGATTGCCCCAATGCTACGGCACTTCAAGACAGTGATTAAGGCAAATGGATTCCCTACCTAGTATTGAAGATTGACATATCGTTTTGAAAGTACCATATTTTGATTGATTAGATGTTATCCTAATTTCTTTTGTTTTTTTCTGCAAAAACTGAGAAGTAAATAGTGATTTCTTCAAGGTATTCTAATTTTTTGAGTTCCCGTTTTTGTGGGTTTTATGAGCTGGAAGCCCAAATTATGTACAAATAAACAACTAAATACTTGAAATTGTTTAAGTTGTGGGCCCTGAATTTATAATCTATGGACGTTTCATGTTTTGAATGGAATTATGGAAATAAACTTTTCCATGATATTTTAATTTTTTGAAAAGGGGTTGTAAGTAACCAGAATATTGTTCTTTTTACATCCTTGCTCTTTGAACTGTGCAGAATGTGTTAAATTAAAATGATAAAGAACTGAAATAACTAATCATGGTCTTTTTTTATATTTTGTTACAAATACCATTTTAACAAGGGTATAACCTCTTTAGATCCTTTAGATTTGTATGTTCATAATTAATGCAACTGTTTGTTACATTTTGCCATTGATTATCCTGTTTTGGATTTGTTTTATGCATATTGTTTATTTTCAATTTCTGTCTCAAATGTCTTTGTTATTCTCCTCGTGTGATTTCATAAATATGCACAGCTTCTATTATGGTTTCCATCTTTGCAACCTTCCACATTCTTCAGTTTGATTAATTTCTATGCTAAGCTTAACTAAATTGTCTTTTGAAGAAATATTTCCAAGACAAATAGCAAAACTTAATTTAGTTGCCTCATGGCTTGCTTCAAAGCAGCTTTAAAAGACTTGATCAACAAAATAATTTCAAGCAGTCTGAAAGTCCTAAAATATTTTGGGTGACCAGACTTCATTATTTGGCAGTTTTCTTGTTCTGATTGCTGACGGGGTGAATGTACACATTTCCTAAACTACTGAGAACTAACTGTCCCAGTGCATAGTAAAATCTTATCTCACAAGACTTATGTGCTGCAAGCTAGTTTTTGGGACAAAGCTCCCAGCTTTTCCCGTGTGTGTGTGTAGCTAGCTAGAGGTTACAACCCATCCTTTTTACTTTTAAACTATGTTGGTTTCACCAAACCAACTCAAGTTAGCCCAAGCTAACTTTTTTTGTTCACCAAACAGTCACATAGAAAAGAAAATGCACCCTCCTTTAATTCAAGGGTTTTACGAATAAAAACAATAATGAAAGTGATCTGGATCTAAAATGAGTTTAAACTAACCTCAGCTGTACAGAGACACAAAGATGTTCAACTATGTAATTGTAGCTTAATCTTGATATTATAATTTATGTCAAAATTGTGAATGAAAATCTAATTTGATGGTGTGATTGAAGAAGATTTTAGAGGCAAAGAACTCCTGATCACAAAGCGCTTGATCAGCTGATCGTCACCAAGTTTGACTGCATCTTTAAAAGGAGGATTTTTTTGGCTACTTGTTGGTCTGGGGCATTCTGGTGTCTGTTATCACAATGCCAAAAAAGGAAAAGGGGCAGCAATAACATTAGGGAAGCAACTGTTGCTGCCTGAAAGTGTTACGTTATTTCCAGGCCATTTGAAGTCTATCATTCTGAGGTGAGAAACATAATTTGTGAGGAGGAAATACTTAATGTGCGTGGTCAAACAGAGACTTGCTCAAATAATTTTTTTTTTTCACTCAACAGCTTGACAGGCTACAATTAACCTGTTACATAAATAAGATAATGGGAGGACATTCAGGAAAATATTGAACAGGTATTGCTTATTTAGTGAGGTTGACAGGCGAAGGTCTTCTCTGAAAAAGAGATGGTAACAGCTTGTTTTTGCACAGTTGTATCTCAATGAGTCTATCAAACAGATGACACCAGAGATGTGTCAAATACACAAACACCTCACCAACAAATCTCATAGCATTCTGGTAGAGGTGATAATGTGAGCTTGTTTTTTAACTGGAGACCCAACTCAATAGTTAACCATAAACTCCTCTGTGTGCCAAAGCATTCTAGAGTCAGATGTGAAGTCTTCTGAAGCTTGGCTAAGACTGGGTCATCAAAAAAGGTAATCTGCTTTGTCTTCTCAAACCCTCAGTCAAGCGATTGTCTACTGTCACTACATGCTCGTCCAGGAGGAGTGAATGCTGCAAGTCAATGACTTGATACAGTCTGCTTTGTCTTCTTAGATAGAAAACTTTTAAACTAATGGGAATAATGAACTGAACTTAATTCACAGTTTAATAAGTCAGATCAGTTGGAATGTATGTATGATTGAATTAAAATGACTTTTTGTAAAGTACCTTGAGATGACTATGAAGTGGCACTATATAAACTGAATTGAATTGAAATCAACAATAGAATAGCTTAAAGCTACATTGTGTAAGAACTGCTCCCATCTAGTGGTGAAACAACACAACTGAATATTACGTTCTAGCCACACCTCCCACCTCCCCCATTCCGAGCGCGTTTTAACTCCTACGGTGGCCGTTTCATGCCAAGGTTAACATGGCTTCCAGTAGTACGACTTCGTCCAGTGTCCCTTCCAGTTATGAGGTTACTTTAAAAAAAACTACATTGCATTTAGTTATATAGTCAGACGTCTGCCGCGTCGCGAGTAGACAATCTCCCTCTGGCATTCGTCACCGTGGAACTGAGTCAAAGCGCGAAAGGCGGAGCTAGAATTTCCAGGAATGTCCCTCGTTGCTCATCTGAATAGCAGATTCTACACTTACGAGAATACTTTCATTAGTAGGTGGAAGTAATTACACATGAATGAGCACATATTGTTGAAAGAACAAAGGGGTTTTTGCTAAGAATTAACTAAAAAAAATACACAATGTAGCTGTAAAAAAGTAAAGAATAAATGTGTTGCAAAAGAAAGATCCAAGCCTGATTAAAAGCCTGTGGCGGAACCCTTTGAGAGCTGTGCTGAAACAAATGTCTGCAAGCTCCAATAAACTGAAGCAACACTGACAAAAAAAAGAAAAGAAATTCATCCATTACAACAAACAGAAAGCAACTTCTGAGATTTACTGCTACTAAAGTAGCCTGTATCAATCATCCTGAAACATAGAGCCTTAAAGGGGCTATATGCGATTTTCTGAAAATTAAACTCGCGACTGACCCCATGTGGCCAAAATCGGAACTGCTCTTCCTTTCTGCACACTCTCGCAGCGCGCGCTCGTGCGCCGGTCGCTCTCAATCTTCTATCTTTTTCGGGCACTTGTCAGGGGTTTAACTTCATTAGTCTTATGTGGAGTTATTGTTGGTGTCAGAGTTGTCCTGGGTATCTTCTGTGTATTCGCACAATCCATTTAACTGCTTGCGAGTGCTGACTACCAGTATTGGCAGAGGGATCTGAAACATTTAACATGAACGCGCTTGATGTCACATCCGCAGACAGCGCCCAACCCGACAGAAAATAGAAAAAATTGGATACAGGCTTATAGGTGCACCCACTGTGAGCTGACAAGGTGTGAGTATGCTCATCAGGAGATGTTTGAGTCATAAATGGTCAAATAAAAAGGCTATTGTTACATTTATTTTGGGGGAAAAGTTCCATATAGCCTCTTTAACAGTAAAAGAGGATGTGCTTTATTTTACCCACGGCTTTCTGATATGTACAGGTCCTTCTCAAAAAATTAGCATATTGTGATAAAGTTCATTCTTTTCCATAATGTAATGATAAAAATTAAACTTTCATATATTTTAGATTCATTGCACACCAACTGAAATATTTCAGGTCTTTTATTGTTTTAAAACTGATGATTTTGGCATACAGCTCATGAAAACCCAAAATTCCCTTCTCAAAAAATTAGCATATTTCATCAGACCAATAAAAGAAAAGTGTTTTTAATACAAAATAAGTCAACCTTAAAATAATTATGTTCAGTTATGCACTCAATACTTGGTCGGGAATCCTTTTGTAGAAATGACTGCTTCAATGCGGCGTGGCATGGAGGCAATCAGCCTGTGGCACTGCTGAGGTGTTATGGAGGCCCAGGATGCTTCTATAGCGGCCTTAAGCTCATCCAGAGGGTTGGGTCTTGCGTCTCTCAACTTCCTCTTCACAATATCCCACAGATTCTCTATGGGGTTCAGGTCAGGAGAGTTGGCAGGCCAATTGAGCACAGTAATACCATGGTCAGTAAACCATTTACCAGTGGTTTTGGCACTGTGAGCAGGTGCCAGGTCGTGCTGAAAAATGAAATCTTCATCTCCATAAAACTTTTCAGCAGATGGAAGCATGAAGTGCTCCAAAATCTCCTGATAGCTAGCTGCATTGACCCTGCCCTTGATAAAACACAGTGGACCAACACCAGCAGCTGACATGGCACCCCAGACCATCACTGACTGTGGGTACTTGACACTGGACTTCAGGCATTTTGGCATTTCCTTCTCCCCAGTCTTCCTCCAGACTCTGGCACCTTGATTTCCGAATGACATGCAAGTACTTTGGACCACTGAGCAACAGTCCAGTGCGGCCGCTGTTTCTGGTTCAAAAGTGGCTTGACCTGGGGAATGCGGCACCTGTAGCCCATTTCCTGCACACGCCTCTGCACGGTGGCTCTGGATGTTTCTACTCCAGACTCAGTCCACTGCTTCCGCAGGTCCCCCAAGGTCTGGAATCGGTCCTTCTCCACAATCTTTCTCAGGGTCCGTCACCTCTTCTCGTTTTGCAGCGTTTTCTGCCACACTTTTTCCTTCCCACAGACTTCCCACTGAGGTGCCTTGATACAGCACTCTGTGAACAGCCTATTCGTTCAGAAATTTCTTTCTGTGTCTTACCCTCTTGCTTGAGGGTGTCAATGATGGCCTTCTGGGCAGCAGTCAGGTCGGCAGTCTTACCCATGATTGCGGTTTTGAGTAATGAACCAGGCTGGGAGTTTTTTAAAGCCTCAGGAATCTTTTGCAGGTGTTTAGAGTTAATTAGTTGATTCAGATGATTAGGTTAATAGCTCGTTTTGAGAACCTTTTCATGATATGCTAATTTTTTGAGATAGGAATTTTGGGTTTTCATGAGCTGTATGCCAAAATCATCAGTTTTAAAACAATAAAAGACCTGTAATATTTCAGTTGGTGTGCAATGAATCTAAAATATATGAAAGTTAAATTTATATCATTACATTATGGAAAAGAATGAACTTTATCACAATATGCTAATTTTTTGAGAAGGACCTGTACTGTTTACTTTATGCTGCTATTGTTTTGTCATTTACTTACTTTCTTTTAAATCCTCTAAATTAATTGTGCATTTTTAAACCATATATCAAAACAGATTTATATGCTGGGTTTCCTAAAGAGTTTAAAAGACAGGATAGAAGGGAAAAAAACTTCAAATAATGTTAAGATAAAATTATGCTGCAGAGTATTGTTATAGTCTTCATTTTACTCCAAGGATTTCCTACCTATAAGAATGTTTATCATGATCAATAACAAATTTTAAAGTGGAATGGTATAAATTTTTTTCTCAATAAATCTGAATGTTATTAAGAACTCAATTTACAAATTGAAACCGATTATATAGATTAATAACTGAAATATTGACATATTTACATCTTTCTTTATGTTAAATACGACAATTTTACTCTCATAGCTAGCGAAAAGATGGCCTTTAATCAAATAAAAACATTTTGTATACAGAAATGTGGGCCTTGATAAAGTATACACCTGTTTCAAGGTTGTTGTTTTCAAAAGCTACTTTTAATTTGACAATCAGCCTCATTGGAACACAGATTTTAAATTACTGAGCTGTATCGGTAAATGATCATATACATATAAACCAGTATTCAAACATTTCTCCAAAGGTTTTGTATGAAGATTAATACCCAGTGTTTACCAAATCAGCACATTTGTGTTTTATTTGTTTTTGGGGGGCTTTTTTTAACCCACTAACAGCTTCCTGCTTGTCAAGACTCTGAACTTGGCAGGGAATTTTATTAGATTTTAGAGAAAAATACAGATCTAAAAGTTGTTCAAATTTATTTACATGGAGCAAATAGTTCAAAGGTCAGATTTTACTGAGCTCAATGTAGTCTTGAGAAATGATAAGTCTCTTTTTCACACTCACTGCCTTGGATGTGATGTTATCTCAGTGTAGATGCAGGTGTTAGAGGTTTCATTGAAAATTAGTGAGCAATTAGCATCACGAAGACAATAATAGACAGGTCAGATTTTTGAGATTAGGTTATAGACATTTATAGCAGGGGTAGGTTATACAGCTGTTTCTGAAGAGTTGTATTTCCTACAGAGCACTAAGAAAGGAACATTAATCAGGGAAGCAGCTAAGGGGCTCATGGTAACTCAGGAGGAGCTGCAGAAATCCACAGCTTTCTTTCCTTAAAGTGAGAAAAGAAAAGAAAGTAACCTAGGAAGAGCTTTGCTCAGATGTGAAATTTTTTTTTGTTTTTGACCTACACGCACGCAGAACACAATCTGCTGTTGAAAATTAAGACTACACATCTTTCTGAATACACCATCCCATCTGTACAATATAATGCTGGTAGCATCATGGTGTGGGGATGCTTTTCTCCAGCAGGGACAGGGAAATTGGAGCTAAAATATAGCTAAATCAATACTGTGATGGAGGTTAATCTTCCAACAGGACACCAGGGCCTTCATTTATCAACCATACTTACACATATTTCGTGCGTAGGAACAATTTTACACATTGTGTGGTATTTACCATTTTGTACTTGTGCGTAGAAATGTTCCTAAATATAAAAACAGCTCTAACCATGTGTATGCACATGTATGGGAATTGCAACACTGAAACAGTTTTAGTCTGACAATATTTATCTCATGAGTTCATCACCTCCACCAAAAGCTCATGTTGGCATCTGTCTGTCTTTTAGCAAAATAACTCAAAAAGTTATGGATAGATTTGGATTAAACTTTCAGAACTTTTTTGCCAACTAACATTTCACCTCGAACTCTGTCACTGAAATTCCTTTTTTCGCTCTCTTGGCCATTATTTTCAGGAAGAACGCAAGGATTAATGCATGCGTCAGAGGATGTGGTGTGACCAAATATGGTTAATTGAGGGCGTTTCTGTATGGAAATGACTGTGAACGGGCACAAACAAATAGGTATGCACATGTGGGATTTATCAACAGATAAAAGCGGAGGAACGCCGCATATTTTATGAATCCGGCTTTTGACTATTTGTACAAACATTCTAGAATTCATTTGTGGGATAAAATATAAGACAGTTTCTATGAACGTTTGATAAATGAGTGCCTAGATTTTTTTATCTCAAAACATATCCATGTGTCCGGTCCAAGTTCAGACCAAAATATACCAGAAAGTCTTGTTTACAGATGCTCTCCATCCAGTCTGACTGAGCTCACTGAGCCATTTTCAAAGCAGAAAATCACTCAATGGTGCGGAATGCAAAAGCCTGTCACACTTTACAGATTAGCAAAAAACAAAGAAATAGGGAGAAAATCCACTTCACAATTACTTTTGGTGGTCTATCATGTCAAATGCAATGACGTCTGTGGTTGTAATGTAATAAACAATGGAGGGGTATGAATACCTTTCCAAAACAGTAACAATTTGCATTATTAAAGAATGGCAGAATAAGGCTCACAACTGAACCTTTCTCAAATGTCCACATGAAGCTAACAAAACAGTATATCCATCACACATAACCTTTTTCTATCACAATCCTTAGAAGAACCGTGTTTGAAAATATAATTTTTAAATGTCACATAAGGTTTCCTGGTGGAAACTTAAAGTCAGTGTTAAAGCTAAATATCTTATTTTACAAAGTCTACATTTTCTAGATTTATCATGTGAGGTTAGATGTAGACAGAACTTTGGTTCATCCCACGCACTATCATATATTTTAGTTTGGCTTCCCTTTCAGTTTGCTTATTCTCTCAATATGATTATTTTAAGCTTATTGTTTTCATTAGTTTTTTGGTGGTCAATAAAGAAAAAAAGAAATCAATTTTTCTAAATAAGCCAGTTTTTTACTGCCTTGCCTTTCTTTCTGCAAACACCATTGCTCCATTAAGAGGTGGATTGGGTCCTGCTTATAGTTTATTCCTCCAAATACTTGTTATTAAGTTGCCTTTAACTGCACCGACTATCACAGGTGTTTGATGTTTTTCCAAAATGCGCTTGTACAAAAAGCACACGGATACTGGACAAACCATGTTGTGTGAATGTTCCATGGATGACTGTTTAAAAATTTGTATTCCCATTACGAAATAAAGGTCTTATTCTGGGTGCTGTTCTTCTGTTTGTTTGTTTTTTTCTTTTCCATTCATTCCCAAGCCAGGTATTTTATGGTGCAAGAAAAATGCTAACTATTTAAAAGTCCTTTTAAAGCTTATTTTTAACACAACATTCAGTAAGATGAAGGATGTGTATTAAGGTTTTAGCTTTCATCAAGAGATGAAAACTGTGTGCTTCATTTTGTTGGACAGTTGCTGATTTTGGCAGAAATTTTGTTCAATAATTGCTCAGAAATGAATCAACCATCAAAGCAAAAAAAGTTACATGTTGCCACCTGAGGGCATAACTCTCAGCAGAGGAGTTTTGTGGATCGAGCTTCAGTTGGAAACACAAGCAGCATTGGGATGAGATGACTTCATAAACTCTAAAACAATGTGCTAAAACAAGGTCCACTAGGACTATAAAGTAATACAACTTAGAGATAGATCTCTTCAGGCAACGGGCTATCTACAGAACATGATCAGTTTCAGCCCTGTAGTGATAAGGTTAACATAATCACCATTTTATATCAATGTCCACAATACAAGGTTCATTTTTAGCTTCTCATTCACAGCATTTTGCAATACATTTCCGCTGCACGGTGTGCCATTTGTAGAGTTATAAAGATCAAGTTGATCTAAACAGTACTCCAAAAAATTAAATAGCAAGAGAGATACCGTCACTAAGATGTGGATTTTGGGAATCCAGTTGCAGAGGTGCAACATGTATGAAACAATAAAACAAATCAAGAACTCATAAGGCAAATCCTTTTTATTGTTCATATATGGTAAATGGATTGGATGGTTTAAGAACATAAAGGCATTCACTAACAGCGTTGTTGTTCCATTTTGGCAATTTTGTCCAATGCAATTCAGGCAGATTTTTAATACAAAACCTGCACAAAGGAACATAGATGAGAGTTCAAAAAGAAATACACAAAAAAGGCAAAAATTGGACATAGTCATATTTCGTCAATGGAATCAAAGAACACTATCTTTGTTGTTCAAATACTCAAATAATCAGATCATGAAATTCATGCAAAAGAAACCGCATTTTCAACTCATACCATTCTTTAAAGAAGAAGGTTAGGATAGTTAGGGCTAACCCTCAACCTAGTTGTTGGGATCTATTTTCCACAAATGAACTGAACAGACTGCATTTCCCAGCATTCCTAGCTGTGCCGTGTGCCCCCAACGCATTCCCATTGGTCCGTGGCCAACGATGACATCACAAAGTTTATAAGAGGGGCAGCAACAACCGCCATATTTGTCTTTTGGGATTGCTATGCAATGGAAGGTGACACTCTCCACCGGTGAATCAGTTTATTTTCTACCTGCTGGGCTAGAAAGAAATCCCCAGAAAATCTTCAAAGTACCACTGTCTATCTAGCATCTGTGCGTGTATCCAGCGCCTAGCTGACAGCAAAAATGTTCCAAGACAGTTCTTTAAGAAGACCTGACCTGACCTGGACCTGATCTCTCAACGCAAAGAGGAGTGAACCGGTTCATTTATTCTAATCTTGTGTCTGGGCAGATAAATAGGGGGAAAAAAGGTCAAATGAGTTAGACCTCGTTCATTGTTGGTTGAAGTGTCTTTAAGCACTGAAACTGTTTGCTTATAAATGTCGCCGAAAGCATGTTTTATTTAAAACATGTTTTATTTATTTTATTGGCTGGGCCTGTTTGGCTAACAGGCCCAGCCAACGCTGGGCCTGTTAGCCAAACGCTAACTCCATTGTCCCTTTTTTCTGTGTTAAAGCCATGACCTACTTTTCCTTGCCACTATTGCTATATGCATGCTCTGTAGGAGAGATTGCTGCTAAGTCAACGACACAACGCAAGGGACTGTCCTCTGTCACCATATGCTCATCCAAGGAGGAATGAAAGTAAATGACTCTGCTGGGTTTCTTTCAACAAAAATCTTTACCTAGTTTGAATAATAAACTGAACTTAATGCACTGTTTATTAAGTAGAATCAATTGGAATGTATAGATCCTTTCTAAAAACTTTGAATATCATGGAAAACTTGATTTTCATTATTCTATTCAAAACATTAAACTTCCATAGATTATAGATTCAGGGCCCACAACTTAAACGATTTCAAGTATTTAGTTGTTCATTTTGTACATAATTTGGGCTTCCAGCTCATAAAACCCACAAAAACTGGAACTCTAAAATTTAGAATACTGTGAAGCAACCACCATTTACTTCTCAGTTTTTGCAGAAAAGAAATTAGGATCACATCAAATCAATCAAAATATGGTACTTTCAAAACGATATGCCAATCTTCAATACTTTGTAGGAAATCCCTTTGCCTTAATTACTGCCTCGATGATGCTCCGTGGCATTGAGGCACTAGCCTGTGACATTGCCTGTGAGTTATGGAAACCTGAATTTCCTTGACGCTTGCTGTCAGCTCTTCTTTGTTTTTGGTTCTGGTGCCCCTCATTTTCCCCTTCATAACAATACCCCATAGATTCTCAATGAGGTTTAGGTCCATCTCCATACAGATCCTCAGCAGAAGGAATCATGAAGTCCTCTAAAACATTCTGGTAGACTGATGCGGTGACCTTGGATTTAAGAAAGCAGAAATTACCAACACCTGCACCGGACATTGCACCCCAAATCATGAATGATTGTGGATATCTCACACTGGACCTCAAGCAGCTTGGATTCTGTTCCACACCTGTCTTCCTCCAACCCTTGGACCTTGATTCCCGAATGAAAGGCACACTTTACTTTTATCAGAAAAGAGGGCCCTGGAACACTGGCCATCAGTCCAGGCCGTCATTCTTCTTGGCCTGGTTGAGACACTTCCTACGTTGGCTCAGAATTGGTTTGACCCGAGGAACCCTACAGTTGTAGCCCATCTCCCGGATGCATCTGAATGTGGTGGTTTTTGAAGCTGTGACTCCAGCCTCATTCCACTCTTTCTGGATCTATGCCAGATGATCTTCTCTGTTTGAAAATCCACTGAAGCCCACGGTCAGCTCTTCTGCTGATGCATCTTCTCCTGCCACATTTTGCCCTTCCACTTGGACACAGCACTCTGTGAATAGTCAGCCTCCTTAGCTTATGAACTTCTGTGGCTTACCCATCCTATGGAGGGTATCAATGTTGATTCTATTCAGTTTATTTGTATAGCGCCAATTCACAACAGATGTCATCTCAAGGCACTTAACAAGAAGTCATTTCAATACATTTATACAAACATTCCAATCAGTTAAAAAGTTTCCTATTTAAGGAATCCCAGCAGATTGTGTCAGTCATTGGCGTGAGGTTGGGCAGACTTTCCAACCACAGCAATCCTTCAGCAATCTTCATACTGAGCAAGCATGTAACGACGGTGGAGAGGAAAAACTCCCCTTTAAAAGGAAGAAACCTCCTACAGAACCAGGCTCAGTAGGAGTGGCCATCTGCCACGACCGTCTGGGGGTTTGAGAAGACAGAGCAGAGACACAGAAGGAACAGAAGATCCGATATAAGAGTACTCTCCATGTTACAGTGTTGTGATTGCATTTCTTATAAGATGAACTGAACAGACTGTTGGAAGACCACATTTCCCAGCAATCCTAGCAGTGACCCCCAACACACTCCTATTGGTCCATGGCCACCCACGGTGAAATCGGCGATGACATCACGGCCAAGGGGGGCTATAAGAGTAGTCGCGCCCATTTTGAATTGTTCTCCAGCTAGAAGTTATTGGATGGACTACTGCTGAACAGAGGACATCTCATCGGTGAAGATCCTCTTTTGTTCTGACCCGCTGGACCGGGGAAGAACTAATTTCAAAGCTTCGAAGTGCGCACCCCGTCTGCGTAACCAGGGTGCACGATATAAGAACTGTTCCAAGACAGTTCATTAGAGGTTGATCCTGCAGGCCATCGAGCCTGCATTTGGGCCACACGGTCCTTAAATCCTGTACAGGTTTTTTTTATACCTCTTCCTTTTCTTGCTCAACTACGGACACAATTCGCTCTCCTCCTAGTGGACTGGACCTCCTTCAAAGCAAAGTAGGACTGAACCGGCTCATTTATAGTAATATTGTGTCTGGGCAGAGATAAATAGAGAAAATTGAGTTTTAACGAGTTAGATTTCGTTCATTGTTGGTTTAAAGTGTTTTTAAGCGCTGTACCTGTTTGCTCATTTTTGCGTCGCTGCACACATAAGTGTAATTGCTGTCTTTGAAACTGTCTGTTTTATCCTGAGCAGATTACACTTTTCTTTCTTTTTCCTTCCTCTTGTTCTCTCTCTCTCTCTCTCTCGCTCCCTGATAACTCCGTCGGCAGAGTCGGGCTCGGTCCGGCCTGCGTTAGCTGGTCTTAGCTGAAAAGTTTAACTCCGTTGTCTTTAGTCTGTTGCTAAAGCAGAGGCCTACCACATGGACGCTTTCCCCATGTGATCCTTTAGCCAAAGCTAGTTTTATGACTCTATCTTAGACTCCATGTGCTGATCTCCATCTTGGCACAGAGCTGAGATTTATGACTTTTGTCCTACAGGCTATATGTGACTTGGGCTCCCTGGAGTGAGGGCCCCCCTCCTTTTCTGACCCGAACCTCAGCTGTCTCACTGATTTCATTTCATGTTAATTGTGTTTAATGTTCACCTATTATTATTGTCTAAGATCTGTAGTAATTTTTGCATGCTTTAGAATAGATGGGATTTTCTATTTTCTAAATAAAGTCCCTTAACTTAAAGAGAAGTTGTCTGGGATTACTTGGAATGATGTGTACAATTAATGTCCACAGCGTAAGAACTTATTCCTTCATCTATTGTTTATTTATCTCAGCCTTATCAGGCTGGTAAACATAAACATAAACTGAGACTGAACAATTTGGCTACATATATATATATATATATATATATATATATATATATATATATATATATATATATATAAATAAATGTTCTTGGAACCCAACAGGATGGTGCCCCTAAACTTGGTAATTTTTACTTAAAATAATTATTCTTTTTAATAATTGCCCTAAGCAATTATTCAAAATTATTCATAGCCAAATCCTACCTATCTGTGGCACAACAACAGAAAGTAAAAAGTTTATAACAGGACACAGTGGATGTTCAGCCACTGGGAGCACCATCCCAGTCGATGCCCCCCATCCAACAGGGCGTTGCAGCCAAGCAGGATACCAGACCAGGTATACCAGACCAGGTATATCTTCTATGGAGAGAAAAACACAGAGAACACAAAGTTAACAGTCGAAATAGCACAATGTACTGTAATACAACTGGAGAGTAGTAGTAGAAAAGGAAGTAACAGAGTGAAGAAAATTGGTAAGTCTGTCCTCCAGCAGTCTAAGCCTATAGCAGCATAACTACACTGCTAGCTCATGATGACCTAAGCCACTCTAACTATAAGCTTTATCAAAAAGGAAAGTTTTAAGCCCGGCCTTAAAAGTAAACAGAGTGTCTGCCTCACGGACTAAAGCTGGGAGCTGGTTCCACGGTAGAGGTGCCTGATAACTAAAAGATCTGCCTCCCATTCTCCTTTTAGAAATCCTAAGAACTACAAGTAAACCTGCAGTCTGAGAGCGAAGTGCTCTGTTGGGAACATATGAAACAATTAGATCTCTGATGTATTGATGGAGCTTGATTATTAAGGGCTTTGTATGTAAGAAGAAGGATCTTAAATTCTATTCTGGATTTAACAGGGAGCCAATGAAGGGATGCTAAAGCAGAAGAAATGTGATCTCTCTTTTTAATATTCATCAGAACTCTTGCTGCCGCATTTTGGATCAACTGAAGGCTTTTAATGGCATTTTGTGGACTACCTGATAGTAAAGAATTACAGTAGTCCAGCCTTGGGGTAACAAATGCATGGCCTAGTTTCTCAGCATCACTCCTGGACAGGATGTTTCTAATTTTAGCAATATTCCGGAGGTGAAAGAAGGAAATCCTAGAAACCTGTTTAATATGGGATTTAAATCTCAAGTCTTGGTCAAAAATAACGCAGAGGTTCTTTATGTTATTACTGGGGGCCAATTTAATGCCATCCAGATGAAGTGATTGACTAATCGGTTTCTTTTTTTAGAACTTGTGGTCTTCTGGCCAGTTGTCAAGTCTCCAGTCTTTCCCATATTGAACCTAGCTGAGTCAATTGAACCAAAGTGAACCAATTTAATGACACCTGTGGAAACCTGTGCAGGTGCTTTGAGTTTAGTAAATGAGTAGTGCGTGACACTCTGTTTAAAACATTCATGCCCTGTAAAATTTGGGCTGATTTCTTTACAGTATTCTAATTTTTTGAATTCCTGTTTTTGTGGGTTTTATGAGCTGGAAGCCCAAATTATGTACAAATAAACAGCTGAATACTTGAAATAATTTAAGTTCTGGGCCCTGATTCTATAATCTATGGAAGTTTCATGTTTTGAATGGAATTATGGAAATAAATGGACTTTTTCATGATATTCTAATTTTTTGGAAAAGGGTCTGTATGTACTTGACTTTGAATCTGTTGGAATGATTAGACTGAACTGACTTTTTTGTAATGTGCATTAAAATGGCATGTTTTGTAAATTAGTGCTATATAATTAAATGGAATTTAATTAAATAGTCTGGAAATAAATAGTTTTCCATACCTATTCAGATATGAAAACTGCTTAGATTAAATTCTATACTTTTCCAGCAAGAAAGCATTCATTTATAAATGAGTGGATAAGATTTTCTTGTTAAGTTTTATTAGGCTGATAGAAATGTATCATCTAATTGGTGATCAACCACAGTTTTTTTGTTTATGTTTTATTAAATGAAAATGAATTTTAGTCCTTTCATCAGAAATGTTCATTATTTTGTGACTTTAGAACATTTATTTGTGCACCTCAAACTGAAATACAATGATTCTGATCTACACCAGATATTAATTTTTCATCTTTTCCAGTTAGAGGAGTGTCTAAATCGATTAATATTTTAAACCGGAAAAACAGATCCCTAAAGTGCTCTGAATAAACAAGTCTTTCTTAAATTTCTTATCTTGTGTGTATGTTGAATGAAATACCAGTCCTGTCCCCCAGAAGCCTAAATTTTAAAGTTTGCTAAAGATTAGCGATGTAAGAATCTAAAAGTTGTTCTACAGAAGCTCTTGAAACAAGTCTGTCTGTACAAACAAAATAAAACGTCAAAATAAAGTCAAATATGTTGGTGTGGGTAAAATCTCTGCCACAAGGAGGAGACAAAAGTTCCTATGTGAATAGGTAAATACAGAAGTTTCTATTGTTGGCTAATTCTATCTGTTGCTTCTTGAGGCTCCTCAGTCAGAGCAGTCTCGTCTCTCTGTTTCTGTTCTATGTTTTCTATTTTTTCTGAGAAGTCCCATGACACAGTGACTCACAGGAACGCTGCTTGGACTCAGAGACATGGAAAATATTAAACAAACTATAGGCGCTGATCTCTGGGGCACAGCTTCTCTTCCAGCTTTGTTTACAGCTGATTTAAATGAACAAAATCAGTTAGATGAAGACCTACAGAACCCCACATGTAGAAGAGTATTTTTGTTAAATTCTTTGAAAAGTGACAAAAGATAAAAACTACAAGACTGCTTACCTGCCATGTTAAGTGCCTGTTTGAAAGTTTAGGTTTTGAAGTCATGGGGTGTGTATTAGAAAGGATCTTCAGAAAGTAACTAAACTCAGCAAAAAAAAGAAACGTCCCTTTTTCAGGACTGTGTATTTCAACAATAATGTACAGTTGTGGCCAAAAGTTTTGAGAATTACACAAATAGTAGTTTTCACAAAGTTTGCTGCAAAAATACTTTTAGATCTTTGTTACAGTTGTTTCTTTGATGCACTGAAATATAATTCCAAGCACTTTATACGTTTCAAAGGCTTTTATTGACAATTACATGACATTTATGCAAAGAGTCAGTATTTACAGTGTTGGCCCTTCTTTTTCAGGACCTCTGCAATTCGACTGAGCATGCTTTCAATCAACTTCTGGGCCAAATCCTGACTGATAGCAACCCATTATTTCATAATCACTTCTTGGAGTTTGTCAGAATTAGTGGGTTTTTGTTTGTCCACCCGCATCTTGAGGACTGACCACAAGTTCTCAATGGGATTAAGATCTGGGGAGTTTCCAGGCCATGGACCCAAAATTTCAACGTTTTGGTCCCCGAGCCACTTAGTTATCACTTTTGCCTTATGGCACGGTGCTCCATCGTGCTGGAAAATGCATTGTACTTCACCAAACTGTGGAATGGTCGTTAAGACCATAACAGCTTACAGAAAGTAGGCATTTAAGGTCACAGTTCTAAAAACGCAGGACACTAAAGAGACTTGTCTACCGACTCTGAAAAACACCCAAAGAAAGATGCCCAGGGTCCCTGCTCATCTGCGTGAACGTGTATTAGGCATGCTGCAGGGAGGCATGAGGACTGCTGATGTGGCTAGGGCAATAAATTGCCATGTCTGCACTGTGAGACGCCTAAGACAGCACTACAGGGAGACCGGAAGGACAGCTGATCCTCACAGTGGAAGACCACGTGTAACAACACCTGCACAGGATCGGTACATCCGAATATCACACCTGCGTGATAGGTACAGGATGGCCACAACAACTGCCCGAGTCAAACCAGGAACACACAATCCCTCCATCAGTGCTCAGACTGTCCGCAATAGGCTGAGAGAAGCTGGACTGAGGGCTTGTAGGCCTGTTGTAAGGCAGGTCCTTACCAGACATCACCAGCAACAACGCCGCCTATGGGCACAAACCCACCTTCGCTGGACCAGACAGGAGTGGTAAAAAGTGCTCTTCACTGATGAGTCACGGTTTTGTCTCAGACTGTCTCAGACTGTTTAACACCAGCACTGTTCCTTGTAGACCACACACACACGCCAAGGACTAAATTTATTATTGTTCATATATTGTTTATTTATTGTATGTATTATTTACATTATTATTGTTATTATAATTATTTATTCTTTTTTAACTATCCGCTGTGCTGCTGCAACACGGAGAATCTCTCCATTGTGAGACAATAAAGGTCTATCTTATCTTATCTTAAACTATCACCTCAAAATCAGTCATTATGTCTTCAATCTGTTCACCTCATACAAAAAGCAACTAAAAGATATTCACCACAGAACATTTGTTAGACACTACATCAAATAATTGATCATCCAGGGCCTGTGGTTGACAGGAAATATTTATGTGTATTTTAAAAAAAATGCCATGATTAGAATGATATGAAGTGTTCAACACTTCATATCTTTATTATTATTTATGTGTAGATCCATCCATCCATCCATCCATCCATCCATCCATCCATCCATCCTTCCATCCATCCATCCATCCATCCATCCATCCATTTTCTTCCGCTTATCCGGGGTTGGGTCGCGGGGGCAGCAGCTTGAGCAAAGAGACCCAGACTTCCCTCTCCCCAGCCACTTGTTCCAGCTCCTCGGGAGGAATCCCAAGGCGTTCCCAGGCCAACCGAGAAACATAGTCCCTCCAGCGTGTCCTGGGTCTTCCCCTGGGCCTCCTCCCAGTGGGACGTGCCCGAAACACCTCACCAGGGAGGCGTCCAGGAGGCATCCTGAACAGATTCCCGAGCCACCTCAACTGACTCCTCTCGATGTGGAGGAGCAGCGGCTCTACTCTGAGCCCCCTCCGGATGCCCGAGCTTCTCACCCTATCTCTAAGGAAGAGCCCAGAAACTAATTTCAGCCGCTTGTATCCGTGATCTCGTTCTTTCGGTCACCACCCAGAGTTCGTGACCATAGATGAGGGTAGAAACGTTGATCGACCGGTAAATCGAGAGCTTCGCCTTTCGCCTCAGCTCTCTCTTCACTACGACAGACTGGTACAGCTCCCGCATCACTGCAGATGCCCCACCAATCCGTCTATCGATCTCCCGCTCCATTTTTCCCTCATCCGTGAACAAGACCCCCAGATACTTAAACTCCTCCACTTGGGGACGGATCTAATCCCCGACCCGGAGAAGGCACCTCACCCTTTTCCGGCTCAAGACCATGGCCTCGGATTTGGAAGTGCTGATTCTCATCCCAGCCGCTTCCCACTCGGCTGCGTACTGCTCCAGCGAAAGCCGTAGATCACGTTCCGATGAAGCCAACAGGACCACGTCATCTGCAAAAAGCAGAGACCCGATCCTGAGGCCACCAAAACGGTTATTTATGTGTAGATTAAAAGTAAAATAAAAAGTAAAAGTAAAATAAAACACTAAATATAAACACCAAAATGAAAAGCACATTACTGTCATTCTAATTTAAAACTGTAAGTGGCCTAGACTAATTTTTTGAAACAAACACTGTTTTGGCCAAACCTTAAACTTGGAATAAACTTGCAAAACTCATCCAATCTTTTTCAAAACCTTAAACATATTCTCAGTCACTAAACACAGTTCACACTTCTATTGTAAAACTGTAAACACTGGCAGCAAAATGGGAACACAACTAAAATACAACTGTCATCTTTTACACACAGCCACTCACAATTCAGCATACAGGTCCTTCTCTGAAAATTAGCATATTGTGAAAAAGTTCATTCTTTTCCATCATGTAATGATAAAAATTAAACTTTCATATATTTTAGATTAATTGCACACCAACTGAAATATTTCAGGTCTTTTATTGTTTTAAAACTGATGATTTTGGCATACAGCTCATGAAAACCCAAAATTCCTATCTCAAAAAATTAGCATATCATGAAAAGGTTCTCAAAACGAGCTATTAACCTAATCATCTGAATCAACTAATTAACTCTAAACACCTGCAAAAGATTCCTGAGGCTTTTAAAAACTCCCAGCCTGGTTCATTACTCAAAACCGCAATCATGGGTAAGACTGCCGACCTGACTGTTGCCTAGAAGGCCATCATTGACACCCTCAAGCAAGAGGGTAAGACGCAGAAAGAAATTTCTGAACGAATAGGCTGTTCCCAGAGTGCTGTATCAAGGCACCTCAGTGGGAAGTCTGTGGGAAGGAAAAAGTGTGGCAGAAAACGCTGCAAAACGAGAAGAGGTGACCGGACCCTGAGGAAGATTGTGGAGAAGGACCGATTCCAGACCTTGGGGGACCTGCGGAAGCAGTGGACTGAGTCTGGAGTAGAAATATCCAGAGCCACCGTGCACAGGCGTGTGCAGGAAATGGGCTACAGGTGCTGCATTCCTCAGGTCAAGCCACTTTTGAACCAGAAAGAGCGGCAGAAGCGCCTGACCTGGGCTACAGAGAAGCAGCACTGGACTGTTGCTCAGTGGTCCAAAGTACTTGCATGTCATTCGGAAATCAAGGTGCCAGAGTCTGGAGGAAGACTGGGGAGAAGGAAATGCCAAAATGCCTGAAGTCCAGTGTCAAGTACCCACAGTCAGTGATGGTCTGGGGTGCCATGTAAGCTGCTGGTGTTGGTCCACTGTGTTTTATCAAGGGCAGGGTCAATGCAGCTAGCTATCAGGAGATTTTGGAGCACTTCATGCTTCCATCTGCTGAAAAGTTTTATGCAGATGAAGATTTCATTTTTCAGCACGACCTGGCACCTGCTCACAGTGCCAAAACCACTGGTAAATGGTTTACTGACCATGGTATTACTGTGCTCAATTGGCCTGCCAACTCTCATGACCTGAACCCCATAGAGAATCTGTGGGATATTGTGAAGAGGAAGTTGAGAGACGCAAGACCCAACACTCTGGATGAGCTTAAGGCCGCTATCGAAGCATCCTGGGCCTCCATAACACCTCAGCAGTGCCACAGGCTGATTGCCTCCATGCCACGCCACTTTGAAGCAGTCATTTCTGCAAAAGGATTCCCGACCAAGTATTGAGTGCATAATTGAACTTAATTATTTGAAGGTTGACTTTTTTTTGTATTAAAAACACTTTTCTTTTATTGGTCTGATGAAATATGCTAATTTTTTGAGAAGGGAATTTTGGGTTTTCATGAGCTGTATGCCAAAATCATCAGTTTTAAAACAATAAAAGATCTGAAATATTTCAGTTGGTGTGCAATGAATCTAAAATATATGAAAGTTTAATTTTTATCATTACATTATAGAAAAGAATGAACTTTATCACAATATGCAAATTTTTTGAGAAGGACCTGTACATGTTCAGAGTCCACAGGTGGCATAAATGCATCTACAATGGATAGACATATACAAGGATGCAGAGGAGAAGAATCCGTGTGATAGATGATGGACGAGGAGGAAGGGGACGAAGACAACCTCAGTCATTACTGATGAAATTTGGGCAAATATTGTACACTGTTGTGAATCTGAGAATTACAGTGATGTAACTCTTCATCTTAATGTTTTTATTTTGTTTTACAGTATCTGTTTTTTTATGTACATTCAACAGTTCATTTCACTGTAATCAAAATCGCTTTTGATAAATACACTTAAAATATTTCCCGTTACAGTTTTTCTGAATTTCCAAAAGATTAAACTCCATTCTCTAAACCAAATTCTCAGTAGCCTAAAATAATTTATTGAATCAAATATTATTTGGCCAAACCTTAAACAGTATTCAGGTACTTAGACACAATTTGTAAAACCCATCCACTCTTTTTATATTAATATTTTTATATTCTAGTCCTCAATTATTTGATGCAGTGTCTAACAAACGTTCTGTGATGCATATATTTTACTTGCTGTGTGTATTAGGTGAACACAGTGTTTGGTTTTGAGGTGAAAGCTCAATTTTGATGGAAATGTCTGGGGTTAGGTGATTGCAGTTAAGATTTTTGGATTTGAATTTAAGGTTGTGAGAAAATGGGTGAAGGTGTCAAGAAATGTGTTTTGGCAGTTTAAAAAAACTGTAAAGGAACTTAGTTTTTCAGTAGTTTTGCAGTTTCTTGAAAGTTTGTTCCAGATTAGAGAAGCATAAAAACTGAATTTTGCTTCTCCATGTTTGGTTCTGATTCTGGGGAAGCAGAGTGGACTTGAACCAGAAGACCTGAGTGGTCTAGAAGGTTGATACAACGACAACAGATTTTTAAATGTATTTTGGTGCTAAGGCATTTAGTGATTTGTAAACTAACAAAAGTATTTTAAAGTGTTTTCTCTGAGGTATAGGGAGCCAGTGTAAGGACTTCTGAACTGGGGTGTTGTGCTCTATTTTCCTAGTTCTAGTTCTAGTGCTCGCATTAGCAGCGGCATTGTGGATCAGTTGCAGCTGTCTGACTGACTTTTTAGGCAAACCTGTAAAGACACTTGCAGTAATCAGTCTGACTAAAGATAAAGACATGGATGATTTTTCTCTAGATCTCGTTGGGACATTAGTCCTTCAATCTGTAAATGTTCTTCAGGTGATTGAAGGCTGACTTTTTAATTGTCTCTATGTGTCACCGAAGGTTCAGATCTGAGTCCATCATCACACCCAGATTTTGGGCATGATCAATAGTTTCTAGCTGTAATAACTGAAGTTGTGTATTGACTCTTAATTGTTCCTCTTTTTATAAAAAAATAATTACACCAGTTTTGCTTCTATTCAGCCAAATAAAGTTATGGCACATCCATGTATGCATCTGCTCAACGTTTGGATGGGTTCGTGATCTCCTTGTGATATTGTAATGTAGAGCTGTGTATAATTTGCATAGTTCTGATAAATATTCCTATTAGTTGGTATAATCTGAATTAGTAGGAGCATGTAGATATTAAATAAGAGGGGCGCCAAGATGGAACCTTGGGGTACCCCATATATGACCTCTGTCTGCTCCAATTAAAAGTTACTTATTGACACAAAAAAGTTCCAGTTCTTCAGGTAAGACTCAGTCAACTTCCAGTCAAGTATTGCACCAGAGAGTTTGATCTCACTCTCCAGTCACTTCAATATGTCATGGTAAACAGCATCGAATGCTGTTCTGAACTCCAACGGTACCAGCACTGTGGTTCTATCACAGTCTGTATTTATGTTGATGTCAGTGACACAAGCAGTCTCAGTACTGTGTTGAGCACGGAAACCAGACTGAAAGACATCAAAGCAGTTGGTCATTGTTAAGAGGTAATTTAATTGTTGAAGCACAGCTTTGTCAATAACCTTGCTGATTAATTCAATTCAATTCAATTCAATTCAGTTTATTTATATAGCGCCAAATCACAACAGATGTCATCTCAAGGCACTTAACAAGAAGTCATTTCAATACATTTATACAAACATTCCAATCAGTTAAAAAGTTTCCTATTTAAGGAATCCCAGCGGATTGCGTCAGTCATTGGCGTGAGGTTGGGCCCCGCTGATGCAGACTTTCCAACCACAGCAATCCTTCAGCAATCCCTCATACTGAGCAAGCATGTAGCGACGGTGGAGAGGAAAAACTCCCCTTTAACAGGAAGAAACCTCCAACAGAACCAGGCTCAGTAGGAGCGGCCATCTGCCACGACCGTCTGGGGGTTTAAGAAGACAGAGCAGAAACACAGAAGGAACAGAAGATCTGATATAAGAGAACTTTCTATGTTACAGAAAGTAAAAAGTTAATAACAGGACACAGTGGATGTTCAGTTACTGGGAGGATCATCCCAGTCGATGCCCCCCGTCCAACAGGGCATTGCAGCCAAGCATGAAACCAGACCAGGTGGAGCTTCTATGGAGAGACAAACACTGAGAGAAAACAAAGTTAACAGTCGAAATAACAGAATGTACTGTAATACAACTGGAGAGTCGTAGGAGAAAAGGAAGTAGCAGAGTGAAGAAAATTGGTAAGTCTTTCCTCCAGCAGTCTAAGCCTATAGCAGCATAACTACAGAGCTAGCTCAGGATGACCTTAGCCACTCTAACTATAAGCTTTATCAAAAAGGAAAGTTTTAAGCCTGGCCTTAAAAGTAAACAGTGTCTGCCTCACGGACTAAACCTGGGAGCTGGTTCCACAGGAGAGGAGCCTGATAACTAAAAGATCTGCCTCCCATTCTACTTTTAGAAATCCTAGGAACTACAAGTAAACCTGCAGTCTGAGAGCGAAGGGCTCTGTTAGGAACATAAGGAACAATTAGATCTCTGATGTATGATGGAGCTTGATTATTAAGGGCTTTGTATGTAAGAAGAAGGATCTTAAATTCTATTCTGGATTTAACAGGGAGCCAATGAAGGGAAGCTAATAATAATAATAGAAATATGGAGATTGACTTGTAAGTTTGCTTTAGCGACTTGTTCAGATTGTTCTTTTTCAGCAGAGGTTTGAAATCTGCTATTTTTGAAGCATGGAGGAAAACACCTGCTAGGAGGGGTGAGTTTACTATTTTAATCAGATCAGACGCAATGTCAGGCAAAACTTTCTTACATAAAATGCAACCAAGACAGCAGGAGGAGGAGATTAATTGATGCAAAATGTATTTTACGCTTTTGTCGTTGAGTTGAAAAATTGCCTGTTTTTCTCCAGATTCGTATTAATTCTGCACAACATTGGTATTAGGCTTGATACTGATGTACAGATTGACTCTCTAATTTTCTGAATTTTTTCTGCAAAGAAGTTGGAAAATCCATTGCAGTCCCTGGTGGTGTGGAGTTTGGATGCCACAGTGTTTGCTAATCTGTCAACTGTGGCAAACTGGGCGTGATAATTATTTTTGTTTTTGTTAATGATTTCAGAAAAGAATAATTCCCTTACTAATGAAATGTAATAACACTTATATAGTTAGATAATTTGTATATAGTTTAATCTACAGTCATATTCAGTAAATTACAATATGGATGCCAAATGAAGCTCAATTGTCAGGATAAAAGTTCATTTAAAAAAACAACAACCTTTAAATTAAACAAGAAGCATGCAGGTCTTCTAACATCCAGATTGCTAAAAGTGGATTCTGAAAGGAATTGATGTTACAGATGGTGGATTTTCCTTTTAAAAAAATGTCTTGGGTTACATGATCACTACCTGACATCTTGTAAATTTTAAAGCTTAGAAAGATTATTTCATAAAAATTGGTTTCCTTTCTGTTCCCTGTAATACTATTTCCAATTTATTCTGATGTACTGTACTGTATAAAAGTAAACAAAATAAACCAGTAATACAATGATTTTGTCATAAGATACCTAGAAATTTGGAGCATGAAGTTTGGGTCCAGACAATTTGAAAATAAGTGTTTTGTCTTGTTTTCTGGTCAGGAAAGCACACGCTTATGTGCTAGTAGCAGCAAAATAAATGTCAACACAAGTCTCTTCATTTGACTGAGAGAGTCAAATGAAGCATGACTTTGAACAGGATCAAACAGGTATGGAAAACTAATAAATATTTCAAAGTCTCAGGGCTGGAAACTACAGCACCTGCTGCAGCCCAGGTAACCGTAGGTCAAACACTGCGACATAACTCAAACATGAATGCACAGTCACATCCGCAGTCTGTTCACAATCACTCATAACCCTTATATAATCAAGAAACCTTAATGAAGCTGTATAAATCATACAATTTAACATGACTTTATGTTTGTCCATGATGCTGACAGTCTTCAGTTGCTTTCACAAAAAATCTTATTGAAAGCTTTGTGCACAATGAAATACAAAACAAAAATATAAACAACAATATAAAAGACCAAACCTAAGGTAAAATGAAATTAACTTAAAATTATCAGAGACTAGTGTTCCTCCTCTTTAGTTTTCATTTTACAGCAGTGGTTGAGCAGACCAAATAAAAGTCTAAAAACATCATTATTCTCCTGATGACTTGATTCCAATGTTACATTAATGTTATCAACATGAATTTAATCTGTTTATTTAATTCTGTCTGATTTGAGGTCTTTTGTTTCTCTCCAAGTTCAGTCATTAAGATCACTAGTCGAGGCTGTTGCTCTGTTGCCCTGTTATGTTATCTTGCAGTGTTATCACAAGGTTAAGTGGGAACAGACTAACTTGTCTCAGTGTTTGCTGTCCAACAGGAAGAGATTAGACAGACTCCAAGCCAACAGGAAGGTCACCAAGTCCTTGTCTCATATAGAATGCATATGAGACTATAAGACTATAGTTCCTCACTGATGGAAAATGTATGCATTTGTTACCATCACAAGTTAATAATAAAACCTCTAGCAACTCTGTTGTGTAGATTCACTCAGATCAGTTGTAGAATTGCAAGACAGCTTAATTGCTAATGTTTCATTAAATTCAAACTGAATTTTTACCCCTGGGTATGTTTTCGGAATGATTTGTTTGTTTGTTATTTAGCAACATAACTCAAAACATTGTAGGTGGAGTTTGATGAAATCTTCAGGAAATGTTTGTTTTTATTGTTTTTTACTATAATATCAATTTGCACATATACTAGAGCACTGTAAAAAATGTTTACCCTGTATTAGACATTTAAAGATTTTCAAAAATATATGTTACATCATTAAATTAATTTTGATAGCAGACAAACATAACCTGATTTAAATACAAACTGTAGTTTTTAAAAGATAATTTAATTTAATTCAGGAAAATGGATATCCAAACCATTTTGGTTCCATTTCACTAGGTACACCCAGGCCTGGTTAATGCCGGACCTATATGATCAAGAAATCACTTTTACATAGAACCTACCTGATGAAATGAAGTAGGTTCAAAGATCTCAAAAAGCCCCTGTCACATCCTACAGCGCTGTGTGTGAGGGTATTATTGTATGTTTACATGTGAGACTCTGCAGCAGGATTTGGCCAGTAGGTACAGCATTTTGTTCATAAGGCTCAAGAGGAGACTGTATATGAAGATTGATAAAGTAATTCCTGCACCACTCTGGGGGGAGTAGTCCCACTAGTAGCTTGCTGATTTGGAAGCTTTTGGTTTCTTATCCTCCTTAATTCTATGCACTGCAGATGGCTGGATCCCCAAGCAAATGCTGAGAATTTCCATCAGCTCCCAGTCTCACTTCTTGGATGGCTTCCACATCAATGTACCTACTTCTTCTATGCCAAAGATCATTCCAAGCTCCTCACTGTTCCTGAAACACCTCACCTGGGACACAATCACCTTCCTGTCCCCCCCTCCTCTGCGATGTGTCAGAGACAAGACAATTAAATATTAACAAGGAAACAAACCGCTACTACTGCTCCATTCTGCAGTTCCCAGTTAAAATTAGTGTTCAGTGTTCAACAATGAGCAAGAGAGTGGGGGAAATGGCATCATTGATGGTTCTTAAGACTTGTGGGAAAATATCATGTGCACTTGTGAGACAAAAGTGGAATTGTTTTGTAGCATATGCTTCCCATAATCAGACAACAGATGGTGTATGATGATGTATGAATGCAAGACTTTAAACTTGTTTAGTGGTACCATCTTCATCCTGAGCTTAAGTCATTTTTGCTAAGATAAATGGGCAAAACCTTCAGTCTCTAGATGAACAAAGCTGGCGATGGCATACTGTGAAAGACTTCAGCAGTAACTGTAGTGGCAGTATTAACTTGGGGTGGGGGGCTGATTACTGTGAAGTACTGGTAAAGCAGTTGATTGCATGTTACTGTATATTGTTTTTGCATAAATAGTTTTATCCACACTGTTATGCTCCTGTAAACTTTGCCTAGAGCTTCTGCAGGAGACAGGAAAATATGTGACAAAGACTCAGCTGACAGCTCAGTGACGTCAGAGCAAGGCAAGACAAAGCCTCTCCTCTGATCTCTGAGAATTCACCGCTGATAACAAACACTTAGCCCTGAGCTGTCCGATACAAAGAATCATGGTGCAACACACACCCAAACTAGACAAACCTTGTGGGTTCAAAGACAACCTAAAAAACAATGAATGTACATATGCATATTCTAGATCTACTAAAGTGAGGCCTTAAATATCCAAATGATAGTCTTTTCAGGCTCATAATGGTCTATAGTGTGCCTTCTGTCCATTGCCGCTGATGTTCCATTTACTGTTTGACTGCACAGATTTGAAAGGCTGGCATGGTTCCAGACAGTGCCACAGGAATGTTAGTGAAGGGCCACAGCAAGATGAGGGGAGCAAAGTGTTAATGAGCTTAGTTCCCAGGAAAACAACAACTTTCCCATGAGGTTCAATAGAAAGGTAAAGAAACCCTGCAGCTGTTTGTTCTTCGTGAATAACCCCCCGACATAGTCTGAAGAAATTTGATACGATTTTGCATATTTGGGTTTAATTTGGGGTTTCTTTTGCATTTTAGAACTGTGTTTACTCATGTTCTATTTAGCAATTGTCTTAAAAAATGGTCTCAATTCTAGATGAGGTGGAAGACTGTTGGAATAGCTCTATACAATCCTTGCGATTCATTCTTAAAATAAAATGAAATTTTCTGGTTGACACAGCTTTTTAAAAATATATTTTTCAAAATGAAGAAAATTATCTACACTGCTCAAAAAATTAAGGGAACACTCAAACAACACGATGTAACTCCAAGTCAATCACACTTCTGTGAATTTAAACTATCCACTTAGGAAGCAACACTGATTGCCAATCAATTTCACATGCTGTTGTGCAAACGGAATAGACAACAGGTGGAAATTATAGGTAATTAACAAGACAGTCCCAATAAAGGAGTGGTTCTGCAGGTGGTGACCACTCTTAGTTCCCATGCTTTCTGGCTGATGTTTTGGTCACTTTTGAATGCTGGCGGTGCCTTTACTCCAGTGGTAGCATGAGAAGTAGTCTACAACCCACACAAATGGCTCAGGTAGTGCAGCTCATCCAGGATAGCACATCAATGCGAGCTGTGGCAAGAAGGTTTGCTGTGTCTGTCAGTGTAGTGTCCAGAGCATGGAGGTGCTACCAGAAGACAGGCCAGTATATCAGGAGACGTGGAGGAGGCCATAGGAGGGCAACAACCCAGCAGCAGGACAGCTACCTCCGGCTTTGTGCAAGGAGGAACAGGAGGAGCACTGTAAGAGCCTGGTAAAATGACCTCCAGCAAGCCACAAATGTGCATGTGTCTGCTCAAACGGTCAAAACAGACTCCATGAGGGTGGTATGAGGGCCCGACATCCACATGTGGGGGTTGTGCTTATAGCACCATGCAGGATGTTTGGCATTTGCCAGAGAACACCAAGATTGGCAAATTCGCCACCGGTGCCCTTTGCTCTAAACAGATGAAAGCAGGTTCACACTGAGCACATGTGGCAGACGTGACAGAGACGCTGTGGAGAACGTTCTGCTGCCTGCAACATCCTCCAGCATGACCGGTTTGGCAGTGGCTCAGTAATGGTGTGGGGTGGCATTTCTTTGGGGGGCCACACAGCCCTCCATGTGCTCGTCAGAGGTAGCCTGACTGCCATTAGCCACCGAGATGAGATCTTCAGACCCCTTGTGAGACCATATGCAGGTGCGATTGGCCATGGGTTCCTCCTAATGCAAGACAATGCTAGACCTCATGTGGCTGGAGTGTGTCAGCAGTTCCTGCAAGAGGAAGGCATTGATGGACTGGCCTGCCCGTTCCCCAGACCTGAATCCAATTGAGCACATCTGGGACATCATGTCTCGCTCCATTCTGACAATATCACCCAGGACGAAATAACCACAAAGCTGATGCACTGTCCAGACAACAACCCTCTCTGATGGGGGTAGGGGTGGAAACTACCTGGGCAGGAACCACGGTGTCATCCACGGTCCAAAGGGGTTGATAAATCAAATACAGCATTCCATGTGACAATTTCTGCTGTACCAGAATGTTCAACGGATGATTTGTTGGCCCCACAGAAGGCTGATCCTATTATGAATACTGTTCTTTCTTCTTATTTGCAAGAGTGATTTCCCCGCAGGTCGGAGAGGCAGAGCCTTCCCCCCGCTGCATTAGGATTACTGCGTTTTAAGTAGGCAAGAGGCTGCTGCTGAGAGGATGAGCTGCTGCTGCGATCTTGCGAGAGCTGTGCGTAAGTAATATGGCGGTAAACTGGTAAAACAAACAAACTCAGGTAAAAACAAACCAATACATTTGAGCCAAATATAGCAATTATTTAATAATAATAACTATTATATTGTATTTTTCCATAAAACAAACTGGACGAGAAAACCTTGGACAGCCTGGAAAGCTACTTGGACGAGTGTTTTGACAATATGGGCAAGCCACCTCTACCATGTCGACATGCACTCCATCACAGAAACATACCCGTTCTGAGGCCAGCACCTCCACCATCTCTCCAGAGAAAAGCTACAGCGATATCCTGGGCTCAATAGATAGAAAGCTAACCAGCCTAGACGCCCGTCTGGCCCTGGTTGAGGTTCTCCACAAAGAATTTCAAGCTCTAAGGGAGTCTCGAGGTGATGACGCAGCTGTCCGGAGAAAGTAAGAGGATGAAAGAAACTGTCTTAGATATATAGGCTAGGGGAATGCGGGACAATCTTGTTTTATTCTGGTACCCCAGAACAAGCAGAGGAAGACGCTGAATCCACCGTTCGAGAATTTCTCCAACGTAATCTGAAGCTCCCAAGCGACGGTAAAAAACATCACTTTTCACAGCGTCCACCGGCTTGGAGGTAAAAATCCCAACAGCGTTGGGTTTATTAGTCATGTGACACTGGCTAGATAAAAGTTGTTTTATCAGTCAACTATAATGTAATGTAAGCACAGCTCTGTAAAGTTGTTTTTATTACTCAATATGGGCAGGGCCAGGGCTGTGCACTGGGATACTGGCTCTTTAGTCTTTTCTCATCTTCACATGTCTATCACCAAATTTCTTTGACACTCTTTTTTCTTCTTCTACCACTCACACACACACATTTTCATAACATAACTACATATTTCTCTCTCACCCTCACCCTTAACACCTTCCTAACTTTCTTCTATTTTTCTCTTTCTCATATCTCTGCTTCTGGATTTTTAATCAGGGAACCCCAAGCACAAACTACGACTCCAACTGTGTTTATCTGTTTCTATGGTGACATGCACTTTCCAACTTTAGTCTCACAACTATAGCTACTCTAAGGATTGTCACATGGAATGTTCATGGTGCTGGCACTAGAGAGAAACATTTTAAACAGCTTAAAAGACTGAAGGCAGCTGTCTTCTTATTACAAGAGACTAGAGCTGTAATTGGGCCTTAAAAGTTGGGCCCGACCCGGCCGAGAGAATTCAGACCGAGCCCAAAGACTATATTTTGATTGACAGCTTATTAAAGCCCGAACCCGATACAGCCCGACATTATTCAAAAGTTACACATCAGGGTTTCCGCTAGAAAAAATGGCACCGGACAATGTTTTCAATTTACTGGACAAATGTTTGAAATTCCCGTCAAATAGGCCAATTATCTGAAGCTTAAAATGATAAATGAGGCCTTGCCTATATGAATAATATCAAGGCATGTTGATTTATAATCTTTTTTTTTTAAGTCTCTAGCTTTATGAAAAAAAATGAGTACCAGAGACGAAGAGGCAATCGGCGGCTGAAAGATTTACACAGCGGATCACATTTTGAGCGGCTGCGAGGCGAACGTGACCGACCTGACTCTGAGCTTATCAAAATAAATAAAATTATTTAATTCACCGCAAATAGCAGCCATATACTCTCAATTAAACTAGCTTATAAGTCCAACCAGTATTTATATCAGTTGTTCACTCTCTATATCTTAGTCATGGTCTTTATCTAGCAGAACATTCATGGTCACAGATAAAAAAACAAAACTATTTTATTTGTTTGTTTGTTCTTGAATTTCCTCTTGGGGATCAATAAAGTATCTATCTATCTATATATCTAATGTAGAATCGAGCAAAGCCTCTTGGGAATTGGGAATGTGTTTATCCAATGAACCGATTGCAGGTCAAGTCTGAACGTCTCAGACACAGTGTTGCCAACTTAGCGACTTTGTTGCTATTTCTAACGACTTTTCAGACCCCCTTAACGACTTTTTTTCCAAAAAGCACCTAGCGACATTTCTGACCACCCTTAGCTACTTTCTGTGAAACTTTGTCGCAGATATTTCCTGCAGTTTAGAGACCCAGCTTGCTCCTTCCCAAAGGGAAGGATCTGCGCATGTGTATGCTGCATGATCGCACTAGTCCATCATAAACCTTTTTCAGTTCATTTCATCCACTTACAAACGAAGTTGTTTGGTAGTTAATGTTAATTCAAAAGTAAAAAATAAACATGCATGTATATAAGTAAGTAATAAGTAATAAGTACTAAAAAACAAACAACTATATTATCTGTATTATCCAAATTGAGGTGTTTATGTCATTGTGTGGATGTCGATTGTGGTATAGCCCTGTGAGTGAGACTGTTTTACCCTGATTAGATTGAATGCACTGCACAGAATGATAGTGGAGACAGGGCCGGCTCTAGAGGTGGGCAAGGGTGGGCAATGCCCACCAAAACAGAGTGCCTTCCCACCCAATAAAAATACAAGGAAACGAAGTTGACGTAGCTTAGTCTTCCAATTTAATGGTATAAAACATAGTAGGACATATCTACAATTTTGATTGGACATGCTGTAGATATATAGCTAAAGCTTAATACAAAATATAATATAACTTACATTGAATATCATATAGCCTAAACGTAATATAGAATAGAGTGTAACTATAATATATAGCCTAATGTTATTTAATATATTATATAGCTAAAGCCTAATACAGAATATAACTATATAACTTACATAGAATATCATATAGTCTAAGCTTAATATAGAATAGATTATAACTATAATATATAGCCTAATGTTATTAACAATATATTATATAGCTAAAGCCTAATATTGAATATGATGTGACTATAATGTAATGTATAACATGATATAACAATAGTCTAATACCTAATATATTTACTGTCCCATAATATATATTTATACACATAGATAGCTGGATACTTTATTGATCCCCAAAGGGAAATCCATCAACTATCCATAGTTCAGTTCCCCAAATGTATACAAATGTTATAATTCAGCTTCTGTTTATTAATGGAAAACCCATAAAAACTTTAAACCTACAATTTATTGTCAATAACGTGCATTTGTCTAGTGCCATCTAGTGGTCAGGGTTCATTTATCCGGTAAATCCTTCCAAAATGCGTAGTCACAAAGAAACAACATAATCTGGGTCTTCATCCAGTGGGCTGGAGGGTGGGGGGGGGCTGGTGCGGTCAGAATTTTCCCTGTGGATTTTAGTGCCCCACCTGATGATGAGTGACGAGGAAATCCTAAGAAACTGTAGATGACTGAAATGTGAATAATCTTTAACAGAAAGATTAATGTACAAGGAATTTGGTTGATATTCTTACAGATGACTTCTGGAGGACGGACAGGAGTCATGCTGGAGAAGATGGTGGATGATGAACCAGGAAGTGCAGCAGAGTGATGAAATGATGAATCTTATCAGAGAGTGGAGAACTTGTTACAGGAGGATATTACACTGAACAAAAATATAAACGCAACACTTTTGTTTTTGTTTCTATTTTTCATGAGCTGAACTCAAATATCTGAAACATTTTTTATATACACAAAAGACCCATTACTCTCAAGTATTGTTCACAAATCTGTCTAAATCTGTGTTCACTAGCAAGGACCACGCTACAGATTCAGAATTTAACAGTTTATTGAAGGCATGTAGAATTGAATGGTCTGGGGAGAGGCGTCACCGAAGACCCGGAGGAAGACTCAGTGTGGGGGTGAGGTCTTCGGGAAATAGTCTTTCCGAGCCTGTTCAGGACCCCCCCAGACAGAACCTAAAAGAGAGAGACGTTAGAAGAGGTGGTACAGGAGTGAAATGGAGCGCAGAACGGGGAGGCTGTGGCCGATGAATGCTTCGAAAAAAGAAAAAAAACACGGCGGAGGGTCGAAGGGGCGGGTCGGCAGGACCCTGAAAAGAAAAGGCGAGTCGGCAGGACCCTGGAAAGAAAAGGCGAGTCGGCAGGACCCTGAAAAGAAAATGCGAGTCGGCAGGACCCAGAAAAGAAAAGGCGAGTCGGCAGGACCCAGGACCTAGACGGAGAGGAAGGGAGGGGTGAAAACGAACGAGACAGATGGGGAATGAAGGGCAGGCAGAGTTTATATGTGTATCTCGGTGTGATTAGAGACGTAAAGCAGGCGTGAGGTACCGGGTGAATCGAGTTAAGACTGATTAGTATCTATGAAGTGGGTTTGAGGCGTGGCCTTGCTCCTGAACCTCAGCTAACCTGTTAGCTCCATTTCACTAGCAAGGACCACGCTACAGATTCAGAATTTAACAGTGTATTGAAGGCATGTAGAATTGAATGGTCTGGGGAGAGGCGTCGCCGAAGACCCGGAGATAGACTCAGTGTGGGGGTGCAGTCTTTGGGAAATCGTCTTTCCAAGCCTGCTCAGGACCCCCAGAAAGGTCTTGTCAGAGAGATTAACAGAGAAGAGAATGAGCGTGGCGCAGATCGTGTAGATTATTACGAATGTAGGTTTGGTATGCTGAAGAGGACCAACGACCTAAGATTTGGATGATGTTGTCTGATATTCCTGACCTGGCGGCTGAGGTAGCTGCACCTATGGGGATAGAATGGATGGAGTAAAAATCGGGGGAGATACCGGACCGGCGAAGAATCTGGCGGAAGTGATTAATGAACCAGAACTGGGTAGCGGTTCTACACTATTCGGTAATGAAAAGTGGGTTGAATGGAGAGGCGTTAGCAGATGATCGAGACTGAATGTAGCAAGTGATGGGTTCGTAGGGGCTGAGGCTAGAACTGAGGTGGAATAAGTGTATTTGGACGGAGGTGACGAGCTGGTCTGTTTTACTTCTACGTAGGGTGTAAATGAGAGTGTCCCGACTAAGGATAGAAATGTCTGAGAGACATGGGTGAATGGAAGGGTTGTGTCTAGAAGAGTAGGGGGCAAACTCAGAACAACGCAGGAAACCGAAATAAGCGAGCAAGAGCATGGACTGAAGAGTTAGGTCGATGAAGGGGGATAGATAACCGGAACGAAGCGTGAGAATGCAATGGGTGAGGAGGTCGGAGGGGAGCGGTAAGTGATGAGCAGCGGAGGCTTGTTCTAGCTTTTTAAGACCTTTCAAAAACATCGAAATGTGGCTATGGTTGAGAGCTGGACAGGGGTTTCCTGTTGCCAGCTTGATGAAGAAGCTGATTCCTGATAAATAAGATTTAATGGTGGATACACTGATTTTCTGGACTGAGTGTGAGTGAGAGATGAACTGGCAGATAGAGAAAGGAGTAAGAGAAGGGAAAGAGAGACCATACATTACGTGAAAGGCCTTGAAGGCGTTCCAGCCGGACAGGTAAACAGAGAGGGTACCGGGTGAGAGGCTGTCAATGATGAAGTTCTGCGAGATGGTGGTGAGGTTGTGAAGCTGCGGCGTCAATTGAAGATGGTGGCTGAAAATGGTGGGACTGGAGTTGGGTTGAGGTCTGTGGCAGGAGCTAAGGATCAGAATTTCTGAAAGGAGAAACGAGAAAGAGAATCAGCAATGGAGTTTAGGTGACCGGGGATATGAGCTGCGCGGAGTATGAACTGGTGTTGGGCTGATAAGAGAGTGAGTCTGCGGATGAACTGCATTATAGCTGGGCAACGAGATCGACCTTTGTTAATAATTTCTACGACAGCTTCATTATCGGAGTGAATGAGGATAGAGTTCTGCGACCACTCGTGTCCCCAAAGAAGGGCCGCTACTAGGATGGGGTAAAGCTCGTGGAGAGCAGAGGAAGGGAGGGTGGACTGGGGCTGAAGGGAATCGAACTCCGGGGGCCAGCTTGAAGCGAACCACCTCCCTTGGTAGTAGCCCCCAAAACCGATGGAATGGGCAGCATCAGTAAAGAGCTGTATGTCTTCGGGAAGGGAGACAAAATCGTGATAAAAGAGATAACGTTCCAGGAGGATAGAAAATCGCGCCAGAGCCGCATCTCTGTACGACAGGGCTCGGTGAGGGCGAGCCGATCGTGTGACAGGAAGGACCGACCCTGGGGAATGATGCGGATGGCATAGTTAAGATGACCCAGGAGAGACAGCAGTTGCTGTTTAGAGCAAATGTTAGAGAGGAGAAAGTTTGATAGGATGAGGGAGATCCGGTGGACCTTCTCGAGCGGCAGAAAAGCCTGGAAGGAGACAGAGTCGAGGGTGATGCCCAAGAACTCCAGAGAGGTAAGGGGCCCCACTGTCTTCTCGTCAGAGAGAGGGACACCTATGTTTGAGAAGGCCTCGGTGAGAGCGCGAAGCCCCGAATGGGGTGGAGAGGAAGCGGGGGTGATGACCAAGAAGTCATCCAGGAGGTGAAGGACATATGGCAGATGGTATGTATTAAGCAATACCCAGCAGAGGGCCTCGGAGAGCGAATCAAAGATCCTGGGACTACTTCTGCAGCCGAAGGTGAGCCGGCCCGCCAGGCGGATAAGACCGATGGCATGATCGATGGTAGCGCACTGCATTGAAAAATCTGGAATGGGGATAAGGCTGTTGATGCTAGGCACAGGAGAACCGTGAGGCGCTGACAGGTCAATGATCAGACGTTTCTTGCCGGAGTATTTTCGAGTGGCGACGCCCGAGGGGCTAACTCGGAAGACTGGGAAAGGGGGGCGAATGAAAGGGCCGATCATGAACCCCTCCTCTACCTCCTTGCGGAGGAGAGAATTGACCACATCGGGCTCCGAGAGGGCAGACCGCAGGTTGGCGCAAGAGGCTGAACTATCAGGGAGGACCTCTATACCGGGGTGAAACCCGCGGGTGAACCTCTGGACTAGAAAATCAACAAACTCCTTATCGGGGTGGCTGGCCAGGGCGGAAGCGAGGGCCCTCACTTTGACATTATTGTCAAAGATGTCGGGAGGAAGGTAAGCTCAGAAGGAGGAACTCTTAAACAGGGTTACCTTGGAACAAGGAGATAACATAAGGTAAGTCACTGAACAATTTTCAAGGAAACACTGGAGTTTCCACTTGGGTTAACACTCAGGCAGTGAGTGACTGTCAGTTATCTGCTTATGTCCTCCTGTGTGGATGAGCTGATGTATTGCAGGTGTGCCAAAGCACACCAGCTGCTCGTCACTCAGGCAGAGGGCAAGAGAGCTGCAGGAACGTGGGGCTTCCAGTTCACCCTCCAGTGTCAAACCTTGAGAAAAACACAATAAACAGCAAGACCACACAGAACCAAACCCCAGACTTCTGACAAATTGTTCTTTCCAACATACAACAGGAATAGAGGCCTTTCCAAAAGTTTTTCATGTTTCATATCCATCCAGCTGTCCTTTTATTAATCACAGTTATCCTCTGTTCTTTGCCCCAGGATCAATCACAGTTTTATAATACATCTCAACCTCACTTCAATCTATGAACTATTTAGTCTCACCTCTGAAAGTTAGGATCAGCGTGGCTGGATAAATAAGGCAGTTTCTCACATCAGCACTACTTTGGCTCCTATCTCCCAGAAGTTGGCTCGTTTCTTAGCCATCTCCTTGGCCAGATCCGGAGAAATCTTTAGCTTCATTTCGAGTATTTGTAAAACACACTGCTTTTTCACCACTTTTATAATCTCCTCTTCTATTATCTTTTGGAGGTGCACAATCGTCGCTCTCCCATCCGCTTTTCTCTTTGATCCAATCCAGTGCACAATTTCCACTTCTGGCTCTGACATCAGCTTTTCTTTGAATAATTCCTTGAACAGCATTGTTCGTCGGATTGCCTTTTCTAATATCATCTGGTAACCCAAAGACACGAAGATTATATTTACGACTGTGCATTTTGAGCCGCTCAATTTTCTCTGTCAGTTCTGCATTACTATTACCCTACCTTACGCACTCTGCTTCCAACTTTATGATCCGATTATCCATTTCAGGGAAATTTTTATCCACTTCACCCAGTCTCCTCATGCAAGCACAAATGTCATCCAAGATGGTATTAGATTTTTTAACCATCACGTTGATCTTCTCTCTTATGATGGAGCACATTAGATCCGACAGCTTGTTTGCTGTCTTGTGCACCTGCCATGCCACCTTCTTGCGCCTGTTGAGGAAATTACACGTTGTTATTATCGTTTTATTTGCACTGTAGTTTTGTCTTTCTGGGGGGCATGAAACTGCCAACTGTCTAATGTGTTAGGTCCACCAACGTTTAGACCACTTCTTTCAATAAAGCAACACAATTTTAACAAATTGTTAGAGCTTGGCCATCTCACCATTCTGACCTGCGACGCATGCTCTGAAGTAACTACAGAAGAAGTTTAGTAAGCCAAGGAGCTATATAGTGCAAACACAGAAATAGGAACAAGGTTAGACAAACTTGGAGCCATCTATGCGAGTTTTGAACTTAATGGCCAAGAAAAATGACCAAAAGGATGTATACAGATGACTGGAAGACTAGGTTACCAAGGAAAGACTACTATTTCACTGACTGAGAAAGAAAACAGCATTCAGGTGGTGAATGAGCCCTTTTTTTTACCAGTAATTATAGTAAAAGCTGTGATTAGGACAGATCAATACAGGGTATTGTCACAACAATACCTACAAGTGATATAAATATGATGAAGATTTTTGTTGACACTCCAAAAGGAAAAAATTAACAAAAGGAATTGTAGGGAGTTTAAGCTTAAAATAGTTTAACAAATGTGTATCAAAGAAATGTGACTGTTGTTTTTATAGTCTGACAGATGATAACAGTTCAATGAGTGGACAGAGATCTGCAGAGGAGTGCTAAGGCAAATTAGGTGGATTAGCAGAGTTTGTCAACAACAAATGGTGCAATGCAGTACATGCTACTATGAAAAATTGTCTTGGCAGCCAGGATTTTAATTGTTAGCTGTACGTTTTACTCCAAATTCTTTACCAAGAGTTAACAAGTGTTATTTTAGCAGTAATTGCCATTCTGCAATCACTCCATTTGTGTTGTAATTTGCTTAGCTGTTGCTAAGCTACAAACCCAAAACCCAAATGGATTTGTTGCAATTTCTGAAGAACCATGCTTCAGTATCTTGTACACTTCCACTGTTTCAACAATTTGTCAGCTGCTCTATCAAAGAAACAAACTTTTGGATTTATCTGATGGAAACATCAGGAATGCATACACCTTGTGTAAGAATACCTCCTCTCGGCAAATCAAATCATTATGTTATATGAAGCAGCTTGTGACAAAAAGAACTGTGAAAAGTTTGTCAAAAAACTTGGAGAAGCCCTGCAGGGTTGTTTTGAGGCTACAGACTGGGAAGCTCTTCCAGTTGCATTGAGGTGACACCAATACCACGATGGAGCGGGTGACTATAAAAACGTTGATATAAACTTCCTTTTAGAAAACACCATCCCCACCAGAACAGTGAAATGCTTCCTTAATAACAATCCCTGGATCACCATTGACTTGAAGGAACTGTTAAACTAGAAAAACAGATCATCTAGGGAGGGAGACAGAATAATAGAAGATTCACAGAAGCAAGTTAACGTCAAGATTAAAGACAGCAGGAAGGAGTACAGGAAGTCGCTGGAGAGCAAGCTTTGACAGAACAACATATGTGTGTGAAGGGTTGAAGAGAATTATAGGCTTCAAGAAAAAGAAGGAGCAGATAGATAGATGGATGTTTAGACAGATCCAATGAACTGAACAAATTATTCAATAAGAAAATTTCTGGAACAAGCATCCTCGCCTATCTGCCTTCAACCAAACAGATGTCTATCCTTTCTTAACCCACACCTCAAATATTTTATCCTACACCCGAGTCATAGATCTTGCTGCTTCATCATTGTCTTTAGCTAAATCAGAAGATGGTGCTCCCTTTGCCTTCCCCTATTGCTAAATGTCAGGTGAAGAGACAGCTGGAGAAACTGAGGTCCAGATGGTGTCAGACCCAGAGTCCTGAGGGACTGACTATACAGACCAGCAATTCTGCAACATGTATTTTAACTTACCCTGAAACAGAAAATATTTGCAGTACTGTAGAAGATATTACTTTTATCCTCCAAAGTCTGATCTTTTGTTTTTCGCTTTAAAGCAGCATTACTTCTGGTCAAATCAGTAGCTGATTAAATGTCACTTTAAATAACCATGTTTTCACCTACTTGTGATTGGTCCAAATGTCTGGTTCAACTCTGAAAAGAAACCATTGCAGAAGTTGATTTTTGTGTTTATTTATTCTGGATTAAATAGACTTAATTTCCTAGACAGTTCCATGACAAAAACAATATGAGGCAACAAGGTTGTGATGCACCTATCACAACTTTGTAGCCTATTTACGACATTCAAGTTGTCAATGTATGACCTGCTGATACTGATTTTAGCCTCTTTTGTCTTTTAGTTGCCTTCAAGATGCACGTTATACACCTTCCCGCTGTCAGCGATCGTTAATTATTTATATTACAAGCAGAAGCAATATAAAAAATCAAATAATTATTGTTCACATTTTATATTGTCTTTACTATAGTATATTAGAATCAATCACTGGTCAGTGCTGAACAAGCTAATAATTGGCTAATTTTTGTCAACAGCTGTTTTCTAGGTACTTTTCATCCACCATCTTCTCTGGGGTGGTGTGCTGGAGCAGCAGCATGTCTACTGCTGACAGGAGGAGACTGGACAAGCTCATCAGGAAGGCCAGCTCTTTCCTGGGTTGCCATCTGGACACTGTCCAGGAGGTGGGAGAAAAGAGGATGGTAGCAAAGCTATCATCACTGATGGACAATGACTCCCACCCCATCACTGGACACCATCACTGCACTGAGCAGCTCCTTCAGTGACAGACTCCTTCACCCTAAATGTGTGAAGGAGAGATATCGCAGGTCCTTCCTTCCTGCTGCAGTCAGACTGTTTAACAACAGCACTGCTCCTTGGGTAGTGGATGCTTCCAAACAATTTCTTCAGTTCTATGTAATTAGTTTCTCTTAATTACACAGCACAACAAATACAATTTTGCCAGGGCACTTCACAAGAAAAAAAACCCCTAGTAAAATTTAAATATGGTTATTATTCCAATTCAATTTTAGTCACTGCAGTCAATTAAGTACAATTAATTCTGTAACAAAAAGTTCAGTTTGACCAAATCGTAATACAATTAGTGAAGTTTAGTTGATCTTAAAATCTCAATTAGAAAAAGGTGTCAAGAAACTACAGATTGCATGAAATCGTTGTTTTGGTCCAGTCTGCCATATAGAAAAAGTACAGAGAGACAGTGGAGAAGAACAACTCGGTTTTAACCGGAATAAAACTTTAAACAGCTTCAGGCTTAGAGTCTAATTTCATATTTGTCGTGTAAACATTTACGGTAGGCCATTGGTTTCAAACTTTTCCATTTTTAGAGGTTAACAGAAAACCACACAATTATACATCAAACTGTTTCTGAGGTTTAAAATTTTGTAATGAGATTTCTGTTTAAATTTCACCTTTACTTATACAGGTAAGTTTCATTGAGACACGAAGGGTCAGTGCTGGATTTACTGAAACCTTTTCTTGCTAAATGAAGTGCAGAGTAGCACCTGACTCACCTGTTCACTGTCAGTCAGCCAGCTGGATGATGGGAATACTCCTACACTTTCTCCTAAGTCAAATACTAAATGTTTTATTCAGTGACAGTTCATGAGATGTTTTCCTCACGTCATTCACATGTTGACATCATAAGATAATGACAACAGTCGATCAACAAAAGTACATGATCACCTCGCAAAGCTTTTAAACAGGATGTCACTCTAAACATATATGTGACAGACAGACAGAAAAATAAAACCTAGGTTTCATTTGGAAATAACCGTTGAATTCATCCCTCAGTTCCGCTGAGGTGTTTGTGAGCAATGGCAAAATGTGATGCTTCTGTAAGTGCTTTACACAAGCAACTTAATAGGCACACAGCTTTAGCACTCTCAGCCTCTAATCTGATCCCTGCTAATTTTCCTTTCTCTCCCGCAGGATTATGGAGCTACACAAACTTAAAAAGGCCTCAGCAGAACACATATGGTCAAAGGAAAGCAGAGTGTCTCACTTTATAAGGCTTATTCTACAGAAACATCAAAAGTATTTACTGTGGCGCAAGAGGTCGAATATGGTGCATTGCAAATTTTGTAGGGGTAGAAGGAGGATTGTGATGGGTGGAAAAAACGTGAGATACTCTGTGAGATAAACAGTAACTAAAAGCTTTTCTGCAGCAAAATAAATAGTATAGCTGAAAATATTTTTAAACCTCAAAAGTCTTTGTTTGATCACACGTATCTCCTTTGATCTATTCCAGGTCAAAAAGCTTTAAATATCAAAAAAGGTGTGAAAAAATATGAAAGTCTCCATAAAGATCTTTCTTCAAAACTTTGCGGACCTGCCTCTTCATATGGTCCAGTTGCATGCTGGGTAGTCTTGTACAGCTCTTCTTTCTCCGAGGCTGCAAGTTTTCAAACTTTCAGATGTGGTCCCCCAGCAAAGATCTCAGCTCAGAAGTTCAGAAGACAAGCTGATTAAGTGGCGGGATTTCCAACAGATCAGAGCCGCTATTCTCAGCCTGGTCCAGGTGGATTAGACCCTCTGCAAGTTGCACAAGTGGTGAGCAATTGAGCTTTATGTCATCCACCAAACCATTACAGTCACTTGCAAAAGTATTTATGCCTCTCTACGATTTCATATTAGATCTACATCCATATTAAATCGAGCTGTTTTATGAAGGCCTCAGAGGCTTGGCGAATTTATCTTATTAGCACCACTCATATACAGGATATGAAGACCAAGGAACACAGCAGGGAAAAAGTTGTACAGAAATTTAAAGCAGGGTTAGGTTCTAAAATAATATTCTGACCTTTGAACCAAATTAACTTGAACTCTGGAGGAACTGTAGAGATCCACAGCTCTTGAGTAATCTATCATCAAAAAAACCATTAGTCATGCATTCCACAAATTAAGCATCTATGGAAACACAAAAGGCAAAAACCTAACACTGCTCATCACTAAAAAAATCTTCTCGGCAAACCTGAATTTTTTTCAGCAAAGGAGGCTGGTCAGAGTTGACGGGAAGATGTATCCTGGAAGAAAACCTGTCAGAGGCTGCGGCAACCTGAGACTGTGGAGGAAGGCTCACCTTGCGGCAGAACAACAGTCCTAAGCTTAGAGCCAGAGCTACAAAAGGAATAGTTTAGAAACCATATTTAAGTGTTAGAATGGCTTAGTCAAAGTCCAAAACTGAATGTAATTGACAGCTTGTAATAAAGCTGTATAACAGATGCCTTCTATGCATTCTAAGAGTAGGCTATTTTCCAAAGATGAATGGTCAGAAAATTCACACCGCAAATATGCAAATTTTTCACGGACAACTGTGTTGAAAAGTATTTGCTTAGAATACAAATGCATTCCAAATTATTCCGATTTTTTGTGAAAGAGTATGAAAATATTGTATATTTTCTTTCAACTTAACAATTATGTATTATTTAGTGTTGGTGCATCACATAAAATCTGGCTGTAATGTAATTAAACATTTGTGGAGTGTCAATACTTTTGGAAGGCAGTGCAAGTCTATTTACTTTTCAAACATGTATAGCAAAACGATTTTTGCTTCGAGGAAGAGTTTTAGATGAAAGGTGAAAAAGATTCCACCTGATAACTGATATAGTTTTTTTGAATTGCTAAAACACACAATTTTCTCAAAACCTTAAAGCTGTGGAGGTAGAGGGAGCAGCCTCAGATGTGAAGGTGGAGGGAGCAGACGTGGAGGTGGAGAGAGCAGCCGTGGAGGTGGATGTAGCAGCCGTAGATGTGGAGGGACCAGCCTCAGACACGGAGGTGGAGAAAGCAGCCTCAGACATGGTGGAGAAAGCAGCTGCAAACGTCGAGGTGGAGGGAGCATCAGTACCAACCTGATGTAGTACTGCTTGAAGGAGTTAGCTCTGCCTACATCATTTTCTACAGACTGGGTGTTCTTCAGTTTGTGGCCAGTGATGGTCTTCATCCCTCTACAAACCTCTTTGATGTCTCTGTTCTCCAGCTGTTTCTCTATCCTTCTCTGGTATTCTACCTTAGCATGCCTGTCTTTTTCAGTTCCGAAGAGGATTTAGTCAGTGATGATGTCAACGCTCCTATGACCATCTCCTGCTCCTCCAGCAGCACATCCCACAAATATATCAGTCTGTGGGAAATTAATGAATCTAATATACAAGTTTGACTTTTTTAATGGTATTACTAAAATAAACAAACTTTTTAATGATATTCAAATTTTATGACCAGCACCTGTATGTCTATCCATTGTAGATGCACATATGCAACCTGTAAACTCTGCACTGACATTTACTGAATTGTGAGTTGCTGTGTAAATGACAGCTATGTTTTAGTCGTTCACATTTAGCAGTCAGTGTTCACTGTATGAAATATGTTTAATGACAGAGAATGTGTTTAAAGAGTAACTAAACCCCAAAACAACTTTTTTTTTTTGCTTCTAAACTGTATACATGGGTCTTTACCAATGCAATCTTTCAGTTTCTGGGATGCCAAGCTCGCTAAACTCACGGCCATTTTTCTTCTTCGGTTGTATTCCACTACGTGTTTTCACACAAAACCTAAAGTAACTTCTGCCACCTGTTGAAAATATATGCTTTTTCGGAATCAAAATGTGTTTAAAATTCACGGTTATCATATGTTAAATCCATGGAACATTTCAAACGGGATCAGAAAATAACTTTTACCGCTCCATTGACTTTCAGCGACAAGTTATTTTCTGATCCCGTTTAAAATGTTCTATGGATTCAACATATGTCTGTGAATTTATAGACATTTTGATGCCGAGAAAGCGATAATTTTCAACAGGCAGCAAAAGTTAGTATGGGTTTAGTGTGAAAACATGCATTGGACTACAACTGCTCGTCTCACAAAATTTTTGTCACCAAACCACACGAAAAGAAAAATGGCTGAGTTTAGCGAGCTTTGCATTCCTCTTCCAGGATGAAGGAGCAATACGCATGGAAAATGCCACTATAAATATGGCCATGTGGAAAGTGGCAGCTATGCTGGTGGGGAACTAGTCGAGTGAGAGCCAACATGCAGGATGAGCTCAACAAGGTCTCAGGAAGTATTTCAAGTGCTAGCTAATGTTAGCTAACGTCATATATGCGACTTCTGATTTGTAGTTATTTTAAATACGAATTTTACAAGCAAATAAATCACAAATGACGTGACAGTCGAAATGCACATCATTAGTTATTTAAGGTGAGGTACAGCATATATGTGATTCAGTGCATAAGGCAAAGCAAACCAGAAAATAAACATTTATTGCTCCATTGACATTCATAAAACAAATTTCAGTCTATTTACTTTACTTTTAAACTAAAACTCTTCATTTGAACAACTTCTGCTTCTTTCAATACTCAAAAGAGCTTTTCGTGAACAAATAAAGAGAAAAGCTCCTCACTTATCGCTATTATATTGAAAGCTGAACACTCAAATTATTATTTAAGACGTTCTTCGATCTGTTCTACATCTGCTGCTAGACCTCTTCAGCACTGTTTTATTGTAAATTGGGGCACTGTTGACAATTTTAAAGTAAGTGGGGTGCCCCCACCAATCACAGGCTTGCACTCACCGTAACTTTTAACAGACAAAACTAGGCACGTCTCCACCCTCTGTGGGCCTGCCACAGAGCCCTTGCGTCGAGGATAATGGCGCTGCATGTCTCTGCACCTCAGCAGATAACTTGTGCGTTTTATATAAATCCAGTATTGTTGGTTTTAGAGGACGACACTAAAGGCTAGTTGGATACAAGACCAAAACAGAATTTTACACAAATCAGTTATTCACATGGAAGGTGGTGGTGTGGCATCAATGCTTTTCCTGAGAACAGATCATAAGATTTAAAAATCATTGGGGTTTTTTTACCTTAAGGATGACGTTTTAGCTTTTTATACAGCCTTAATTTTCTATGGGAGAGTTACTCCGACTGATGTTCAGTTGTCATGTGTTTAGCAAAGGGAAGATCACTGGTGGAAGACCCATGATACATTGGAGGGATTATGTTTCTTGGCTGGCCTGAGAATATCTAGGAATTCCCCTGGAGGAGCTTGTCCAAGTGGCTGAACAGGGAAGTTTTGGTCTCATTGCTTGGGCTGCTGCCCCTGCGACCCGATCCCAGATTAAGTGGAAGACAATGGATGGATGGAAGACCATTGGTGGTGCACAGCCTCTTACCTCCTTCCCCCGTCTGAACAGTTTAAAGGTTCATAAAACAGTGTTTGCATAAATCATAGCAAGATTTCTTTAAAGGAGTCATGACTTGTAATTTTCACTTTTCCATGAGAAAAAAGGTATGTTATGATTGCTTACGATTATACACTGCCCAGGAAGCCGATATTTAAAAGTGAAGCGTTTGTTTACCCCTAGGTTCGTCAACCAGCCCACATGCACGTGCACTCAAATACGTGGTTTTAATTTCTGGCCGATTTGATGTCAAGTCGGCGCAGGATATACCATATATAGACATCGCAGACCTACCTATGCTGCAGGAAGCCCGCCCTGCTCCTCTCCCTTCTCCCCCTCGCTCCTCTCCCCCTCATTTTCAGTCGAGTGCCGCCATTACTGAATTCTAGTGATGGGAATTCCAGCTCTTTTTGGAGAGCCAGTTCTCTTGGCTTGGCTCACCATAAAGAGCCGGCTCTTTCGGCTCCTCAGATTTTATGTTGCTTAAAGTGTATTTATTACCAAAATTAATGCAAAACGATGTGTACCAAATGTACCAAAACAAGCAGGGTCGAATGAAAAAAAAATAAGAAAGACGGCTCCCAATGACGAGCTGACTCCAATCGTTCGCTTCAAAGAGTTAGCTCTTAGAGCCGGTTCGTTCGCGACCGACACATCACCGATTCAAAGTACGAACTCCACCGTGAAAGATGCAGAAAGTTTCTTCACGCAATGATGCATGAAGAAAACATATTCGTGTCAGCCTTTTTTTTTTTATCAGCTAAATCAGCTAAAACCATTTCTACCAGAAACGTAGTGCACACGTGAGTTGCTTTGTTGTTGACTGCCAGAATCAACATGGAAATATTTTTTTCTATTTTTTTACACCGGAATCCTTTACGAATTTGGGACAATATCAGGCGAAGTTGGCATCGAAGCTCCGTTTGGAAAAAGGGGCCATTCCAACAATCAGAGACTTGCTTGCAATTGAAACGGTAAGGCTGTGTTTTTATTGCTCTGCTGTGTGTAACAGCAGCTAACTGCTAATGTGGCTATTGTATGCTAGCGGGAGTAGTAGATATGGGTTAAGCGTTACCTGTGGTGTCAACCCCCCTCCTTCCTTCCACCAATCAACGTGCCCCTCATTTGCATTATTACAATGCCAGTCCACGACAGCCAAAGTATCGCATCATATCTCGCGAGACAATAATGCCTTCAGAAATAAGGGTCAGAGGAGCTCTGTGTTTATTTTTTTCAACTTTTTTTTTTTTAGAAGGGCCTGAAAGACTATAATAGAGCATGGGTATCCAAGATAATACTAGGTTATGACTCCTTTAAACTCAAGTTGTTTTAAGACAGCAGAGTCTGCTTTGGTTTTGACTAGCAACGAATCTGGTTTTATTCTAAATAGAGACACCAAGAGTTATCCACTGCTGGTCAGATATGATTAAAACTATTTTAGGATTCAGCCAAACAAGCCTATTTAGTATCAGATTCTCCACTATTGGATACAAAAAGAAGCAAGGTTTCAGTTAGTAGATCTGACCCTAATCTGATGCCTTGCTGTGAAAACTGAAGGAAAAACTAATCTTGAACTATTTTAAAAAGTAATATGAGCAAGAAATTCAGACATATAAAGCTAGTAGACAGCTGCATTTAGTTTGTAGAAAGCAAATGCATGAGACGTTTCAGATGTTTAATAGTAAAATATAACAAAAAAATCAAGCATTTCTTTCTTCCACTTGACAATTATGCACTATACCTTGCGTTGGTCAACAACATAAAATACCAATAAAACATGTGAAAAAGTTCAAGGGGTATGAATACATTGGCACTGCACCGTATCAAGAAAACTAAAAACGTAATAAATTAATTAAGTATAGGTACTGTTTTTCATGTTTCAGTATTCCCCGATGCTTCCTCTTACACAGTACAGGGACTTCCATACAAGCTGCAGTCTGGAAAACAAACATTTACTCTCATTTATTGTGTGTACTTGCACCACAGGTGTTAACAATGAATAAATAAAAATAGGTGTTCAGTAAAAGTAGGTATAAAAGTTAACCTTATAAAATTACAAACCAGAAAGAAAAACATCTGCAAAATTTCAGAACAAACAACTGATTTTACTGTAATGGACTGGTGACCTGTCCTAGGTATACCCTGCCGCTCACCTTATGATTGCTAGAGATAGCGGCCACCCCTCACCCCTCGCCAAGTATAGTCAGTCTAAATAATGGATGGATGTATGGATGAACACCTAATTTTAACTTCTGCTTAATGCATGCAACAAACAGGTGTGAGGTAGCGGCTCCCAGACCTTAGCTTCTAGGTTTGGTAGCGAAGGTGAGGTACCCTGTGTGACCGGGCATTTCTCTGGGTGGAGTGGTGGTCTTAATTTTTAAGGTGGTGGGGTTTGGAGTGGCAGAGGGAGGAGCCTCCTCTGTGGATTCATGGGATGCCTGAGAGGAGTAGTCAAGACCGAAGTCGGGCAGTTGCAGGGTGACGGGTCGGACATTGTGAACTCTCAGCAGCACCTCCAGTGTCCTGATCTCCTCAAAGTCCAACTCTGTCAGAGCCTCACATGTCCTCTGAACCTGCTCTATACAAGGTGAGAAGGAGCACAGCCTGCCTCCTGCAGGAAATGAGACGGAAAACGAGATAAAGATTAATTTATAAAACTGAAAAACTGTTGGGGTTTTTTAGTGAGTTTTTTCACAGTATAATAAAGTCAACACATACAGTACACAAAAGGTTATAGACCTTTTCAACTTTTTTCTCATTACAAACTTACATTTATTGTATTGATTTTATGTATCAGAACATGTAATGTATAAATGACAATGCAGGCTACTGTCTACTTGTGCTACATGTTTGTATAGAGTCATTGGCTTGCAGCACTCACTCCTCCTTTAGAATCTGCTGGGTTTCTTTAGATAGAAAAGTTTTAAACAAATATGAATGCATGTATGATTTAATTGAAATGACTTGTAAAGTGCCTTGAGATGACATGTATTGTGAATAGGTGCTATATAAATAAACTGAATTGAAAGCTGAACTGAATATTTATGAAGTGGAAAGAAAATTATGCATAGTTAAATAGACCAATGCATGAATATTCTTTGATTTACACCAACCTATTGTAGTGCAGCATCTACCCCAGAATCAAGTCTTTTGTAGCCTCCGACAGGTTTTTTTTGAGGATTGCCCTTTATTTCTCCCCATCTTCCCATGACCTCTGGCCCTGTTAAAGAACAGCAACCCCGTAGCATAATGCTGCCAACACCGCATTTAATAGCAGTAATGGTGTGTTAAGAGGTGTTTGCAATGTTACGTTTTTTGTCACACAACATTTTACAGGCACGCCAAAAAGTTCAAGTTTGCCAAGAAGTCTTTGCTTTGTGCCTTACGTGGCCTGTAACAAACTACAAGTAGGATTTTCTTTAGTTCTCTGTTTGTTTCAACAGGTTTCATCCTGCTACTCTTCCCTAAAGGCCAGATGTGTGGACCGCGCAACTAACAGTTGTCCTGTTTACAGATTTTCCCATCAGAGCGATGAATCTCTGCAGCTCCTCCGGAGTTCCTAATTGATGCTTTACTTGTCGGGTCTTATGTCAATGGCCACACATTGGGAGATATGTTGTCGTGCCATAGTCTTTCCATTTTTAGATAATGGATTAAACAGAACCATGTTGGCAATTCAAAGTTTGGGATATTATTTTTTAAAATCCCTGCTTTAAACTTTTTATACATTTATTGCTGATCGGTCGGGCTTGTTCCTGGGTCTTCATGGTGCTTTTTGTTTAAAACGAACTCAGTCGTGAATTTTTGGTGGTTATCTATGAACAATGTACACCCCTCAGGGAATCAGAGAATGTTTACTCAATGTTCCCAGGACAAGAACTAATCTGGAGATGTGCAAAAACTGCTGTCAATTTTAAGTCAGACTGGAAAACTTTGTTTACTGCAGATTTCACACAGAGGTCTTTATCTTAATTTCTATCATGACTACATTTGCATTCTAACCTCTTTATGTGATGCCTAGCATTTTTAATGGGTGTTTGGTGTTTTTAAATCAGTCTTAGCTACGTTCATTTGTCTTCTGACAAGCACTGGGAATTAACCTGCATATGAATGGTGCTATACATTTAAACTTGTCTTCCCTTATGTTTTCTAAAAGCCCAAAACAGCAGGATTTTTTCTAAGATGAAATCCCACATATGTGGACTATTAAGTGTCTTCTGAGGCCAATTGTTTGCGAATAATTTATTGTAGTGGTACCACGGCAAAAGGGGCTGAAAAAAAATGAAAATTCTGAGCCCTCCAGATTTTTTTGTTGTTGTAAACAATGTGAAAAAAAAATATTTCACCACACAATGCCTTAGTCCGTCATGTGAAACTTCAAAGTTACATTGATGTTTATGGTTGTAACATATCAAATGTGTATAAATACTTTTAAAGGCCCTGTATCTCACGAAAGACAGGGGCTAAGAAGGAAGAAATTTTGTATTTTTTTAAATCAAAGGTTCCACTCCATATCCTTATTGAGTAGTTTCCTTTGGCTGAGACACACTTGACTTCATGTTTGTAGAAATCAGCCTTTCTGCGTAAAAGTAGACGGTGCTGGAAGGAACTAAAAACATCCCTCATGTAAATGGATTGTACCAGATTACTTAGTTATTAAGAAGAAGAAAAATAAATCCCTCCTTAACACTACAACTTCTATAAATGTATTTGTTTCTCACAAAAACTAAGCATTTTATTTTGTCTAAATCAAAACATTTATGTGGATGATTGACTCCAAGCTGCAGCCTGTGGCTCAACAGAGGATCACATATGGGCCGTGGCCTTTCGTCTCCACACTAAAATCTGAGGTAAGCTCAGCGTGAGGTGGGAGAAACAGCCAACTGACCATTCATGGCTGACCTAAAGAACACACACTGACAAAAAGCTTTGCAGCTGCTCAGAACTGAGGTATGGGTTAGTAAATTAAGCTGAATCTTCAAGTTTAAATCTAAAGAAAGGGAAGAGTTTGTAAAAAGTGAAACCTAAGAGAAGCAAGCAACCTTTAAGCACTCCAATAAAGGTAGATAAATAAGTCATCCAAACTGGTTTTCTTCCAGTCACAGGGAAGCATGACCTACTATTTAGAGATCTTTGATGAGATTTGTTTATTGGATGAATACAGTTTTACATTTACTCCCTCCATTGACTCCAATGGCTTTTAACGTAATTACTAACTCAAGTAGTGTTTTCTAGGTAAAAAAAAAAAAAAACAGTTTTCAGAGCCTCATCTTTAGAAACTGTTGAGGACCAAAAAAATTATATAATTCTCCATGCACACTATAAAGTGATTTAAGACTCAATAAATCACTTTGTAAAGACAAGGAGAACTGTCGAGTAAGCTGCAAGTTCAGTAAACCTTTGTTCTTTCAACAGCAATCACTAACAAACAAAAATCTGTAATCAGTTATTCATGCATTAATCACATCTAAACTAGACTTCGCAAACTGTTTTTTTTTGGTGTTAATTGGTCCTCACTTATTTGTCTGCAGAAGGTGCAAAATGCCGCAGAGTGTTTCCTGATAAAGACTATCCCATATCACACCAGTTTCGGCTAAACTACACTGGGTCCCTGGTCTGAAAGGGTTAATTTCCACCAGTGAACAGTAACTCCATCCAGTAATTCCTGTAATTCCAATGAATTGGCATATAATTAAGGGTAACATCTAAAAAAACAAAAACATTCTAACTCTTGAGAATTGGATTCGAATCGATTCTTGCAATTAGAAAACAAAAAGCTAATGCCCCTTTTCCACTAGGGTCGGTTCGGTCTGGAACAGATAGACTCAGCTCCGATATGGCGTGTTTCCATTACCTTTGTCAGGGCTGACCTGACCCCTTTTTTTGGACTACCTCTGCCTTGGTTCGAAGCGGGCGTAGGGGACCTACATGCTTTAACTTTTAATCCCCAAGGCCTTAAGGCTAGCCTCGCTCGTTTTGAAGTCTGTAAGTGAAAAGCTCTAGGAGGAGTTTGTTGAAATACGACTTATATGCATGGAACAAGATGATTGGGCTGGATTCAAAATGGCCAACTTCTTGTGGGGTTCGGACCATGGCTCCAAGAGACTTTTTTGTAGGTCCTGTGACACTCTATTGGTATTCTGGGTTTCATAATCCTATGACGAAATATGGCTGGGGGCTGGCTGTTTTAGTGATTCTAGGGGGATCGCAAAGCCTTACTTTGAGGCCATGCCATGCCCACCCACTTTCATGCAGCAAAATTCTCTTGATAACTTTTGATCTCCAATGCCTTCAGTCTCTCCTCATGCGTTTTCAAGTCTGTAAGTGAAAAGCTGTAGGAGGAGTTCGTTGAAATTCGACGTATACAAATTTGACAAAATGGTGGGTTGGATTCAACATGGCCAAATTCTGTAGGGTTTGGACCATGGCTCCAAGAGACTTTTTAGTAGGTCCTGAGACACTCCATTGGTATTCCGGATTTCATAATCCTTTGATAAAATATGGCTTGTGGCTGGCTGTTTTAAGGCTTCTAGGGGGCGCTGTGGAGTAATTAAGCAACCCCCACCATATTTTGTCATATCGGTCTCTCTGGATTACTATTCATCATGGTGAATCTGGTCCAGATCAGTTGATTTTTCTGGAAACTAGAGCCAAACTTATGGCTACGGCGTGACGCCGCACTTCGCCATGCTGCCACACCCCCACCCTCTTTCGTAGCCTCTCAGTACAAGACACATAGTTACCCCAACTTGTTTATGGTCACTGTGCACCGTTTCATGTTGATTGAGTCAAGGGTGTAAAATTGGGACCTTTCACAGCAAAACATTACACTTCCTGTTCTGAGGAGGGGGGGGGCGCTTAAATTATGTCAGCCTTTGACCATTGGGATTCGTCAGGGACCTCATGACCATCCACCAAAGCAGTTTTCATCCATCTGTGACTTTCTGAATAGGATATATAACAACTTTAATATTTTTGGTTTTTAGTCAAACTTTGAGGCCTGGCCCCAACCCCTCAACATATACAAAAAGTCAATTTTTTTGATAACTTTTAATTCCCCATGCCTGAAGGCCAATACTGACCACTTTTCAAGTTGATTTGTCAAAAATTCAAGGAGGAGTTCATCAAAGTTTGACATGTGTGAAATGCAAAAATTGACCCTTTGACCCAAAATGGCTGTCTTCCTGTACATTTTTGTTCAGGACATTGATATATTTTTTTGTTCGTCTTGGAGAGTTCTAACAGTGTACCAAAGCATACCTCCACGTTAAACCATAGGGAATAGGTAATCTATAGGGGGGGGGGGGGGGGGGCTGTTGAGCCATTTGGCCACGCCCATTTTAAATTCCTTTAAAATGCGTAAATTTCACGCACACCTGACGCCACTGCCAAATATGGTGAGTTTTTGAATATGATAAAGCCTCCAAATAGCCAATTCATTTTTGGGAAGAATAATAAGAAACAGTACAGATACAATAGGCCTTCGCAAGATACAATAGGCCTTCGCAGCGCTTAGCTGCTCGGGCCTAATTAAATACTACGATCAGTTGTCTTAAGCAGGACCCTCCTCTCCCGACTCGCTGCAAATCCGTTACAGAAAGACACAGGAAACACCTGTGGCTTTTAAAATGTCCTCCTCGGTTCTACCACCGGTCCTCAGAAGTGAAAAATGCTTTAAAAAACACAACAGGGTTGGATAGACCAGCCGGCTGAAATGAATTAGAATAAGCTTTATTGACAAACTAAACCAAAAGGTTTCCGACATTAATACTGTGACGTGTCATAAAATGTTTAAAAGATTAAAAAGGGTCAAGATAAGCCGTTAATTTAAATTACTAATAATTAAAAAATATATAATATAATGGCTAATAATATGACTTTTCTTTGTATTTACTGATGTTACTCAGGTCTCTTTGTTTCTGTGTCTTACAAACTTATGATAAAAAGAGGTGTTTGAAAATTAATTAATTTAATTCTTAGTTTAAATTAGTTCATTGAAGAATAACAAAATTACCGGGGAGGCACTTAAAAAATATTTTTAACATTTTGTGATATTTATCGATAATTATCAATATCGATCAATATGACTATTCCCTTTATCGATATGCTCTTTTTCTATATCGTCCAGATCTATTTCGTATATATTAATAACCTAAAAGCACCAAAGTGAGTCAATGGACATTCTGTGATTTATTTTAAACAAAGAAAATTATATATTTTAACTACTTTAGGCTTTGTAAGTGACTTTGGCCATCTGCAATTCATGTGCAGTCTGGATACAAATATGCTCTAACTCAGGGGTCTCCAACCCTGGTCCTCTAGAGCTACTGTCCTGCAGGTTTTAGATGCATCCCTGCTCCAATACACCTGAATCAAATAAATGGCTCATTAGCAAGCCTTTGTCAAACTAGATGGCATGATGTAGTGGTAATTCAATTATTTAATTCAGCTGTGTTGTACCAGAGATGCATCTTAACCCTTCTGGGCAGTAGCTCTCGAAGACCAGGGTTCCTGCTCTAACTGAAGCAGGGAGGGATTGTGGACTGCCGGTGAGTGCTTTGAGATGGGGAAGTGATCCATGGTACCACCTGCTGTTTGTGAAAAGATAAAAATATTGTTTTTTTATGTCAGAGTATGCAGAAGTCCAAAATGACACCAGATTTGTGGCTAGTTGCTTTTTTGAAGAAGAGATGACAGTTGACAAACAGGGTCTGAATACAAAGTCACTAAATTGCCATTTGTTTGGTTTACAGTTTCAACATGTGGGTCTAGCTTATCATAAAAGCTTAGCGTCAAGGGAAAGTTTTGCCCACTACAGATTAGGGCTGGACAATATGGACCAAAAGTTATATCTCTATATTTTTAAGATGAAATCCGATTTTCAATACATATCTAGATATGTTTCTCCTCAAAAAAGTTTTGACAAAAAGGCAATTCAGAATTCTAGCTACATGTCACAAATGTCACACAGGCACTTTTATTGACACAGCTGTAGATGTACATAAGAAACAGTGTCAAAAATAAAGTATCGGCACTTAATAATATTAATTTCTTCAATAAAATAATCCGTTATTCTTCCGAACCAAAATAGTTAAAGCTTTGCTATTAAAAAGTATTATTTTGGGCAAGGATGGGCAGGTGTTGAAATTCAGCCAGGGAGTTTGGTTCTGAGAAGCCAAAAAGACAAAATAAATAGAGAATATAGAGGTTTTTTTTTGTAAAATAAGCAGGGCATTTTTAGTATGCATCAAGCATTGCTTGCAGTTTATGCAGACGTTTATGGCTGGTGGTATTATTTTTGGTGTTTCAAAAGCCCTACGTTGTTGAACTCACCATACATTTCAAATGTTCCTTGAACGCACCACAGGTGTGCGATGCAGCACAGTACAGACAAGTTTATCTTTTTGCTGGCTGTGATGTCTTCTGAAAATTCAAGAGGGAGGCTTGCAAAAGGATTACAACAGACGCACAAATGAGTGTACCGGGACACTGTGAGAACGTTCTCAGCGCTCAGAGAAGTAATCGTACTGAGGACCGTTGTGTACCGGCCCACTTAAGGCACTGGTAACCAGCGGCTCCTCTTCAACACTCTCTCTCATGCCTTCGTCTGTCTCCATGCTGCTGTGACTTCCGGACTGAATGCAGCAGAGGGGTTGGAGTGAGATTCACGTTCAGTGAGGACGGAAGGTGAAGTAAAGCGAGAGACAGACGGAGGGGAGAGAGGGCAGAAAACTAACTGGTCTATTTATATTGCTATAAACGATATTGGGTCATTCTTGTATCGTATATGAAAAAAATTGCGATATTTTTCAAAAACTCGAGATATTGTCCAGCCCTACTGCAGATTTGTACCCCTCCATTAAAACCTTTTCATCAAAATATCTTCAAAACATTTTCACAAATACAGTAATAGCAATGCTGTACCAGACGGAAATCCTGAGGAGCGTTAAAGATTCTGTCAAAGTTACTCTTTTATAGAACATAATTTATAATTTCTGACCCTTCTGCTTGAAGCTTATTGGTGGAAGTTAGGACCAAGTACACATAATCACTAACCAGTCATAAGAACGTTATTTTAGAATAATTAAACTTAGTGTAAGATAAAAACTGCAATTTTTTGCAACACAACCACCTTGCAAAAAAGCAAAGATATTTAACTAATATAACAATTTCCCCATGCAAAATATCTTAGTAGAAAATTTGTATCAATATTTTTTGACATCTTGTGATCTCGAGAAAACCAAGTGAAAAATATTTAACGAGACCACGGCCATACTTACCAGGACGGAATCAAATATGTGGATTAACAAAGTGACTTTACAAACAGGAGAAAATTACAACAGAGTGATGCATTACTTCCTCTTGGCTTGTAGATGTGCAGATAGTTACATTGTGCTTCTGCATTATGACCACAGGAGCTGATCACTTACTTTTAATTGTGGTATTCAATCTATATTTACCTCTTTTTTGAAGTTTCCTGACTCAGCTAAATCACACAGAGTCTAACTAATTATGGCTCATTCAAAGCAACACTCACAAGACCAAACCTTCTTTCCCTTTACAGTTTTTGAGTCCACGCCTTTTACTAACTTCAGCCTAACTTCCTGTTTATAAATCATTGTACATCCAAACGTTTTAATGCAGTTTAACCTTTATGAGGCATGTGAGAAAACGGTGGATGGGAGATAAAGTCCCAGTAAAAAGAAAAAAAAGATCAAGTCTACAGAGGAGGAGTGGATTGTATCTTATAATCATTACCAGACCACAGCATATTTCAGATAGCAGTCGTTCCTTTGGCAAACAGGACCAGTGTTCCCCTCGAAACGGTCACACAGTTTAGGGTCTCCTAGTAACGGGACGAAAACACTGGGTGAGGTTGGGTTGATCATTTAACAAGGGTGAATGTGGACTGAACATCTACAACAGAAAACAATCCTGACAATACTGTGATTCCTCCTGGTGAAATTCACAGTTCACCTTCATGTTTAACTTTCATGAGAGAGGCTGACTGTTTGCTAAAAACAGCATGAGAGAAAACAAGAGAGAGGGAGGCTGAAAAGGCTTGTTAGGGTTTACACTTCGTCGCAGAGGCCTGGGCTGCAGGCCAGAACATCAGGAAAATCACAACTTGCAGTAGGGAAAAAGTATGCTTTCTTACACTCTGTCCAGTGGAGGAAAATAACTTCCAGCAACTTCTTTTTGAGCTTCTGAGAAGATTTGAGTCACAATAACCACAAAATACAAGTAAAAACTGGATTTTCATTTTTTTTTTCCATTTCATTTGCTTGAGTCAATAAAAGAGGAACACTTTTTCGAGAGACTCTCTTAGCTTTAGATTTTAAACTTCCGTTGGATAATTTCAGGACAAACAAGAAAAAAAATTGTTGGTTTTTTTTGCTGTGGAAAGAAAATAGAGCATTTCCATATGGAGTGACATTTAGCAGCCCTCTGCTCATAGCAATACCCACTATGGTAATGGGAGTGCTCCAACAGTGATGTTATTTATCTGGATCTCTGTGTGCGTGCATAAGGGAGGATAGCTTATGAAAGGAATATGTGCAGTGGCACCATAAAAGGGAGCTGGAGAGGAGGTAAGAGAGTTGTAGTGCAGCACACTTGCTCCTTCTTCAAATTTCTTTTCATATTGAGGCTTAATAGTTGTAATGACAGTACTGATATCCAGTGTCAAGTCTGCTGGGAATCTCTCTTTAATAATGAGTAACAAGCACATGGGTTTGTAAAACAAACATTAACACACAAAAAATAAAATAAAATACACAAAAACTAGATAATATCCCAGCACATCTGGATATGGAAACCTCAGTGTGACTGCAAGTAGCATTCACTGTGTTGTGAAAAAGAAACAAAAAAATAACTAATTAAATACCTAATTTCAACCCTACAATAAACTGTTATAAATGTGCAATAACACATCCAGCATATGGAGGTGATAATGTGATATTGGGCTCACAATAGCGCACCAAGAATTTAACAATACTTTTGGGAAAACATTCCAATTTTTTCCCTTTCCTAAATACAGAATGTTTCACAAACCCTGAACTGTGTTCTAAAGAATCTGTAATTGGTGTAGAATGTTCCAGTCGAGGATCAACTTGACGATATACAGAGGACCCTGGTATTTGTGGAGATTAGACCAGAACTGTCTGAAAAGCTGACATCTGTGAATACTTGAAATCCCTTATAAAAGCACTTATAACTGCCGATTTTAAATCATTCAAAACACCAAATATACCTTAATATGCATTAATATGCATATTAATGCATATTAAACAATCTAAGCACTACCACAGAAAGTAAGACCTACAGTCTTCCCTATCGCTACTCCTGGATTGGGTGCATCACAAACATCAGCCTACAGCATGTCAAGTTGCATTGTGCATCAGTATTTCATCCTACTAAGCTGTTTTTCCCCAGTATTATAGATATGCTCAATGAAAACATCTGCGAATATGCAAATTTTCTGTGAATTAATACATTCAACAAAAAAATCTGCAAATAAGTGAATATGAGAATACTGAACTGTGAATAGGTCCACTGAATAGTCGTTTTATTGCTTGTCTAATTTTTATGTGATCCGCAAACAAAAAAGCATCGAAATGCTCCTTTTTTGTCATAAATATTTCAATCTAAAACTTTGTCCAAAGAATCTGTTTGGAGTAAAATTATCTACTTCAGGTTTTATAAGTCTATGTATTTGAAAATTTGAAGAGATCTTCAACTGCAATCCACAGTCATTAAGACTTTTGAAACAGCCTGCTAGCTTAGTAGAAAGGACACTCTTAGGGGCTGTTTACAAGACAACGTTGCCGTTTTTGTTTGAATACGCGGGTGAAAACGCACTGCGTTTACACGACAGGGCGCGCAATGGAAATAGTACATACGCCCGGCCTTTAGATGGCAGTGTGCCCCGTGTATGCAGTGTTCCAAGGTTTCCCCCTCACAACCCGGAAAAGAAACATTTCATGATAACTAACAATGGCGGTCTCTGCACGTACAACTGTGGTTGTAGAAGCCTTAAAGAGACCAAATAACTTCAAAAGCTGGATCAGTACTAACAGCATACCTGGATCCGCCATTGTTGTTGTTTTTCTGTAGAAAGTCGGAGTGTGGAAGTCCAACATGGCCGTCGGCGGCTGGCAGTGACGTCATTGTTTTTTCCCATTGTCGTGTAAACAAGAGGACGAATCGCAGAGAAAAACCTCCGCTTTGCTGAAAAACGTGGTCGTGTAAACAGCCCCTTAATCAGAGGCCAACTGGCGGCTAACCTTTTAGCCAGTCATGCTATTCTCATTCTGCTAACAAATTATTCAAATTTAACATTTTAATTACGAACAAAACAAACTCCCATTTTATAGCATTATATCAATGGTATCCAAAGTCAGTTATCAAGGGCAGGTATCTTGCATGTTTTAGTTCTCTCCCTTGTTCAATACACCTGAATGGTTCATTAGCAGAAGCTCTGCAGAACTTTGCCATGCTGAGGAACTAGCTGGACCAGCTTTGTTGGAGTAGAAACACATAAAAAAACTGGCAGGACACCGGCACTTGAGGACTGGAGCTGGACAACTATATCTTATATGTTTAGCAGTTTTGTATCCCACCTTTTTGAGGACCTGCTCTGACAAATAATGATTTAACATTTCTATATCTTTCTCTTGTGGGAAAATGTTTGGCTATTACTCCAAGAAAAATATGTGCAACGTGATCTGTGATGGGAAGTTTGTGGTTGTTTTTTTTTTTTTGTGGAGCTATGATCTGAAAAGGGCTCAACTACCATAATTTTCGGACTATTGAGCACACCTGAATATAATATAATATATAATACCAGCTAAATCTGAAAAGAAAATACATTTTTTACCTATATAGGCCGCACCTGAACATAAGCTGCACATTTTCACGTTGTAACACCTGGCTCACACCGGCTGTAGAAGCGCCACCCCGCGGCTCCATTAGGCGTCCTTGTTAACTTATGGTTTAGTTCACACCAGACGTGAAGCGGCCCGATCCTCCGCGCCTGGCTCGCGTAGTGAAACGATTATTTCGACGTATGGTCTATATTTTGCGCGAGCGATCAGCGTCAATTCTGGCAGGAAGTCACACCAAGACACACAAGCAAATCCGGTCAATTTTCAATATAAATGCAATGTTTCAAATTAAAATACTGCAATTGACAAATGCCATCATATTTGTGTATTTAAACAGACTATAGAGATGAAAATACAAACACACATTCGAGGATATTTACTTGCCCATGATGAAAAAAATAGCTCTGAAAGACAACAGCTGAGCAGAAGTACTTGTCGACCGTGGCGGAGAAATACACATCTGGTGTAAACAGGGGGGCAGCCGATAGCACGCGGTTTTCGTGAGCGTGCAGCTTCGCAGTGCTTCTGCAGGCAGTGTGAACCAGGCGTACACTGAAGATTTTTCTGTTTCAATTATTTTTTTCTTTTTTTTCAAACTTTGCCTGAAAATCATCAGGACGGTATCAACACAATCACTTTACTGACTCGTGAATCATGATTCACAAACCCAAGTGACTAATTTATTGACTCATTCCTGTTACTAATAGTAAACTAATTGCATTAGTAGAAATATATGTAGCTTACAATAAAATTTGCAGAAAGAATAACATAATAAACATTAAGAAATTAATGTCTTGACAGAAAGCTGGTACTTGGAAAATGTTGCATTTAGTGAAGTAGTACCTTGTGATCCTTGTTCTAAGAGCAGTGTTTCCCCTACATAGGCCTAGCTGTGGTGCCGCGCCGCGGCTACATTTTCAGCGATACGGCAACAAAATGCTAAACAAATTATTTTACGGGGACGAGGTGATTTCTTAATAGAACCTGCGCTGCCGCCTCGTGAGGAAGCAGCGGTTCTCTACTGTCAGAGATCTGCACGTGATCAAAGTGTGCCAAGAGGCACGGGGGAGGGGGCTTAACTGATCCTCGCTGAGTCTCGTTCAGTCTTGTTAAGTGAAGGTCGAGCGTGTCATACAAGCGTAAAAGGACAAGAGAGAAGGTAGCTGTGGTTAAATTGCTTTTGGATTTTACAAGTTAAACAGGCATTTCGTTAAAGATATTGATGAGCAGGGCTCACGATTGTATTTTTAAGTAATTGGCCGTAGCCATTGACTGGTAAGGCCGTAGCACTAAAGTAGACTAGTGAAGTTGACACTAGCTTAAACAATGTTGCCACAGTAACGAACGCTTTCACGCCACATTTTATCATTGTATTGTGTCACTGGTTACAATTTCAGATGAGCCTGCTCAAGTATTTTTCAAAAAACAAACAGGCATCTGAGGAAGAGCTCCAGTGTAGGTGAAGACTGACTTGAGAAGACGGCTGCAGGGGGATCACCTAGGGTTGCCAGCCATCCCGTAAAAAATGGAATCGTCCCATATTCAGAGAAAATATTACACGTTCCGTTTAAGGTGAGAAGGAACGCGATTTGCCCCATATTTCAGCTAGAATGAAAAAAAGATACAAAGATGGAGTTATTCTGTCTTTACGCTGCGCAGCTGCCTCGTCTTCTCTCATTCTCTCCCCTCCCTCCCCTCTCCTGTTGCTCCTTCATTCATGACACTGATCAGCTGATCGGCTTTTCTGTCGCAGTCCCGTCTCTGTTTGTTTATCGCAGACTTTGCCCTAGAAAGAGGAAACCAGCTGATGTTGCGCTAAACAACAGCAGCACGTTTAAGCTTGATAAACTGTTTTTAGAATTCATTTAATATTACTTTCTGATGTTTGCTGAAGCCACAGCCCTAAAAGCTGCTGGTCATGTTATCGGTTTGGATATGTGGTGAGATGGAAACATGAAGATGAAACCAGGAGATGTTCTTACTGAATCATCAGAGCTGAACAGGTGATGGAGAAACACGTTTACCTTTTAGGTGACATGAATGAGTTGAAGGGAAGTTATAAACTGTTTTTGAGAGACAAATAACACCAGGATCCTTTTATGTAGCTGACAGCTGGTAACTGTGCAGGGGCGGCTCTAGCAAAGTTTTGCCCGGGGGCCAGGTAGGGCATTAACAGGAAAAGGGGGGGCAAAAAGACATACTTTTCTTTCTTATTCTCATTTAAAACGTCTAGCTTTTAATAAATAATTATCTGAATCTTACAACCAATTGGATATAGTGGTCATAAATCCTTTATCATATATAGTAAATATTAAATCTAATACAGTATATATCCAAGTAAGCTATAGTACTTTTTCCTTTGGGAAGGTACCATCTGTGCAGTCTGCAATTCTGTCAAAGAAAGATGTTGAATCTATTTAATTATTATAGAAAAATAATTCATTTCTGTATATTTGTTTTACATGTGCATTAAATCAAAGTCTATTAGGTCGATTAAGCAACATGAGGCGGAGGGTGGGGGGGTGGTTCCTTATTTTTTTTCCTGGGAGTTGGCAACCCTACCTGGCTGCATGTCTGCATCTTAGCATTAATGGGTCACCTTTGGGGGGATTTTAATTCAGTAGGGCCTTGGAGCTTTCTTTCCACACCCCCAGGAAAATAAATTGTCAACATGCCGAGTGTAAATTATGTCACTGAGAATGCTAATGCCAACGTGAGACATTTATGTTTATATGTAAATAGTTGTTTATTGTAAATGAAAAGATGTATGTACCTTTTCTTAGATATATTTTTGTTTTATGCTGTTTAAGCTGAGAAGATGTGACTTTATTTTTGTTGTTGCAGTTAAGTGAGATCGGTGTGTTCATAATAAAACATTGACATCAAGTTGAGGTAAGTGTCATAACTCCTCGGATACACAATCGCGGTGCAGCAGCTCCGGTCGGTCTCAACAAGCACCACAGCTACAAAAATTTCTAGGGGAAACACTGAAGAGGTTTGAGAACCACAGCCGAACAACATATCTAACCTCCTCCTCAGCTCAAGTATTATCATGGTGTTCATCCTGTGGCTTTAGCACTCACTGCAAGTTTGTGGTAATGTAGTGGTGAAGGATTGATTGGGGGAGATAGTATTATAAAATAATTTATCATTTGCAGAGAGGCAAAGTGCATGGTGAGTAGATACGCTGCTTATATAACAGCTGTGGTGCATAATGTGCTGATGCGAGTCTGGGTGTGCTCTGTACCAAAGAGCCATCTGCTGTATTTACCATTAATAGAAATTTAGTACTTTAGTGCAAAGAGTTTAATATTCCAGAATCCAACTCAATTCTCTTGTGATTCTGCTACATTAAGTGGTATAATAATTTTAGTGCTGTTTAACAAGCAAGGTAAACCATGCACAATCAAAATGCTTTAAAGGAATAATTTACACATTGCATCTTACCGTGCTTCTTTAATGCAGCCTTGGCATGTCTCACTGCCTCCCAGGGGCTGGGGATGTCCAGGAAGACCGCATCTGCGACCCCAGTCACTCCAAACCCATCCTTGCACACGTCCTGGTTCCTGACGGTGACCAAGTGATCCACACGGTGCTCCTTGAACTCTTCAACCACCTTTTCTGCCCGCTGCTGGTGGAACTCCACTGTATGCAGGTGGCCTGTGGGGGCAATTGTGCGCAGGATGGCGTGGGAGAGGGACCCACTACCCGTACCTAGAAAACCATAAGGGGCACAAAGAAAGAAGCTTATGAGCAGACATCAAGCTGATTATCAGACTCAAGGAATACAAAGCTTTTAATGTTATGGTTAGAAAACCAGAGAAATTATGATAATTGTTGGTGACTTCAATGTTTAATGACTTCAGGGACAATGACAACCTTCTTTCTAGTGATTTCACTTCTTGCCTTTAAAGTGTTGGACTTAGGCCTGGACGATAATTCAATAATATATATCGATCGATAGACGTGTGGCGCAATAGAAAATAAAGGGGGCGATAAATGAAAAAAAAATTCCCTTCATTCCCATCATAGTCCATCAGGTAGCTTAATACTACAATCATTACTTAGTCCAAACTAGGGGTGCACGATTTTGACAAAAAACCTAATTGCGGTTTGTCTGAGAAATATTGCGATGCGATTTTCGATTTTTACTTTCGATACATTTAAGGGCATAAAACTAAAATTATGAATGAAATATATTGTTACTTTTACAACACAGTCTTGTACAACTTGACACACAATGCGAACAATATACAATAACCTAAAAAATATTTATGTGGCCAAGGCCCTCTTCTGGCTTTTGTCTGCTGTTGAACCTGAAAATCTCTAATATAAACTACATAGTGATTGAGGTAATGAGATTGTTCAATGCTTTGTGATTATTAAATACCTGAACCTAAATACCAAAGAATAAGACATAATGGAAATTAACTTAAACAGGTAGCTTAAATTTTTTTTTATTGACGAATCTTTGCCATTGAAAAATTGAAAATGAACTCTTATTAGATTTACAATTAGAAAAAAAATCTTCTGCTGTCCACTGCCATTTATTAGACATGAAACTGTTATATTGCACACATTTTAAAATAAATGACAAGAACAATTAAAAACAAGACCTTATCCAGCCTTCTGCAAGATAAGACGTAGTAACCTGAGAGTAGGGTACTCCCAGCAAAAACAAAAAAGGAACCACCCCCCACCCTCCGCCTCATGATGCTTAATCCACCTAATCGACTTTAATTTAATGCACGTGTAAAACAAATGCACAGAAATGAATTATTTTTCTATAATAATTAAATAGATTCAACATATTTCTTTGACAGAACTGCAGACTGCACAGATGGTACCTTCCCGAAGGAAAAAGTACTATAGCTTAGTAGGATACTGTATTAGACTTAATATTTGCTGTATACGATAAAGGATTTATGACCACTATATTCAATTGGTTGTAATAGTCAGATAATTATTTATTAAAAGCTAGACATTTTAAATGAGAATAAGAAAGAAAAGTATGTATTTGTGACCCCCTTTTCCTGTTAATGCCCTACCTGGCCCCCGGGCAAAACTTTGCTAGAGCGGCCCATGCACAGTTACCAGCTACATAAAACGATCCTGGTGTTATTTGTCTCTCAGAAACAGTTTATAACTTCCCTTCAACTCATTCATGTCACCTAAAAGGTAAACCTGTTTCTCCATCACCTGTTCAGCTCTGATGATTCAGTAAGAACATCTCCTGGTTTCATCTTCATGTTTCCATCTCACCACATATCCAAACCGATAACATGACCAGCAGCTTTTATAGCTGTGGCTTCAGCAAACATCAGAAAGTAATATTAAATCAATTCTAACAACAGTTTAACAAGCTTAAACGTGCTGCTGTTATTTAGCGCGACACCCACTGGTTTCCTCTATCTGCTAAAAGGCCGCGATAAACAGAAACCGGACTGCGACAGAAAAGCCAATCAACTGATCGTTGATCAGTTTCATGATTGAAGGAGCAACCAGGAGTGGGAGGGGAGAGAATGAGAAAAAACGAGGCAGCTGCGCAGCGTAAAGACACAGAATAACTCCAGCTTTGTGTCTTTTCATTCTAGCTGAAGTACAGGACAAATCGCATTCTTTCTCACCTTAAGACGGAACGCGTAATATTTTCTCTGAATACGGGACGATTCCGTTTTTTACGGGATGGTTGTCAACCTGAGCGTGGCAGCGGAGAGAGACTGACAGCAGATATCTGCAGCCAGGTTCCTCTGCCGCTACCCGCTGAGAACAGTGAGAAATACATTTTGCTTTCACATTGAACAAGTCGCCAAAAGTCTCTTGCAACACATGGAAAAGCCCTTATATCTGTCACTAGTCACTTAAAAAAAAAAAAAAAACGTTGCCAGGGGGTCGGAAAAGTCGGGGAAGGGGGGGGGGGGGGGGGGGGAACCTCAGCCTCCTGAGGTTAGGGTATCGCAGGAGTTAAAACCTCAATATCAATGCGATAAAGGTTAATCGTGCAGCCCTAGTCCAAACCAATCATAAACACAGACCCAGGCATGTCCTTCACTGAGCTTTGGCTCCTCTCAAACCACAAAAGAGAGCAAATGACTTGAAATGCAACACGTCTCAGCACGGAGCAGCGGAGGAAATTCTTTGGAAAAACTTTTCAGTAGTTCACCAGCAGGTACATGTTGGGTCCCGTTATGAACCCACTACACTACACTTTTTCCCCATCCTGACACAGAATTAAAATACACTACAATAAACACTAAAATTACACATGATATAGAACAATAAGTGCAACTTATTGCAACTTATTTATCTGATTTAGTATTAAATACTGATAGGGTTATTATAGTGGGGGACTTCAATATTCATGTGGATACTGAAAGTGATAGCCTAAATGCAGCCTTTAATGCTATTTTAGACTCAATTGGCTTTACTCAAAAAGTACAGGGATCGACCCACTCAGGTAAACACACTTTGGACCTTGTACTGACATACGGTATTGAGTGTGAGGAAATAACAGTCCACCCACATAACCCGGTCCTGTCTGACCACTTCTTGATAACTTTTGAATTTACTTTAACTGACCATCTTAAATCTGAAAGAAAATTTCATTATAGTAGAACTTTATCAGACAATGCTGTAACAATTTTTAAAGAATCTGTACCATTCTTACTTTCCTCAGTGTCTCAGAGTAACACAGTGGATGGCAGCAATTCTATCTCTAACCCTTCAGAAATTGATGGTCTGGTTCACAGCGTTACGTCATCCTTGCGTTTGGCATTAGATAGTGTAGCCCCATTAAAAAAGAAAGTGGCTAGCCATAGGAGGCTGACTCCTTGGTTTAACGCAGAGTTGCGTACTTTAAAGCAGAATACTAGGAAGTTGGAGAGAAAATGGCGCTTTACACATCTAGAGGATTCCTATTTAACCTGGAATAACAGTCTACTGCTGTATAAAAAGACCCTTCGACAAGCTAGAACAGCATATTTTTCATCATTAATAGAGGCGAATAAAAACAATCCTAGGTTTCTTTTTAGTACAGTTGCCAAACTTACACAGAGTCATAGCTCTGTTGAGCAAACTATTCCCCCGGCTCTTAGCAGTGATGATTTTATGAGATTCTTCATAAATAAAATAAATTTTATTAAAAATAAAATCATTGGCACCCTCCCAAACATGATTACTTCTTCCTCAGTAAATGAGTCAGTATCGGAAAGAACTGTAGAACCTCAGTATTGCTTAGGCTGTTTTGATTCAGTCGAGCTTTCAGAATTATCAAAAATATTAGCCTCATCTAAATCTTCAACTTGTATTTTGGACCCAATCTCAACCAAATTATTTAAAGAAGTGTTCCATTTGGTTCCTGGCCCCATTTTGGATATGATGAATCTATCCTTAGTAAACGGATACGTACCACAGGAATTTAAAATAGCTGTAATTAAACCTTTACTCAAGAAACCTTCCCTTGATCAAGATGACTTAGTGAATTACAGACCTATATCTAACCTTCCTTTCTTATCCAAAGTCCTTGAGAAAATAGTTGCTAATCAAGTCTGTGAACATCTAAACAGTAACGAGCTGTTTGAAGAGTTTCAGTCAGGTTTTAGAGCTCATCATAGCACTGAAACAGCACTGGTGAAGGTTACTAATGATATTCTCATGGCCTCAGATAATGGACTGGTGTCTGTTCTGGTTTTGTTAGATCTCAGTGCTGCTTTTGACACAGTCGATCATAATATTCTCTTAGAAAGGCTTGAACATGTTGCAGGGATCAAAGGAACAGCACTAGGCTGGTTTAAATCATATTTGTCTGATAGATTCCAGTTTGTTCATCTAAATGATAAATCATCTTCACTCTCAAGGGTTACTTGTGGAGTTCCACAGGGTTCTGTCCTTGGACCAATTCTTTTCACCATATATATGCTTCCAATTGGTAGAATCATTAGACAGCATGGGATAAATTTCCACAGCTATGCCGATGATACACAACTATATTTATCCATAAATCCTGATGAACCCAGTCAGTTAGGTAGATTACAGGCATGTCTGGAAGACATAAAAGCATGGATGACCCTAAACTTTTTGCTTTTAAATTCTGACAAGACAGAAGTTGCTGTCTTTGGACCAGAAGTTCTTAAACAGAAACTGATTAGTCAATCACTTCATCTGGATGGCATTAAATTGGCCCCCAGTAATAACGTAAAGAACCTCGGCGTTATTTTTGACCAAGACTTGACATTTAAATCCCATATTAAACAGGTTTCTAGGATTTCCTTCTTTCACCTCAGGAATATTGCTAAAATTAGAAACATCCTGTCCAGGAGTGATGCTGAGAAACTAGTCCATGCATTTGTTACCTCAAGGCTGGACTACTGTAATTCTTTACTATCAGGAAGTCCACAAAATGCCATTAAAAGCCTTCAGTTGATCCAAAATGCGGCAGCAAGAGTTCTGATGAATATTAAAAAGAGAGATCACATTTCTCCTGTTTTAGCTTCCCTTCATTGGCTCCCTGTTAAATCCAGAATAGAATTTAAGATCCTTCTTCTTACATATAAAGCCCTTAATAATCAAGCTCCATCATACATCAGAGATCTAATTGTTCCATATGTTCCTAAAAGAGCACTTCGCTCTCAGACTGCAGGTTTACTTGTAGTTCCTAGGATCTCTAAAAGTAGAATGGGAGGCAGATCTTTTAGTTTTCAGGCTCCTCTCCTGTGGAACCAGCTCCCAGCTTTAGTCCGTGAGGCAGACACTCTGTTTACTTTTAAGGCCAGGCTTAAAACTTTCCTTTTTGATAAAGCTTATAGTTAGAGTGGCTTAGGTCATCCTGAGCTATCTCTGTAGTTATGCTGCTATAGGCTTAGACTGCTGGAGGACAGACTTACCAATTTTCTTCACTCTGCTACTTCCTTTTCTCCTACGACTCTCCAGTTGTATTACAATACATTCTGTTATTTCGGCTGTTAACTTTGTTTTCTCTCAGTGTTTTTCTCCCCATCGAAGATACACCTGGTCTGGTATCCTGCTTGGCTGCAATGCCCTGTTGGACGGGGGTCATCGACTGGAATGATCCTCTCAGTAACTGAAGATCCACTGTGTCCTGTTATCAACTTTTTCCTTTCTGTAACATAGAAAGTTCTCTTATATCGGATCTTCTGTTCCTTCTGTGTTCTGCTCTGTCTTCTCAAACCCCCAGACGGTCGTGGCAGATGGCCGCTCCTACTGAGCCTGGTTCTGTTGGAGGTTTCTTCCTGTTAAAGGGGAGTTTTTCCTCTCCACTGTCGCTACATGCTTGCTCAGTATGAGGGATTGCTGAAGGATTGCTGTGGTTGGAAATCTGCCCAACCTCACGCCAATGACTGACGCAATCTGCTGGGATTCCTTAAATAGGAAACTTTTTAACTGATTGGAATGTTGGTATAATTGTATTGAAATGACTTCTTGTTAAGTGCCTTGAGATGACATCTGTTGTGAATTGGCGCTATATAAATAAACTGAATTGAATTGAATTGAAATTGAAACTTATCTAACACTATCAACTAAAGTCTATTGTGCACTAATTCACTGTAACTACAACCGAGGCAATTAAGATTACATAATCTAAAATCTAATCTAAAATTTAAAAGGCTATGCTAAAAAATGTAACTAAATGCTAAGCTAACAAATCAATAACCTGATAAACGCTGTAAACACTTGCCATTCCAACTCGCTACGGAGGGATGGCCTAGACTGGGCTTGTTTTATATTCCACAGAGGCAGGAAGGCTGACGTCAGTAACACCCGCTGACGTCAGTAAACCAATTTATCAGCAAAAAAAGAAAAAAGAAAGTTGATCTGGGGGTGAGTTGCACTTCCGGAATGAAGTTCATCATACAGGTATGGCTTCCGGTATGATGGCCCATGTGTTTGGCTTTCCGCTGCCGGTCACCATCTCTCTCTTTTCTTAATTGTAGCTCTTTTGATTGCTTTCTGTTTTGAGGCTACGACATCCATCTGCGTTTCTGATCAGCAAACACTTCTGGCCTTCAGTTATGCATGCAGGCTAAATAGCCCTCTTCCTCCGGAGTAAGCATACCCCTGCTGGCGGATACATCTCCATCCAACCCGTTCTCATCTCAGGGCGTCCTATTTGGACGTTTTGTCACGTCCTTCGGCGTTTTCTGCCCACGGATATAGCACCCATTTACGTATAATGACACGCACATGGCTTTCAATCAACTTCAATGTAAAACCATCCGCGATGTTATTACACGCTCAGGGCTTCGCTAGTCATCAATTCACCTCGTCATTTACAGACTACACAGACTAAAAGACGTTTCAAGCAACAACAATTTACGTTTGCTCTATGATTAGGATTGCCTACATGTCATTGTTTTCCATTATTTAGCTTTAAAGAAGAGTCTATTTGCAATTTTCAACACCCTTATCGCCTGTGACACTACGCTCGGCTTAACCACCTCCAATGCAACCCACTCGCGTTTTACAGGACGCACTTGGACTTTGCCAGTCAATCTAAGTGCGTGATATCAGACGCTTTCAGCAACAGTAGCCTATAGGCTACAATTTCGTTTAGTTTTAATTTAGTCTGTGGTAGCCTAATTTAAACCTGAATGTGGTATCCTAATTAAAACACTGCCATATAGGTTTCATGCTCCCTTTATTGTCCTCGGGAGTATATTGAGGACAATACAGGACGCAGTTGGACTTTGCCAGTCAATCCAAGTGCGTGATATCAGACGCACTTAGATTGCGTCTGATATCACCCTGCCACTATTTTTTTTCTCAGGTTCGTACTTTTTATTTATTTTATTTTTTTATTTAACCACAATGTCAGTACAATTCAGTAACATCTTGGCATCTTCAATACAGCCACTAATTTCTGTAGCGAATTGAGGCGCACAACGTTATGACGTCACCAGCGAAGCTTCGTTTTGCCAGAATCAACAGAAGCGCAAGCAGGTAAGCAGGGGAGAGTATCTTTTTTTTAATCATGAAATAACAGTTTTGATGGTATTTTTAGCCATTTTAGTGTTTTTGCTACACTTTTCATGGTGCCATGTGTCAGAATGACGTTATTACGTTTCTTGAAGGTGGAACACTGAGTTGCTCCGACTGTAGTTAGCGTGACAGTAGCCTATATTGTTCCTTGAAAGTAACTTTTAGTCATTGTTGTTTATTCTGTTAATGCAAGTGTTGTTTGATCTGCTTGTGTTTGGTGAACATGTAGACTACCTTAACTACGGGATAACAACTTTGTTAGTACCTATCGTGTTAGCTAACCAATCAGCTGTGGCGCGGGGAACGTTGTTGGGAAACGTTGTCAAGGTAGCATCAAGCTGAACCAATCAGAAACGTCGCAGTGACACTTTATGACCGTAGGTAGTGTAGTTCTTTGGCCCGATATTACAAATAATTCCAGTTTTTCTGCAAACGAGGTTGAATCTTTATAAACCTGTGTCTTCTACAGGACCACATACCATCGGTTTACACTGTTGTAACTCGTAGTAAGTCTACCTTCGATGGTTATGACATTATGGCTAATAATTAAATTCGCTAAGGAGAAAATGAATGGGATTTTTACTTCCAGAACCACACTGTTGAGACCTTTGAGATTTTATTTTAATGTAAGGTGCGCTACAAATAAAATGTATTATTATTACCTGTACAAGGCGGACGACACCATCATAAATGAACAGACTGAATAAACGTTTGTTTTAGTATAGATTTAGTTTTTAACTAATGTGATAAATTAACCCCAAGAGGTTAGCTGAGTCGATATCAGTTTTTCGAACTGTTATTATTATTATTAATAATAATAACAATAACAACAATATGGAATTTATGTTAAACAGTGAACAAAGGGAGCTCAATGTTTTCAAAGCAATAAATGGTAATTATTCAAAGAGCGATCCAATTACAGTACTACATTAATTAATGTAAAGGCTAAATCCTATTAAAATTCTAACTTCTACCAGTATTTAACCAATAATTCACACATTAAGATTACATTTTTTTTAGGCCTAGGATGTACCTTATACTGCCCTTTTATTGTGGGCAGCATAAGGTACACCTGTGCACTAATCATGATGTCAGATCAGCATCTTGATGTGGCACACCTGTGAGGTGGGATGGATTATCTCAGCAAAGCAGAAGTGCTCACTATCACACATTTAGACTGATTAGTGAACAATGTTTGAGAGAAATGGTAATATTGTGTATCTGGAATGAATTTTAGATCTTTTAAGTCCATCTCATGAAAAATGGGAGCAGAAACAAAGGTGTTCCGTTTATATTTTTGTTGAGTGTACATGTCTATCTGGAGCTACACTTTATCATCTACAGATTCTTCTAAATGCTGCTGCGAGGCTATTAACAAGGTCCTTAACATATTGCCACATCACGCATCTACTCATGGAGCTTCAGTGGCTTCTAATTACCTACCAGGTGAAACTTAAAATTCACGTCCTGACGTGGAGAGCTTTACATGGACAAACCCCTGTGTAAATCTCGGAACTTTTGAACACTTACACTTCTTTAAGAACTCTGAGGTCATGTGGGCAGGATCTTTCGTCTTTTCCCTATTCCATCGAAGGGTGATCGAGCCTTTTCGGTGGCAGGTCCAGCTCTCTGGAACTCACTGCCTTTATCCCTGAGAACGGTGGACACTGTTGTGGCTTTTTAAAATCCAGCTCAAGACATATCTGCTTGTAATGTGATTTCTTCAATTTTTTTAATGTATCCATTTGTTTTTAATCATTGTTGTGAAGCACTTTGTGATCGTTATCTTGAAAGGTGCTGTATACTGCCCATAGAATCCTGGATCAACTTAAAACAAATTTAATTCTTGAGTTTAAGTGCATCCAGAGCCTTGCCCCCTTCTTATCTGTGTGACCTGCTTCACAGTCCCTCCTTCACGTTCACTCAGATCTTCGCCAGCCACTCATCTTCTTATTCCTTTTTCCCGGCTTATCACCGTGGGGAGCAGAGCTTTCAGTCGCTCTACTCGATTCTGGAACTCACTTCCTCCCGACTAGGGATGGGCATTCGATTAAACTGTCTTCATCAATCATCGGGAGAATTAACAATTGGTTTTCGATTAATCATTGATATTTTTTTTATTAAAATTCAGTGTTCATAGGCTATATTAAAATGCAGTGAGAACAACAAGAAATTTACGGTAGTTGCACAAAGAAAATATGCGCTATAAGCAGCGCAGCCGACAGCTAAAAGACGGTACTCAACACAACTGACGCTCATATTTTTTCTTCTCCAAAATTGTTTAAAAAAAGAAAAAAAAGTCATGTTAAACAATAACTTAATAAAAAAAATCTAATACTTATAAGTCGGATAGTTTTGTGTTACATTTGGCAAAAAGAGTCAAGAAAGAGGATGAGAGAGATCAGCGTACTTAACAATGAATTAGGCTCATTAACAGAGTAAAAAAGACAAAAACAAAAGAAACCTTAACTTATATACAACTTTAGCACCAGTCTATTGATTTTTGTTGAGAAAATGAGCATATTAACATGCGCTGGGGCCAGAGGCGAAAGCAGTCTGGTGAGCAGACTGACGGTCACCAGGCTGCTTTCACGTCTGACTTGCAGCGCTGAGATCACCTGCTGTGAGGGGACAGACGTCGCTGTGATACACATACCTCCGTGCTGACTTGGCAAGCCTCTGGAATCTTGTCTAATTCATTTTCCACCAGTCTGTAGGGGTGCAATCCAGGGGTGGCGGAGCGTCCCTCAGAAAGTAATCAGGGACTTTTTTGTTTGTTTGTTTTTTTTAGTCAAAGTGGGTTTTATTTTCAGTCATCGCCCTGGTGTGGTGAAGTGTTTAATTACTGCCACATAGCAAAATGAATTGCATTCCTTCAAAACTCACTACGCAACAGAACATGCGTTAATTGATCGGTAAAAAAAATAAATATCGATGAAATTCTTAATGATCAATTAATCGATCGTTGATTAATTATGGCCATCCCTACTCCCGACATCAGAAATATTGAATCTCTTCCTTTATCTAAATAACACCTCAAAACACATCTGTCCAAACAGGCTACTTCACTTCAGACACCGATTTTGGTGGCTGCACTGTATACTTATTTTCAGTTTGATTGTTAGTCTATGTATTATTCTGTTTTTTCTTCTCTATAAAGGTGACCTTGGGTTCTAGAAAGGCACCCTTAAAAAATTATTAATACATTTTCTACTATATTATTTTCTCTAGATGCATGGAGCAAAGAGTAACGCATTGCTGTCCCTCCACTGCATGTTGCTCTGCACTGAGGAGAAAAAAAAAGTATTACAGAAAATCATGGTGTGGAAAACAAAGTGCAACCATGTTTTAAAACTCTAGACGGCAAGCTACACGTGTCCTCTAAACACGCGACCGCAGACCAACTAACTGAGCTAAGAGCCTGAATAATTATCCAGCTCATATTCGCCTATTGTATGAAAGAAGAGAAAAATTTGTAGTATTTGGTACAAGCAAGTTTATTTCAAAAGTAAAATTCAACAGTCGTTTATATTACATGTTTGCTTTAGACCAGATAGCGAGATCATAATACTTTTTGTAGATATTATATAGATTTAACTGTAATATTCAGTGGTATATTATGTTTTAACCTTTTTATAATACCATGATGCTGTGGTACTTTAACCACAGCTCATACTGTTACAATCATAGACTGTTTATAAATAGGTGAAAAATCTGTAATAAATATTAAATATACAAAAAAACGGTTATTGGGTTTATGAGAGCTGCACAGTGGTGCAGTTCGTACCACTTTGGCCCCGCAGCAAGGTTTGAACCCTAACTTGGGGTCTTTCTTCATGGAGTTTGCATGCTCTCCACATGCATGTGTGCGTTCTGTCCGGGTACTCCATAGTCCAAAAACATGACTGTTGGTCTCTAAAAAATACAAATAAAATAAAAAACAAGAACAAAAAAACAAGGTCTCTCTAAACTGTCCTTAGGTACGAGTGTGTGCATGGTTGTTTGTCCAATGTATCTTTGTGTTGGCCTGCGATGGAATAGAGACCTAGAGATAAAGATATACTTTAATACCAAAGGGAAATTCCTGCATTGCAGGGCTCTTAAAAACAATGACAGTGTGTGAGAGAAACATCAAAAGTAAGAGATAAAAAAATACATAAACTAATAATATAATAAAAGACATCACCAGAGGTTAAAGAGTTATGCCCTAGACATTCTGTTTAGTGTGGAATTGTAAAGTCTGATGGCTACAGAAAGGAAGGATTTCCTGTGTCGTTCTGTGTAACAAAGACATGGAATGAGTCCGTTACTGAACGTGCTTCTCAGGTTATCCAGCACGTTGTGGAGAGGGTGGGAAGGACTGTCCAGTATGGTTCTTAGTTTGGACAGCATGCTCCTCTCCGACATCACCCTCAGAGAGTCCAGCCCCACACTAACGACATGACTGGTTTTATGGATCATTTTATTGAGTCTGTTGGTGTCAGCCACCCTTAGTCTGCTACCCCAGCACACTACAGCAATAAAAAGGGTACCACCCACCACACCATTGACCGACAGATGTTGAAGAACCTCAGGCGCTTCAGAAGATAGAAACGGCGCGGTCCCTTCCTGGCATCAGTGTTTTTGTGAAGTCCAGTTTATTATCTATAATCAGTCCAAGGTATTTAAAGTCCTCCACTATATCCACATTCACCCCACTGATGGAAACAGGTCTCATTAGGGGTTTTGACCTTGCATGTCCACAACCCGTTCTTTGTTTTTTGCTACGTTGAGCTGCAGATGGTTTTGCTTGCACCACGTGACAAAGTTGCACACCACAGTTCTGTACTCTTCCTCATCATCCTCTATGATAAATCCAACCACTGCAGAGTCATCAGAAGACTTCTGAAGATGGCAGGTTTCTGAGCATTAGTTGAATTCTGTGGTGTAGAGGGTGAAGAGGAAGGGAGAGGGGACAGTCCCCTGTGAAGCTCTGGTCTTGCTGACCACTCTGTGACACACAGTTCTGCAGGCGCACATATTAAGTTCTGCCAGTCAGGTAGTCAATTATCCAGGACACAGGGAGGGGGTTCACCTGCTTGTCTTCTTCTCAACCAGTAGAGCAGGTCAAATGGTGTTGAATGCGCTGGAGAAATAAAAAAAAACATGACCCTCACAGAGCTGGCTGGCTTGTCCAGGTGAGCATAGACACGGTTTAGCAGGTAGACGATGGCGTCCTCAACTCCAAGCTGGGGCTGGTAGGCGAACTGGATTGGATTCATAAATGACTGAACCATGGTTCGGAGCTGCTCCATGATGAGTCCCTCAAAGGTCTTCATGATGTGTTACGTCAGGGCCACAGGCTTGTAGTCCTTCAGATCACCGGGACGCTTCGTCTTTGACAAAGGCATGAAGTCTTCCACATCACAGGGACCCTTTGAAGATGGAGGCTTATCCTGAAAATGTGATGGAGAACTCCACAAAGCTGGGTGGCACAAGTTTTGAGGACTCTGAGGCAGACACCGTCAGGTCCAGCATATTTACCAAGGTGGAGTCTCAGTAGCTGTTTCGGGACCTGGTCCACTGAGGAGGTGACAGAAGTGGGGGGAGGTGATGTGTTGGTCAGTATGGTATAGGGAAAGCAGTGGGCTGAGGGGTGGAGAAGGTGTTAATTGGGATTTCAGAGGAGATTGGGTAGCAAGGAGGAGGAGGGATGTGAGTGGCTGTTGAATGAAGGCTGATAGCAGCAGTCAGTTAAAGCAAATCAGTTAAAGAATAAATTCAACTCAGCCCAATCAACATCATCCTCAACGCTCCCACCACTTTTCTTCAAACCAGGTATAGCTCTCTTGCCACTCCAGACCTCTCTCAAGTTATTCTGCTGGAGTTTGCTCTCCAGCTTCTTCCGGCATGTTTCTTTTTCCTCCCGGACAGATTTTTTCAGTTCTCTCACTCATTTTCACCTCATCACGGTCAATAAAATTTAAAAAGTAGTGCCTTTGGATATAAACGTCCTATTTTGTGTGAAGCACATTGTATTTGTTACAGAAATGATTTTAGTAATAAATCCTCATACCATACACAAAATAACGTAAAACTCAGGTGTTTTTTAACCGTATAACTTACCAAGTTTAGTCGGTGCCCGAAGCATTGTAGTCTTGTCCATGCGTTCACCTCGGCTCAACACCTTATGATGCTTAATCGACCTAATCGACTTTAATTTAATGCACGTGTAAAACAAATGCACAGAAATTAATTTTTTTTCTCGGTAATAATTAAATAGATTCAACATCTTTTTTTGACAGAATTGCAGACTGCACAGATGGTACCTTCCCGAAGGAAAAAGTACTATAGCTTACTAGGATATATACTGTATTAGACTTAATATTTACTATATATGATAAAGGATTTATGACCACTATATCCAATTGGTTGTAAGATTCAGATAATTATTTATTAAAAGCTAGAAGTTTTAAATGAGAATAAGAAAGAAAAGTATATATTTTTGCTCCCCTTTTCCTGTTAATGCCCTACCTGGCCCCCCAGCAAAACTTTGCTAGAGCCGCCTTGCACCAGCAGTTACCAGCTGTCAGCTACATAAAAGGATCCACTGGAGCAGCTCACATACTGAGTGAAAGTGGTGAGAATGGAGTTCAAAGTTAAGTGGTTGAAGTCACCCAAGATGGCAATGAATGCAGACAGGTATTAAGTCTGTAGCTGTGCTATGGAGGAGGGAATGGTGTTTGATACATTGGAGGGTTTGCAGAGGGAGGACCATAAACAGTCAGAATCACAAACAATCACAACCTATCCAGGGTATATACCCTGCGTCTCACCCAATGACTGCTGGAGATAAGCACCAGCCTCCTTCGCAAACCTGCAAGGATAGGCAGGTTTAGATAATGGATTTGTAAAGAGACAGGAACAATTTAAAAGGTATTTGGAAAGACGGTTTACTTGTGAAGCTGTTCTTATCTTTGTATAAACAAAGCATTATCAATGTATGCTATATGAAGAAGATGACTTTGCCCAAATATCATCATAAGATCTTTATGGAAGACCCAGGCAGAGTCTATTTTAGGTGGGTCCAAACAACTTAAAGCTACTCATAGCACACAGTTTCACAGGGCTTTGTCAATAAGTGGAGGCTTGACCTCCAAGGACATTAATTTCCCTGTAGTTTGCTAATGTAAAGCGAGGGAAAGGGAAAGCTGTGCTGTTCATGTGACTTACAGTAAGGGGAGGGAAGCTACGTGTCAGAACCAGAGAGAGAGAGACCAGCGGATCCCATCCTACACCCAGACTTTTCATTTTAACTCATGAAATTATGTCACCACCGCCTTTGTTGGGGGCCACAATGAAGGCTGTGTTCTCAAACATGGCTGGAACCTTCACACTGCTGGGCCGGATAGAGGGTCACAGTTTAACAGTTAAGGGACTGTTCACAACGGTGCTAAAAAAAAAAATTATAAAAACTTTAAGATTGTTGAAGAAATGGTCCTTCAAAACAGCAAAGAAAGACAGCATTGTTTTATCATCCCCTTTCATTATCAAATTATAAGTGTCTTATTACGGTGAAGAACTCACTGTTCAGTTTTTCAGCCCTCTCAGAGTACAGTGAGCATTGAAATTATGTCTGATTACAGCATCCTCCTACATTCCCCATTAGCTGGGGGAGAAAAAAATCCATCATAGAAGGACTGAAGTTGGTTGTTTTCTTTCATCAGGCTTGATGCAACTTAATGATTAAAATTGTTTTCCTTAAAAACGTATTAGCTGTAGAAAATGATCGTGTTGTGTTAATAGAAGCCTGGTGAACACACCAATTACCCTCTTAGGACAGTTTCATATCCGCACAGCATAAGGTTCCCAACGAAGAGGTTTTAGTACGCTGACGCAGGATACATGGCCGCTCTGATCTTTTCTTTGGCTGCTCGATTATGGATAAAATTATATTCTTGCTTATTTAAATCATTTTAAACAATAAACCATCAGGTCTGGTAATAAATTAGATTAATAAAATTAAATAATAAAATAAAATATGAATACTAATAAAATTAATCAAATTAATAAAAGGGAAACAAGAAAGATGATGAAGAGGTAGAAAAAAAGAGAGAGGGTGAGTTGAAGATATAAGAGAGGAAGGGGAATAAAGAAAATACAACATCCTAGTCTGCTTCTACACCTGCATGATGACAGAGAGTTAAAAAAAACAATAAAACAAATCAAACAATGCAAACTGAGAACTACACAACCACAACCCACAAAAAGATATAGAAAAACAACAACAGCATCACTGAAAAGCTCATGGAACGATTATTACAAGATGTATTTGTGGTGACCTCAATCCAAGAATGCATCTGTAAACACACAGTACATAGCTGTTAGCTTCCAGCTGCATTCAGGTAGTAAACTGAGGCTGGCGGGAGTGAAGCAGATGGAGTTAAAGCAGGATATTCACAGTAACAACGCATCGCCTCTTCGTAAGTCCAAACATGCACTGATTGGCGACTTACGTCTGTCTTAGATGCCATATGCCTCTTATAACCCCACTGCAACCAGCCCCCACGGGGCCGTGGGGGCTGGTTGCAGAGTAGTCCGATTTTAATTGCATTATCCAGCAAGAGTAGTCAAGCTTCTGAAACTCCAGTTCGGTTCGATTCCAGCTGGACTAAGGTGTATACACGCATTTAAAAAGTCTGATTTCAGTCGGACTAAGGCAAAAATTCGAATTTCTCTCGCTGCATGTAAACGTACTGACGGTAATCCCCACACCTGTGTGTGTATGAGCATGCTGGTGCATATAAGGTTTCTCCATACAATAGCTGCTTTGAGGAGCTATCGATCCGCCTTCCAGGAATCAACGTAGACACGAAGGAGATGGGATGCAATGCAGAGGCCCAGAGGACTGGAGTGACGAGCTCATAGGCTTTGCCGGCAGCCAGCTATACCAGAGCGGATCCAGACATGGACCCGGAGACCAGAGGGCACCTTACCCCCCAGTGGGGCACGACCAGGAATCAGCCAGGCCGCAGAGTCCATGGCCAGCCATTGGCCAACATACCCCGCCGCTAATCCCCACAGCCAACATCCCAATGCCCCTTTGCCCCATGTTGGGGCGCCACAACAATAGCCACAGCGGACGGACAGTATCCCCAAGCCAGGCCAAGCCAGAACCCAGACACCAAGCTCAACCAGCTCCAGAAGCTCAATCCTGCACACTGCAGCGCACCAAGACCAAGCATTTAATCAAGGCCAATTAAACCCAACAAGCGCCACACCAAGGCCACCCACCGGTTTATCTTCTCTGGGGCCTCCTCCATTAACGATCCGTTCACAGATCACAAACCAAACCACAGGGTACAGGTCATTTTGCCCCTCCAGTTTCACGCCAAACTTTTTCAGGTACAAAATGGTGCCATCTACTGCATCTTTGCTGTAATTAATAAATTATTTCTTAGCTCTTTTTGTAAAAAGTAACAAATGAATCTTGAGCCATAAACTGTGTTAAAGCAGCATGGTTAGGTTGGAGGTATGTAGGACCCACCTCCTTCTGCAAACTTAAGACTCATGCAGATTTATCAGATGTACATGTGTTGATAAATTAAGAGTTTACAGTTAAGAGGAACTAGAGTGGCTGGAGTACACTTCTATTTGAGTTCCGTTCTCAAAGAGTGTCTGGATCCAATCAGCATGACCGCACAATAAATCTGCAAAGCCACAATGCCGATGGTTTCAGTTTAAGAAGTTCCACAGATACAAATGATGGACAACAGCCAGGTCTCAAAGAACCACATCAAACATGATCAACACTGGTTTGAAATTAAATAGAGGTTTTCTATCCAATTCAGAACACATTTTCAAAAAAATAATGGGATAAATTAGAGTATAATTTCATTCCTAATGCCTTTAGAAATTATTTACTTCAGTAAATACATGAAGCAGGGAGTCTCTACAAAGAGTATTTTAACAACCAGTTGCCCTCATTGTCGAGATGACTCTCCAACGAAAACGTCAAGCTTCAGGAGGATGAGAATGTGAGCCACAGACTAAGCCGGATAGGAAATCAGCAGCGGAATGGAAAGATTTTACAGGTGGAGAAAATCAACTGGAAACGGTGACTAAATGTTCCAGTCTGACAAAGCTAAACTGAGGATGCAGTTAAAAAAAATATTTACTAATTTAAACAATTAAGACTCAGCCTGAACAGCTGTCACTGAACTAGTGGCCAGAACCTGAATAGACGGACACCTCCATGTGCTTAATTTGGAAGTTATGAGAGTTAAGTGATAAAACAATAAAAAAAATGGAAAGAGGATGGCAAGACTGCAAACATTATGAGAGCCATCAACCAAACTGAGGGCAATAATCAAAGAAGCATTCAAGAGGTACATGGTACCTCTGGAGGAGCTGCAGATCTCTGCAACTCCTCCAGAGGTACCAAGTACGCTCCTCCAAGTAACCCCAATAACTTCTCTTAAAACAGAAACGAGAAGAACTTCATGAAATCCAAATAAAACACCTAAAGTTGAAATGTGACTAAATGTGAAGAGCTCAACAGATGAGAATACTTTTGAGTGGGAGCATGCCGACATAAAACCCCCCCACCACATTTCATTGCTTATGAAACTAGCTTTGGCACGACTGGTATCCATGCTGTAACATCCTTTATTTCGAGGTTGCAACAAAAAAAAAATAATAATCAAAAATTTTTTTTAAATAAATACACTAAAAATGTTGAATCAGTTCTGCTTTAGCTTTATCTTGATTGTGAGCTCCTCATTTTAACCAACAGTTAAAAGTGTTTAACAAGGAGGTAAATATAACAGAGATGCGACCAGTCAGATCCATTATCAGTATCATCATCCAATTTGGATATCAAACTGAGGCCACCAATTCAACCGCCAAGGGTACGGTTTTGCTCACCTGCAGGTCAAAATTTCTCTTGAGCCATAAGCTTACAGTCGAAATGTTGCTTCACACATCTATAATAAAATACACATAGTATTCTGATAAACTATATGAAAAGATGTTTCATATAGGTCAACAGTAAGGATGAACAGATATACAAATTTGGGACAATATTGATATTATTGCTGTTATGACTGATAACCGATATGTACCAACATATCAACATTATATAAATTTCAGTTGAAAAAAAAAAAATGCCCACACCACCTACATTGCTTCTGTGATTCAGTTAAAAACCCCACATTCCTATGCTAAATCACTTTCACATGACCAAACAAATACCAAATATCCAGCCAACAAATTGCAACAAAATGGAATTACCGTAATGTTTAAATTATAAGCCGTTACTTTCCCCCCCACACACTTTGGACCCTGTGGCCTACTCAACAACGTAGCAAATTCATAGATATTTTTTACAGGCTAACGGCCCCCAGAGGGCACTATAACAGGAAGAAAAGTGAGACAGGCATGTTATCAAAGATTGTGCCCCGAGGGAGACACTACCGGTAGTTTTCCTGCACACTCCCTCATGATGTAAAACACACGAAGAAATGCATATAATGCAGTTTTTAAGTTAAGGCAATGGTTTTGTGAGACATTGGAGGAGGCAGTGGGGGGAATGAGTGAGTATAAAAAGACGACAAAAGCTTTCAGAGGACAAAGATACTGAAGTTGATGACTTAAGAGGCTTTAGTGCGCATGAGGAAGATGAAGATAGTGACCAATGACTTTTCTGGTATGCTAAAGTATGTTTTATTTTCTAACCAGACATGTTACCGTCGTGTTGTGCTGATGGCGTAGTGCCGATATTCAGGTGGTTTGTAAAGAAAAAAGAAGAAGCAAGTCTTAAATTAAAACTAATTTAAGTAAATATCCTTCTGTGTAAATATCTCATGTTACAGCATGAAAATGTGCGGCTTATATTCAGGTGTGGCCTATATATGTACAAAATGTATTTTCTTTTAAAATTTAGCTAGTGTAGCTTATATTCAGGTGTGTTTACTAGTCGGAAAATTACGGTAAACAGTTGTAAATATCGAGCAGATACCAACAAGTTAAAAAATTACTAACTTTTATTAACTTGCACCTTTTTTGTAGAGACATTAAGTTGAGGTGGAAAATACAAGAATGTGCTTCGTGCAAATATTTAAGCAGCCTTCTGCAAGATTGTTAGAGAAACAAATCAGAAAACTGTGCAGCAACTCAGCTCAAGACACGTCATGCAAAGTAAAACATGGTGGTTTGCCGGATAAGGAAAAACCAGGACAGAGGTCAAGTGACTTAACTTCCCAGCAGTCAATTTGGAAACCGAAAGCAACAGAATGTCTTCTCATCCTTAACCCACTGTAGAGTCTTATTGCCTGAGTAGGATAAGGTTCTTAACCTCATGCTACATGTTGTAGTGCAGCAACCTGATGCCAACTGCATGTGGCTGCAGCTATTCTGGTTGATGTTGAGTGTAAACGGTGCCATGACAATACTGGACTGAAACCAAAGTTGTGCTACAATAGTTGTACCAACTAACAGATAAATCCATAAAAGTTTGACTGTTACAGGTTTATAAAACCATTGATATTTTGGCTGTTGCCATAGATAAGTACAAATTAATCAGTTTTGCATGAATGCTTAAAAAACATTAGCCAAGCTATGCAGGCATGACTAAATACAGAGCTGTAGTAAATTATAAGGTGTATTTCCCCATTGTCAAGAGACGATTATCAATAACAGATAGCTGGTTGGCACAGAATTGTGAGAGCATTAAACAGCATTATCAACTTAGAGCTCACCTAGTATAAACAAAAGCTGCTCTCTGAACCAAGCTCACCATGGTTATTAACCACCTCAGTAACACATGGGTCATTGATGCAATCATAAAATGACTGAATAAAGCAGGACTTTGATCCTTTAACTCCAGCTGTGAATGTATACCCTGATATGAATGCATGTTTGCTCAATCAGACGAAGTGAGGTAATCTTATTTAAAGCAAGAGCAGTTGCTTCAAGTGCTGAATAGACAGACTGTATGTGGAAGTCATTTATACTGTTAAGAAACTTCCCATCTCAACTCACATACAGACCAGGCACTACACAAGCACAATCAGTAACGTAGAATTTTGCAAGGTCAGCAGCAATACATGTTGAAGCGCTGCGTCTCACACACACACCAACACAAGTTTACACTCCCATCTAAACTAGAGTGGAAGACCAAAGGAAGAAACAGAGAGCAAACTACACTACAATATGTAACACAACCACTGGGGAAAAAAAACAACAGAACAAACAAAACACTTCTCATAACGTGTGAGTGAAACACACCTGAGGCCCAGGGTCACAGTGGAGTTTTTATGGGTAAAAACATCTGGTGCAGAATCAAAAGGTGTGAACATTAAAATTAGCTACTGGCCACTAGGAGTGTGCCGATTCACAATAAAACGATTAATTGTGATGGGAAACATGCAAACTCGATAGCGATTCAAAAGTGTTGAAAGACCAATTAATTTTCAATATAATTAAATGAGAAAAACAAAGTCCGGCATGCCGCACAGACATTTTTACGGGACAGGACAGCGAAACAAGATGCTGCAGCTAATGTTTCAGCCATGCAGCCGGAAATTGACAAAATACAGGAAATAGTTTGCAGTTCAAAGTGCGTTTCCACTATTGGAACTTCAGGGTAATTTTTCCCACTTCACCGGACAGGGCCAATAGGGCTGTTTTTGGGGCCATTTCATGAAGCAACGGAGTACCTGCATGGGGGTATGTACTGGGAGTGGCCCGATCAAGTCGCTCAGCGGGAGCTGTGGTTACGTCGCGCTGATTGGGTGTAATTCAAAGGGAAATTAGCAGATGCGCCCAACAACCAGTTTAGTTTAATAATAAAAAAATAAAAAAAGTTGCTGGTGAAGCAGTTTATGACAAACAGCAACAAGCCCTGCTTCTTCAATGTCGATCTCTGGTTATTTCTGCTGCTCTGTGCGCCTTTTTGCGCTGATCAGTGACGCTACTTGCTGCTGAAACGGTCATGATATGCGGGCATCTTAAAAGGGCCGATTGTGTATGGAGACACGCCGGCTGAGAGGAGCAGGCCAACAGATTACCCAGTCGGAAAAAAGATCTGGTTAAATTACCCTGAAATTCCGATAGTGGAAACGCGCCTACAGTTGTGAAAGGAGCGTCTATGTTGTTGTGTATCATATTAGCAGCAACATCTTTTCCCCGGACATGTCTACTTTTTCGGTGCTGTCTGGGGCGCCCTCCCTAAGAGCAGCGCAGCACAGGGCAGCTCATGTTTACCAGACGTCAGCCCAAGTGTAGCTTTAAGTATGAAACACGAAGGAAATTTCCTTCATTCCATCCTGGTCGTGACTAATGTGTGGCGGAGAGCAGCGTACTCATAGCTGGTAGATTTGTTTATGTGTATGACAGGCGGCAAACATCCCATTGGTCAAACTGACGCAAAAATTATGAAAACGCTGTGCAGAGTAAGAGATCTGTATGAAACTGACAGCGGGGAAAAAAAGCACCCCCAAAGCATGATGTTTCCACCCCCATGCTTCACAGTAGGGATGGTGTTCTTGGGATGCAACTCATCTTTCTTTTTCCTCCAAACACAGCGAGTGAAGTTTAGACCAAACTGTTCTATTTTGGTCTCATCTGACCACATGACTTTTTCCAATGCCTCCTCTGAATCATCCTGATGGTCATTGACAGACTTCAGACGGGCCTGGACATGTGATGACTTTAGCGGGGGAACCTTCCATGGAATGCATGATTTTAAACCATGACGGCGTAGTGTTCTACCGACAGTACCTTTGACACTGTGGTCCCAGCTCTCATTGACCAGCTACTCCTGTGTAGTTCTGGGTTGATTCCTCACCTTTCTTATCAGTGATACCCCACTAGGTGAGATGTTGTATGGAGCCCCAGTCCGAGGGAAACTGACAGTCATCTTTAGCCTCTTCCATTTTCTAACAATGGCTGCAACAGTTCATCTAAACTCAGCAAAAAAAGAAACGTCCTCTGACTTTCAACTGTTTTTACTTTCAGTAAACTTAATGTGTGTAAATATTTGTATGAACACTAAAAGAGTCAACACCATAAGACAAACTAAAAATGTTTTACAGACATGTGACTAACAGAAAAAGAATAATGTGTCCTTGAATGAAGGGAGGCTCAAAATCAAAAGTACCAGTCGGATGTACTGATCCTGTGCAGGTGTTGTTACACGTGGTCTTCCACTGCGAGGATGATCAGCTGTCCTTCCTGTCTCCCTGTAGCGCTGTCTTAGGCGTCTCACAGTGCGGACATGGCAATTTATTGCCCTAGCCACATCAGAAGTCCTCATGCCTCACTGCAGCATGCCTAATGCACGTTCACGCAGATGAGCAGGGACCCTGGGCATCTTTCTTTGGGTGTTTTTCACAGTCGGTAGACAATTCTCTTTAGTGTCCTGCGTTTTTAGAACTGTGACCTTAAATGCCTACTTTCTGTAAGCTGTTAAGGTCTTAACGACCATTCCACAGGTGCATGTTAATTCATTGATTATGGTTAATTGAACATGCATGGAAAACTTTGTTTAAACCCTTTACTATGAGGATCTGTAAAGTTATTTGGATTTTTACAACATTATTGTTGAAATAAACTGCAAAAAAAGAAACGTCCCTTTTTCAGGACAGAGTATATTTTCACCAAGCTGCTTGGCAGTTGCCCCATAGCCCTTTCCAGCCTCGTGGAGGTCTACAATTGTGTCTCTGATGTGTTTTGATAGCTCTTTGGTCTTGCCCATGGTAGTAGTTGGAATCTGACTGACTGAGGGGTGGACAGGTGTCTTTAACGAGCTCAGACAGATGATACGAATTTAGAATAAGTGGAGTAGAGGTGGACTTTTTAAAAGGCTGAGTATCAGATCTTTGAGAGCCAGAATTCTTGCTGATTGCCAGGTTTTCAAACACTTATATGCAGCAATAAAATACAAAGACATTCTTTAAAAATCAGACGATTTGATTTCCTGAATTTAAAAAAAATTGTCTCACCGTCTCTCACAGTGGAAATGCACCTAAAATGTGGATTTCAGACCCCTCCATAATTTCTAAGTGGGAGAACTTGCAAAATCGTACGGTGTTCAAATACTTCTGTTCCTCACTGTAACTCAAAAAGTTTTGGATGGATTTCGTTTACATTTTCAGGAAATGTCCGCAATGGGACCAGAAACAGATTAAATTTTGGCATTTATCCAACATGAAGCGCTTTTCAGCCCCCCGATTAGCGGCACCAACCTCCACCCCTCTCCAGTGTCAGAGAGCTTACAAGAGGCTCCCTTCCCGCAGCAGCCCCCGAATATCCGCTCTATGTTGGAGGAGCACAGCCATGAGTCTAATTAAAATATCTTTTATTGGAAAAGTAAAGAAAGTTAGAATGAAATAACATGGGGATGAGGGTGAATTAGTGGCCCTTGCAGAGGTCTGAGTGGTTATCTAGTTTTAATTTAAGACGTGTTTCCTCCCCCCCCCCCCATCTGCCTGAAAATCGGGAGTAGGACACCAACACAACACAATAACATGTCTGGTTAGAAAATAAAATTTTGTAGCCTACCAGAAAAATCTTTGTGGCTATCCTCATCCTCTTGCCCATTACGTGCAATAGCAATTTCCTTCTTTGACTGCCACCTCAATTGCCTTAAACTTAAAAGCTGCATTTCTTTGTTCGTTTTCCATAATGAGGGTTTGTGCATGAAAACTACCCGTAGTGTCTTCTTCGGTGCATCTTTCCCCACATGCCTGTCTCATTTTTGCACTTCCTTCTATAGTGCCAGTCGCAGGCCGTTAGCCAGAAAAAAAAAAAAGAAAGAAAATAAAATCTATAAATTAGCCGCATCGTTCTATAGGACGAAGGGTCCAAAGCATGTGTAAAAAGTAACTGCTTATAATACGAAAATCACGGCTTGGCTCATTCTTGTTGCAAGAAGTGATGTTTTTCTGTACCCTAAACCAGTGGTCCCCAACCCCCGGGCCGCGGACCGGTACCGGGCCGTGGGTGATGTGGTACCGGGCCGCGAGTCACACAAAGGATAAATAACTTCCAGTATTTCCGTTTATTATCTGAGGGTGACCGCTGTTTTATTTTGAAAAATAACCGGATATCCCCGTTACATAGCTCAGTCTTGACACGTAATTCAAATTCAATTCAATTCAATTCAAAAATACTTTATTGATCCCAGAGGGAAATTAAGTGTCAGTATAGCTCATATAATTAAATCTTTAAGGAGTTGTTGTAGATAATGATGGCTGTGGGCAGGAAGGATTTCCTGTAGCGGTCTGTATTGCAGCGAAACTGAAGAAGCCTCCGACTGAAGACGCTCTGTTGTTGTATGACTGTCTCATGAAGAGGATGCTCAGGGTTGTCCATAATTTTTTTGATTTTATGAAGAATCCTTCTTTGTATCATCATCTCCAGATTTTCCACAGTTGTCCCAAGAACAGAACCAGCCTTCTTTATCAGGTTGTTTAGCCTTTTTAAATCCCTGGCTCTGATGCTGCTACCCCAACAGATGACGGCTGAAGAGATTACACTCTCCACAACAGACTTGTAGAAGATCTGCAGCATCTTGCTGCAAACCTTGAAGGACCTAAGCTTCCTCAAGAAGTACAGTCTGCTCTTTCCCTTCTTGTAGACGGCTTCAGTGTTGCGCCTCCAGTCCAGTCTGTTGTCAAGGTGAACTCCGAGGTATTTATACTCCTCAACCACCTCCACTTCTTCTCCCATGATGGAAACAGTGTTTGACTTATCCCTGTTTCTTCTGAAATCTACAATCATCTCCTTTGTTTTGTTCACATTCAAGGTGAGACGATTGTTTCCACACCATGTCACATAGCGGTCCACCAGCTCTCTGTATTCAGCTTCTTGTCCATCTCTGATACACCCGACAATTGCAGAGTCATCTGAGTATTTCTGCAGATGACAGGTCTCTGATTTGTACTGGAAGTCTGAGGTGTACAGAGTAAAAAGGAATGGTGAGAGTACGGTCCCCTGTGGTGCTCCTGTGCTGCTGACCACCTGGTTTGACACACAATTCTTCAGTCTCACAAATTGTGGTCTGTTGGTCAGGTAGTCATTGATGCAGGCGATTGTTGAGGGCTCCACCTGTGTCTTCAGGAGTTTCTGACAAAGCAAATCAGGCTGAATTGTGTTAAATGCACTAGAGAAATCAAAGAACATGATCCTCACAGTGCTGCTTGCTTTGTCCAGATGAGAGTGGGTTGGTTGAAGTAGGTGGATGATGGCATCTTCAACTCCAACTCCACAGCGATAAGCAAACTGCAGTGGGTCCTGATACATTCTTGTTTGCTTACTCAGGGGTGCCAACAGGAGTCTCTCCAGGACCTTCATGATGTGGGATGTCAGGGCAACGGGTCTATAGTCATTGATGACTGATGGGTGAGTTCTTTTGGGTACTGGAACAAGGCAGGATGTCTTCCCCAACACTGGAACCTTCTCCTGAGTTAGGCTAAGGTTGAAGAGGTGCTGCAGAATCCCACAGAGCTCCTCTGCACAGGCCTTCAGGACTCTGGGGCTGACACCATCTGGACCTGCAGCCTTGTTCCGGTTCAGTTTCTCCAGCTGCCTCTTCACCTGACTTTTGGAGACAGACAAGTGGGAGGGGGAGGCAAAGGGGGTAGCAGGATTTCCTGACTTGGTTGAAGTCAAACTTGTGGAATTAGAAGAGTCCATGGCTGAGGTGAAGGATAAAACATCCGAGGTGTAACAGGAAAGCTGTTGATCAGAGGAGAGTGGGATGTCTGTTTGGCTGGGAACAGGAGAGGCGGATGCTGAGCTAGTTCCTGAACTAAACCTGTTGAAGAATGTGTTCAGTTCATTGGCTCTGTCCAGACTTCGATCTATCCAATCCTTCCTGTCCTTAAAACCTGTGATCTTTCTCATTCCTGACCAGACATCTCTGATATTGTTCCTCTGTAGTTTGTTCTCCAGCTTCTTCCTGTATGCCTCCTTGCTGTCTCTGATCTTGACCTTAAGTTGCTTCTGTGTACTCCTCAGTAATTCCCTGTCTCCCTCCCTGAAGGCTCTTTTTTTCTTGTTTAGCACTTCCTTCAGGTCCCTGGTGATCCAGGGTTTGTTATTAGGGAAGCATCCTACTGTTCTGGTGGGGATGATGTTGTCCACACAGAAGTTTATATAGTCAGTCACACACTCAGTCATGGCATTGATGTCCTCTCCATGTGCTTGGCAAAGAGTCATCCAGTCTGTGGTTGCAAAACAACTCTGCACGGCTTCTTCAGCTTCCTGTGACCATTTTCTCACAGTTCGTTTTGTCACAGGTTGCCTCTGAACAAGTGGTTTATATTCTGAACAGAGAAAAACAAGATTGTGATCTGATTGTCCCAGAGGAGGTCTTGGTTTGGACGTGTATGAATCCTTTACATTTGCATAAAACAAATCCAATGTCCTGTTTTCTCTTGTTGAGCAGCTGACAAACTGTTGAAATGTTGGAAGTGTAGTAGAGAGCGAGGCACTATTAAAATCACCAGATATTGCCACAAATGCATTGGGGTGCTGTGTCTGTAGCTTAGCAACAATGGAACTGATGACATCACATGCATTGTCGGCAACGGCTGAAGGTGGAATGTAAACAACTGCCAAAATTACACTGGTGAACTCTCTTGGTAAATAATATGGCCGAAAACTCACTGCCAAGAGTTCGAGATCTGGGCTGCAGAGACGACACTTCACAGTAACATGTCCTGGATGACACCATCTGTTGTTTACAAGCACTGCTACTCCACCACCTTTCCTTTTTCTACTCGTCTTCAGATCTCTGTCTGCTCGTACAGTCAGGAAGCCTGGCAGACAGACGTTGGAGTCGGGGATATGATCCAGCAGCCACGTCTCCGTAAAACACATAACACTGCATTCACGGTACTCTGGCTGAGTCCTTGTAAGGGCTTGGAGTTCATCCATCTTGTTAGCCAGTGATCTTACGTTGCCCATCATGATCGATGGAAGAGATGGCTTGAACTTCCTCTTTCTCTGTCTCCTTTTCGCTCCTGCTCTGCATCCACGTCTCACAAATCCCACAAGGTAGCAAGATGGATAGAAAACAAACGTTTGTTTGGGAAGGGGAAAAGGCCCAAGGCTCTCACTGATTCAGCGTTGTGGTGAGTTAGATTTTTCATGCACTTTGTATTTGTTTTTGTGGTAAATCTTGAATTATTAACCCTTTAACACCTAAGCCTCAAAATGTCCGCCTGGCATTTTTTTCTGTTTTTAACTATAAAATGGGCTGAACATGTCACATGAGGAAATGCTTTTGCTCCTTTTTCCAGAACACTTGGATATTTCAATATATGGCATTATTTTCAATATACTGTATACTAAACCAGTGTAAAAACTGTTTGAAATGAAGAAAAACACAAAATCGGAATTCGATTTTAGACTTTTAGTGATGAGAAAACATTGCAGATGAACATGGGAGTACAGATTTTTCATCATGTAATAACAATTTCAACAGTATAGAACATATTTACAAATTTTTTTTCTTTCTCTCTCACTTGTGAAAAAAAAAACAGGCCAATAATTAAAACTATGTATAGACGTTTTTTTCCCCTCCCTGCATATCTCCTCATACTTTCATGTCCTGATGGTACAGCCAGTGACAGTTGCTGTCTAACTGCAAGCACAGGCCCACATTACAGCTCTCAAACTTGGACTCTGATCAAATGCCTCCCAAAGATCAGTGACTTTTGGCATACTGGAACAATTTTCCATGTAGAACTGCCTGCCACCATCATGTCCCGAAACCGGTGCATGGTCATTTTGAGCAACATTTGGATGAGTGACCCGGAGATAGATCAAGAAAATGAAGACATAAAGGGCACCGAAGATTATGACCACCTCCACCGGGTCAGACCTCTGATAGAAATTATTGGCACAAGGTGCAGGGTGTTCTACCACCCAAGACAGCACCTTGCATTGGATGAAAGAATGGTGGCAACCAAGGCCAGGCTGGGTATCAAACAGTAGGCTACATGAAAGCCAAACCAACAAAGTGGGGGCTGAAGTTTTTTGTGTTTTTTTGCTCTGCCTCACTGTTCCACCTGGGATGATGTGATGAACAGCTTTGGTCCCTTGTACCATCATCAGAACCTCCTGCATCCTTTCAGCCTCTTCCAGTAGGCACCAAAGATCCTCCTCTTCCTCTCCCAGTTCTTCCACAGGAAACCAGCTGCTCCTCATCACAACAGACTCTAAAAGTAGTGCAAAAATAAATAAAAATTCAGCTGGTCACAAGCCCACACTATATTATACAGAAAAGGAATGGTAAGCTATGCAGACATACATGCAGTGTGGTAAACTACTAAAAGTGACATCTGTATAGTGCACAAAAGCTCCCATTTACGTATAAAAAGTACAAATGTACGTACATTGTACAAACTTACAAACTTGGTAGACTGTTCTAAAAGAATAAAATCAACACATAATGAGCATCAAGGCATCCAATTATGTGTGCAAAGTAAAAAAAACACATTTTCTACATACTAGCAAGCTTCATTCATCCAGAAATTCAGATCAAAACACATTATTCAATTGGTCAAACTTTACCTTTCTTTCCCACAAGAAGTTGCTGCTTCAGCTTCTCCTTCAAACTCAAAACCATCCAGGTACCCCTGTGGTGGTTTTATAATTCAGGAAAGTCGTTCTTGAGACATAATCTCCTGCGCTCCGATCCGTTTCTCCTCTCTGTCGCTCATTTTCTTCTCACTCGGCGCTGTTTGTGTGTGCGAGAGGGGGGGGACAAAGAGGCAGATTCGCGGGCTTCCTGCAACCGCGGGTGGCAAATTACCGTAATAACACTATGCAGGCATAAAAGCGCAAAGTGTCTTCTTTCTAAATCTGTTTCAGTTTTTCCGATAGCACAAACCGTTGCGGAGTTATGGTAATGCAAAGTGCGCAAGCAAAAATGTGTCGACGACGACACGTTCTGTGTTAAAGGTATGTTTACACGTTACCATGGCGACCAGAGATCGTTAGGGGGCTAAGTGTTACTCGTGTTATGTTGTCTGCTCGATGTTAGGAGGACGCTGTTAATAAAGCTGCGAATACACATTGGATTTACGTCTATTGTTATACTTTTAAAGATAACCCGTTTTTATACCGTCCGTTATCATTTATCCGCCACACCTTAAAGGCTGGTCCGTAAAAATATTGTCTGGTATTAAACCGGTTCGTGGCGAAAAAAAGGTTGGGGACCACTGCCCTAAACAACAGACTGTTGTGTGACACCAGTAGCCCCCTTAACCTGATCCACCCAACAGCCCTGCCGATGGGGCACATTCAACTAAACCTGTAGGTCACCCCACCAAACAGAACCGGGCAAACTCTGCCCTCCCTGAAAGCCTGCATCTCACAGATTCTAAAGCTACAAGTTTCATCATGCTACGACCAAACTTCAGCAAACGAGTAGCAAAATAAGCCCCAAAATACATGTAGCATTTGAAAAACAAGAGCATAAATTCTTCCAAACCATTGTTTTTTTCGTGCTGAAAAGAATCCACAGTGATAAAACTGTATTTCCAGAATAACTAAAACACACAGTGTGCATTTAGAAAAGAAAAAGTAAAAAAAAAAGTATTATTTTGCCATTAGTTTTTACATTTGATTGCAAGCAGGGCCCGAGACTTTTACCCGAGAATTTTACCTGGAAATCATGCCCCTGCTGGGGCAGGGGATGGCCCGTACCTCCCCTCAGGCAGGACAGGGTCTGAAGCCACGCTCATACCAACCTGCTGGAGGTGTTTTTTAGCGTAGGGCGCCGGAAGACCACCATGCTCACCATGTCCAATGGGCAACTCATGCTACGCAGTATAGAATTATTATTCAAGTCAGCATGATTCTACAGGATCGTACGATTCAAACAATATGTCAATTATCCAAATCGGCCAATAGAAACTGGAATTATAGGTCAGCGTAATTCAGATATTGTTTAGTTTAGAGGCGCGCCCTGCTGCAGTTACGCGCAGCTGATCAGGTGAGAGTGTACGATTCAGTTTTGATTGTTTTGTTTGAACAATGGCACGACAAGAGATCGGAGGTCTGTGTTGAGGAGTTGTCGTCAGAAGAGGGCCTTATTTTCCTGAAGGAAGAGCATGTCCCAACTTGCGAGTGTTCTCCGTGCACTGTTACTCTAATTTTATTTAGATGTTTTTCACCATGCCCGAGTAAAGCAGACAGCTGTCACACAGAGACACAGCTGCCTGAAAGGTGTGTGTATATATATATATATATATATATATATATATATATATATATATATATATATATATATATATATATATATATATATATATATATTAGTGCTGTCATGAGATTAAAATTAACTTTTAAGTCAATTATTTATGATCTGTAATTAATTAACCTAATCTCTTTTTTAATCTCACCTAATAATTGCTGCGAAAAGCCCTCATCTTGAGGTATTGCTTCAAGCATGCGCGATTAATTAGCGTTAGAGACGCAGTGGGGTCAATATCTTCTCTGAGTCCAACTGTGTTATGGGTTAAAACAACACGTAATATGCGCATTATTTTTGATACCGATGGCTTGCCATACAGGTGGACCTGGAAGGCCAGGTGGAGCTGCTGTGTAAGGTGCAGACTGGTTGCCTGCTGTGAACTCTGAGACGGGAGAGCCCCCCGCTGCTCGGTGAGAAGAGTAACAGCGTTACATGCTTCACCCAAACGTTTCCAATATCCCCATAAAATTTGTTAGATTTGCCGCTAGTTGGTTTTTTCTTTTTGGAGAAGGAATCGCTAGAGGGGTCTAAAAACTCGCCAAACACTGTCGGCAACTCACCGTTCCTCCTCACCTCGCCCTCCCCACCACGATGGAAGCCAGTCATCTTCTAATGAGTATACAGCCAATCGATGTC
>OY747720.1:37630909-37715909 GCA_963556495.2 Valencia hispanica | reverse complement strand
TAACATCACCTTCTCAAGGCCAAATGGCACAAGTACAGTTTATCTGCACACAGGATGCTGTGGTTTCTGAGGTTTTCCTTTATAAAATGCTCAGTAGTTTAAAACATTCTGTCAAAAAATGTGCTTCATTAGCAGTTACATTACCTGCCAAATATCGTGATTTGGACTCAAAATGTTATCACAATATTGGATTATATATATATAAAACTGACGAGACAAAAAGTAACTAAAATTCAGTTAAAAATAGACACACTGCTCTTAAAATAAAGCTTCCTTATAATCCAATAGGCTACTTCAGTAAATTAGTTACATTAACTGCTTCAACAACGGAAAAGAACTCTAAACGACAAAGGCTAAAATCGCATCTATACTATCAGCTTTTGCAGCTTGCAGACATGATCAGAGATTAGCAATAACCCAATAAATCAAAACTTCTATCACAAATTCATCCCTGGCAGTGACGAACAATATGATAAATCACCCAGAGTAGAGAACCTTGATCAGTGAATAGAGTTTACCTCTGTGTAATTTAATCTAAGTATCACTACAACTGTTCTAAACTTGCGCTCCAAATCACCCTGAAAACATCATCCACACTGTGAGACACGGTGGAGACAGAATCATTCTAAGGGATGCCTATCTGTCAGAAACTGTGAAACACTGAGACTGAAGAGGAGGTTAACCTGACGTTACATAAAAAACACTCAAAAACAAGTTAGAGTGGGATGGTTCAGATCAAAGCATTTTCAGGTGTTAAAATGACCCAGTCAAAGTCCAGACCCAAACCCATTTGAGAATCTGTGGCAAGATTAGAAAATTGTTATTTATAGAATCTCTTCATCCAATCTGACTGAGCTTGAGCTATTTTGCAAAGGAGAAAGGGAAACATTTACAATCTCTACAGGCGCAGCTGTAATAGAAACACTCATTTATGTTATTATTGGTAGAAGAAAATATCTAAAAAATGCATCCTTTTCCTTTCATTTCATAATGATGCACTACTTCTAGGGATGTGTATTGGTTAAAAATCTGGCGATACAATATGTGTTGCTATACACGGGAAACAATACGATACTATACGATACTATGAGTAAGACTATATATTGTGATTTTTAAAACTCAATTTAACTGTAGTAAAACTGTCACAGCATTCTAAACACTCCGACCCGTTTCATACTTTAACACATCCAGTTTTATAGATCTAGTTGATCCACTGGAACAAAGAAGACGAAAACAGCCACCAACTACCTGTCACACTTTTAATTTTACTACAAAACTGCCTGTCATCATTAATGGTTCCATTCAAATCCTAAAAATAAAAAAATCGATATTTTGCTTGTGAATATCGTTACAATATCGGGAAATTAAAAAATCGCGATATATCGGTGTATCAATATTTTCTTACATCCCTAACTAGGCTACTTCCTATTGGTCCGGCACATTAAATCCCAATAAAGAAGTTGTCATGAAACAATGTGTGAGGCAAGTTTTACCGGTGGGAAGAGATGGAGCTGTAGGCTCCACTGATGTGATTCCTGCTCTACAGAACGTCCACCGAGGAGGGACAAACTTTCAGTTTTTAGCTGTGGAGAAACTCTGCATCCAGCTTACATAAGCGCACCAACCAAGTAGGCTATGTTAGAGTTTGTCTTTTAAATGTACAACCATCACACATGCTGCTGCTGCTGCTGCTGCACATGAATGTTGAACAGACTGTACCAGTGTCCAGGCTGGACCTGCGCGTCGTCTTCATGCAAGACGTGTATCTGAGAACATTTGAAACGTTGTGACTCACTGACAGACACCCCTGCAGCCTGATAGACTTTACTCATCCTTCAGTCAACCACGGCTCTCCCTCACTTGGTTGTTTTAAGAATAATTTAGATATTACCACATGAAGCCCCCGTTTTGTGAAAGTTTGCCCCCTAAATCCAGAGATTGAAACTGCTGGGGTTGATTTAATAAACACATTTTTTTTAACACAGGAAAGCGAAATGAAATGAGAGGAAAGCGGATTATTTAACACTCCTTCCACTTATCACCTGTAAATAAGTCCAGTCTGTTTTCCAGCCAATTTCTTTTAGCCTAGAACGCAGTGAGAGCACAGATGACCCCTTCCCCACTTTAGTGAGAACACATGGGATCCCCTTTAAATTCAAGTTTTAAAAAAAGTCAGACATTTTAAAATAATCGGGAGGGAAATGACACTTTAAATAACAACCTTACGTGCCCTTGGAGAGTGTCATGTGCCGTATAAATCCGTCGTGTCCTCGGCTCGTTTCGTTCCACCGCGGAGCTTTCAGTACTACCGAGATCCGGAGTGTGAGGAATGGGCAGTCGATCCCCAGCAGCTGGGGGAGGGGGCGGGGCTGCAGGGGAGGGGGCGGAGCTGCAGGGGAGTGGGCTGCGGCACACCGGAACTCACGCGCGGAGGAGGTTGACTCGTTCACACGTCAATCAAGCCTCCACCTCCGCCACTCACGGGGCAGCGAATGTGAGGCGGCTCGTTAAGCGGGGAGAACGGCTGATACGTTCACGGGCAGCTCGGAAACAACAGAATTAATGTCAGGCATCACGTGTGCGATCTCATCAGACGTTTTATTGTTTGTTTGTTTTTTAAATATTTACTTTGTTAAATTGCATTGGCGTTTTTCTACAGTCAGCTTATTAAAAAAGCATTATTATTATTATTATTATTATTATTATTATTAAAAAGTGGACTACTGGAGGACCTCAGGGCCACAGAGAACGTTCATGTTTTTAAGAGCAGGCTCAAGACTCACCCTTTTAGCCTAGCTTTTAACTGATTATTATTTATTATTGTCTGTTTAATTGCTCTCCATGATTTACTTCCTTATATTTGATCTGTATTTTACTACTTAGTCTTATCACATTTATCCATTATTTGTTTTTATATTTTAACCTATTATATTATTCTTCCTTCCAGTGTTTCCTCTGTGGGAGCCCTGTACCTCGGTAGGCTGTGGCTGCCCGGGGGCTCTCCAGGTTGCACTTGGGTGGAGCTGAGGGTCTCAGCCTTGCCTCCTCTGGACGCCCTGTGTCAGTGCCTTGGCAGCTGCTGTTGATGTGCGGCCGCCGGTGCAGATGTACTCAGCCCAATGTCCTCTTTGATGTTCTTCTTGAGTGTGTGAGGGTTGGGGAGAGGGGGGTTATAAATCTCATGCGTATAAATCTGTGAGGAGGGACGGGAATGTGGTTTATGTGGGGTCATTTTGAATCTGTAAAGCACTTTGAGTTGCAATCTTTCTACGAAAATCGCTTAATAAATAAAGTTTGATTGACTGATACCCTTCATGATGGGGATCAGTCTTTGCTTCAAGAGGAGGAGATGAGTTGTTGGATCGAGACAAAGCTCTCAATTTACAGGTACAGGGGTCTGATTTATAAAACTTTGCGTAGAATCATTACTAAAACCGTACTTAAGCTCAGCAACATTTTTTTACTTACGCCTAGTAAGTTTCCGATCTATCAAACTTGGAGTACGCACAGCTGCACGCACTTTCCGCTTTATAAATCCCACTCTCCCTAGAAATGTGCGGAGGTGTTTTTGGATCATATCCCGCCTCCTACACACCCACTTTCTCCCATAAACGGTCCATGCAAAGTGTCTAGTGAATATTCTGCATCAACTTAACCAGCTAATTATGCGGCGTTTCCACGTGTAACCATGGCAACCAAGAGGTGGAGAAAGTAATTCCACAGAGACAGCTGCAGGCTCAGAGGCATGGTAAACAGTTTTATTTCAGTCAATCACGCAATCAGCGCTTTACTCAGCCGAATGCAGCCAAAGTGCTTCACATTAAAAGACAAAAATAAAGTTGCAAAAACAAAATGTGTGACAAGAAGAGAGTAAAAAAATGTAAAAATGTAATAATAAAAGCAGCACAAGCAATAAAAAAGATATGAACAATAAAGTTTCAATTAGGCCTATATGATTACTTCTTGTAGCAACACTAAGACTGGGATTTATTAAACCAAATAAAACTAGATATTTAAAGCCTGACAGAAAGGGTGTGTTTTAAGTCTACTTTTAAAAAGTATGATCCTTGCAAAATATTGATTTGGAGTCACAAGTGACGCAGCGTTGATGCAGCAGCGTTCCTGATATAAATAAGAAGAGGCGGACGGGGTGCACGGTTCTCGTAGATCTAACACTGGGTCCAGCTCAGCACAAAGATCTAATAGGACTGCTTTAAGGAATCTACATCGGGTCCCCCATCCAGATGTTTCCAGTGGTGTGATCTACAATGAGCACCAGCCTCCATTGTGCATCATTATGCAGGGGATGCTGCAGTATTCGTACTTCACATAATTAATTCACCAATAAGTGCAATTTCTATATAATCTGAATAGATAAATACATATGAACATACTGTGATATAATTCTTATGTGCAACATAATAATAATAAATGTCAATATTATTGAAATTGTGGCTTTCATTTTCATTTTTGCCATCTCTCCTGCTGCGCTGTCAGTGTCCTGTGTATCTACAAAGTGCGTAAGCAAGATCCTTAGTGTGCTTTAAGTTGCGCACATTTTTCCGTCACGTTTTTTTCTAAAAATCCCAAACTTTGCGTAGAAAGTTGCTTACGTAGTTTTCAGACCCCGTTTTGTGCGTAAGCAAGCTTTATAAATGAGACCCCAGCTCACTACTACCCTCACCTTTGGTCATGAAATATGAATCATAGAATAAACATAATAATGGACGAGACACTGTATTCAAGCAGCCGAAATTAGCTTTCTCTGTGGGAACCCCTGGATACGGGTGGGAAACTCTGTCATCCCCTCCAGTTGAGGGGGTTCACGGGTCCCACTGGGAGCAGACCCAAGCAGACAAGGATTTTATTAAGGGGCCAAAAGGACAATTGGGCAAAATAAAGATAACAATAACCACCATTTTAGCAGTCATAAACCAAATAGCCATTTTACTTTCAAAAACAACATGTCTACTGTGTAGAAGTGTAACTGGCACATTATTATATTATTATTTATTATTATTATTATTATTATTATTATTATTATTATTATTATTATTATTATTATTATAACATGTAACTCTGTCCTGGTTGTGTTAATATTTTCAATCTACTGCTTAGGTAAAAATTGTGCATTTCAAAGGTTTGAAGTATGAGGCACGTCAACAACCAGAAAAATGCAAAGAAAACTTGTAAAGAAACCTGGATTCAAAAGTAACTTAATCAAATACCATTGAGTAACAACCAAAGGGGACTTGGCTGCTTCCCTTTGTTTAGTATTTGTTTTAGTTTATCCTTACTGATGTTTGTTCCATCATCTGTCTTCATTCCATTAATGCTACTAGCAAGAAATGTATGTAAAAAAATAATTAAACTCTCTGTCACCTATAAAACATGTCAACATGGGAGTTTACCATAAGATGTACATACTTAACAGTACATATTCCAGATCAATTCTACCCTCCCCAAAACAATACTCCATCTCCATCTGATCAGTTATTTTGAGCACATCCAAACTTTTTTAACTTTTTTCTTTTTTTGCTGTTTCCTTCAAGTTGTTGTTTACATTTCTAGGTAAATCTGTAAAATGCTAGCTGATCAGCTTGATCATTGCATCTCTTGTGACATCATCAACCCAGAAAAACAAAGCAGAATTTTCAAAAAAAATTCAGCACATGTCTAAAACCCTTTTTATATTGTAAAATCCTGCTGTGGAAATTCATATTACATTACTCAACTGTGTTTTATTTGCAGCTCACTTTTTCAAAAATACAACATGGTATCTTTAACAAGGAACAAATGTGCAAACAATCCATTCATGTAAAAAGTACAAGAAATCCTCGAGAGTTGTTAGAAAAGATAAAGTAAAACATAAAGTTTATGCACATTACACCCATTTTATCATCCATACATGTCATCTTTACAGGATGGAAATGGCTAAAACTAAAGACTTATTCCAGGTCTAAATGCTGTTCTTTAGGCCAGAGAATCTTACTTCAGAAAAATGTGAATTATTAATTTTATTTAAAAGACACAATTAAAAGATTGCATCCAAAAAGTAGTTCACTTAAACATTGTTGGAAATATCTAGTAGGCCAAGAATGTGCAGTGAGCCCCTGAACGCAGCATTTTGAAAGAGACAGATGACTCAGAATAGAAGAGGAAGAACGTGACCGGAATAACAGGAAAAGGCACTCACCAAATATGGAAACTCTGGTTCATCACATTTACAGCCCTTCTGTTCCCTCTTCCTTTGGTTCTGATCAGTCTCTTGAATACAGCTATAGTCTTTTACATTTCTGTAATGAAATTTAGAAGAAGAAAATTCAGAATACACATCTGATCCTTTTAGTTTTCAGTTCAGTAAAACTATTAAGTTGGAAGGATAGCAAAAACAGCAACAGAGGAACAAAGATCTTTGATTCATTCCTGTCAGTGTCATTGAAGATTGGTTGAATTTGTTCCCAAAAATGTTAACTTTTGGATCTTTGCTTATTTAAATTTCTACAATTTACGCAAATTTGTGATTAAATGGGACTAAAGGTAGCCAAACTCTGAGGTGTGAGAAGTTAAGTTGGTGTGGAGTCTCAGTCACCCAGGACATGGTAGTGTTGAGAGTTTAAAATAAAGGGAACTGGACTTCTGTTGTTATCTTAAAGACGTTTCACCTCTCATCCCAAAGGTTTCTTCAGTTCTAAAATTTTGTTGGGAGTATCAGGCTTATAAGGTCTAATCAGGAACAATTATAATAACAGAGCAATGGAAATCCCTAACGAAGCCGTTGTAAGCTCCTAATGAAGCCAAAGACCAAAGACCAATCATTAGTAGCATCAACTCTGTTACCAACAACATTGCGAAACATCTTGCATTTATTTTTGCTCCATTAGTAGGGAACACTCCACATCACATACAAACTCTTCACAGATTTTGTCAGTAAAGTCAGCCAACTGAAGCTGGCTCCAGGGGAAACATTGGTGTCCTTTTATATTACTGTTCACATGCATACCTACATCAGATGCAAGAGAAATGGTCAGGGAACCATCTTCAAGAACACAAACAGTTACAACAAAGGGTCAAATTCACTTCAGACTACATTTCCACTCTTTTGGATCTCTGTGTTTCTACTGCTTATTTCAAACACAAGAAAAAATTCTACAGACAGAAACATAGGTGCGCCATGGGATCTCCAGTTTCTCCAATTGTAGCGAATCGCTACATGGAAGAAGTGGAAAACAGAGCACTGAACTTATGGGAACACCAACTAGTCATTGGTTCAGATACGTCAATAACACCTACCTTTAAACTGATTGGAATGTTTGTATTGAAATTACTTTTCGTGTAAACTGCCTTGAGATTACATCTGTTGTGAATCGGTGCTATATAAATAAACTGAATTGAATTGAATGGGGTCAAAATACAAACCATGGAGTTGGAAGCCTTTACCGAACACATTACCTCAATAGACCACAATAGCCGCATTTCCACTATTGGAACTTGACTGGACCTTCCCGATATGCATGTGTCTCCACTGCATCGGGTCAGGCCAACAGGGCCATTTTCAGGGCCATTTCAGGAACCAACAGAGTACCAATATGAGGGTATGTACTAGGAATGGCCCAATCTAGTCGCTCAGCGGAAGCTGAGGAGGTTGTAATTCAGAGGGAAATGAGCAGACGCCGCCGGCTTTGTAAAAATAAGAAACCCACACATACAGACCAATACCTGCTTTTCAATTCCCACCATCCAATGGAACACAAATGATCGGTTGTCAGAACATTATGGAACTGAGCTGAAAATGTCCCCACAAAGAGGGAAGGAAAGGACCAAGAATAAAAACATATCAAGAATGCATTCCAAGTTTGTGGATACCCTTACTGGGCATTTGTTAAAGCATCTAGGAATTCCAGAAAACAATCAACTCAGGCCAGTGTAGGAGAGAACAAAAGGCAGAAGAACATAGTCATCCCCTATACGTAAGCTGGAGTCTCTGAGAAACTAAAAATGATTTTTTTCTAAACACAATATCCCAGTTCATTTTAAATCTAGAAACACAGACTAGTTCACCCCAAAGACAAAACACCCAAACACAAGTTTAGTGGCATGGTATATGCAGGCCTGTTTAGCAATTGTTCCTGATTAGACCTTATAACCAGGCCATTTACCATTTAAAAACCTGAAGGAAGCATGAAGCATTAGGCCTGAAGACACTTTTACACCTCAAACAAGAATTTTGCTTATAGTGTGTGCCTAATATAGTTTTCAAAACAACAGCCATCCAACATCTCTAACCAGATCAGTCCCTGTTTTTTTGTCTCCATATGGAAAATAATTTACTAGTTGTAGTAGAGCAGAGGTCCCCGGACCGGTACCAGGCCCACACACAAAAAAAAGTAACTTACAGTATTTCCGTTTTATTTATTATCTGAGTTTGAACAATGTTTTATTTTGAAAAATGACTGGATTCTCTCTGGCTATAACGCTCTCTTGACGTATATCAAGATGCTTGCCTCAGTCAGGTGGTACATCATCGCTAAAAACAAACTCACAAATAAAACGGAGGTCTCTTAAAAGTATCTTTGTATAAAGGAAAAGGTCCAGTGAAGAGACGGAAGAAGAGCCTACAGCTTCCACGAAAAAGAAAGCTACATTTAGCAGATAATACCAGGAGTCCTACTTAAAATGTGGATTTATCACGACAAACAATTTCCATGCACTGAGTCTCTGCTCTGTTTAATATGCATCAACACTGGCACCCAGCTTTCTAATGAGGCAATGGAGCCTTTAAAACTGCCGCAGACAGGAAGGTCTCGTTACAGAGAAACAGCCACAGGGATCCTACTGATTCACCGCTATGGCAAATTTTTCTTAATTTAATTCAATTCAGTTTATTTATATAGCGCCAATTCACAACAGACGTCATCTCAAGGCAGTTAACAAGAAGTCATTTCAATACATTTATACAACCATTCCAATCAGTTAAAAAGTTTCCTACTTAAGGAATCTCAGCAGATTGCGTCAGTCATTGGCGTGAGGTTGGGCCCCGTTGATGCAGACTTTCCAACCACAGCAATCCTTCAGCAATCCCTCATACTGAGCAAGCATGTAGTGACGGTGGAGCAGAAAAACTCCCCTTTAACAGGAAGAAACCTCCAACAGAACCAGGCTCAGTAGTACCGGCCATCTGCCACGACCGTCTGGGGGTTTGAGAAGACAGAGCAGAGACACAGAAGGAACAGAAGATCTGATATAAGAGAACTTTCTATGTTACAGAAAGTAAAAAGTTGATAACATGACACGGTGGATGTTCAGTTATTGGGAGCATCATCCCAGTCGATGCCCCCCGTCCAACAGGGCATTGGAGCTAAGTAGGATACCAGACCAGGTATATCTTCTATGGAGAGAAAAACACTGAGAGAAAACAAAGTTAACAGTCGAAATAACAGAATGTACTGTAATACAACTGGAGAGTAGTAGTAGAAAAGGAAGTAGCAGAGTGAAGAAAATTGGTAAGTCTGTCCTCCAGCAGTCTAAGCCTATAGCAGCATAACTACAGAGATAGCTCAGGATGACCTAAGCCACTCTAACTATAAGCTTTATCAAAAAGGAAAGTTTTAAGCCTGGCCTTAAAAGTAAACAGAGTATCTGCCTCACGGACTAAAGCTGGGAGCTGGTTCCACAGGAGAGGAGCCTGATAACTAAAATATCTGCCTCCCATTCTAGTTTTAGAAATCCTAGGAACTACAAGTAAACCTGCAGTCTGGGAGCGAAGTGCTCTGTTGGGAACATATGGAACAATTAGATCTCTGATGTATGATGGAGCTTGATTATTAAGGGCTTTGTATGTAAGAAGGAGGATCATAAATTCTATTCTGGATTTAACAGGGAGCCAATGAAGGGAAGCTAAAACAGGAGAAATATGATCTCTCTTTTTAATATTCATCAGATCTCTTGCTGCAGCATTTTGGATCAACTGAAGGCTTTTAATGGCATTTTGTGGACTACCTGATAGTAAAGAATTACAGTAGTCCAGCCTTGAGGTAACAAATGCATGGACTAGTTTCTCAGCATCACTCCTGGACAGGATGTTTCTAATTGTAGCAATATTTCGGAGGTGAAATTGCTAAATTGTTTTTTATGCACTTTATATTTGTTTTTCTAGTAAATCTTTTTTTAAAGACATGTTTAAATGTTACCATAGCGACAGAGAGCATTGGGGGGCACATAGGCTGTTAATCATGTTGTGTGGTTGGCTCGATGTTACAGAAATGCTAATAAAGTTACATTGGATTTACATTTATTATTACATTTTAAAATAACCCAATTTTTTTATGCCAGCAGTTTTATTTTGTTGGATTCATCCACAGGTCCATGTGAATATTGTCTGATATTAAACTGGTCCATGGTGAAAAAACAGTTGGGGTAGTAGAGTAGTAGAGTAATAAAAAACCAACAGACCCAAGTCATGACATGGATGCTGCTGCAGATTCTATAAAACAGAATTATAAACTGAAAGAGGCCATATCATAAAGTATAAATAGGGCCTATATAAACTTTAAAAGAAATAAAATATGGATAAAGGAGCAATATGTGCATGTATTTGCAGCCATTATTTATTATTACGAGAAGGAGGGAAGGAAGGATTGTTGTGACATTGCAAATTTGCTTATCTTGTTTCACAGTAGAGTAGCTGTCAACTCTGACTGTAAGAAGTTCATTGTGGTCAGAACAAACTGTCTCTGGCTGGGTTTAGCAGACAGCACTCTAGCACCTACCTGGAGGTAAGAGTTTGTGACCAGTATGTGTGTCTGAGAATTTAATCAGGGATGCAATTTTTTATTGCAGACATTGTTCAGAAAAACAGCCAATTGGACAGACGAAAACAAATGGGTGAGGAAAATGATTGGCTGGTCAGCTAAAATAATCTAATTTGCTTCAAAATGGAAACAAAATAGCCATAGACTGAGCCGGTTATCAGCTCCAGGGATCAGAGCAGGTCTACAGTACCAGTTACTTAGTACCGTAATAATCACATAACCATATGAAACCCAACTATAAAGGTGCCAATGTTTATAATTTGACATTTTATTAAAAGCCCTTTATGTGTGCATGGCACTTTAATCAATAAAAACCACACACACATAACCTTTTATTTAATTAGTATTTTAATAATTAGCCTTTTGTTCCCAGCTTGAAGTTCCAAAAGTTTGCTCTTTGCCTGCGAGGAGAAAATAACTATTTAGTGCAAGATGTACTGTTTGATAAAACGTTGGTGTGTAACGTCTTAAAGGTGTCAGTAAAAAAAATGTATTTTTAAGCTGTGACCACTCACCTATCTTTTCTGAGTCCTCTCCAGGGGGTTGGGCAAATGGCTGATTTCTGAACATTGTGTTTTTAGGTGATTTTATAATAGCACTGAAGTGTCAGGTTAATAAGTAATTTCATTTATTATTTATATTAACCAGTTGAATGTATATGTTTACTTAAATGTATGTTGTATAAAGCTGTTGAAATTAGTTGATTTGGTAAAGCCCCCTCCTGAGTTAATGGTGGTTGCTGCTTGAAGGCTTGACATGCCACTGATGGTCCATGATGGACCATGTAATCTAGACACTAACGACCACCATGTTATAGGCCTAAAAGGAAATGGTGGAACATTGTGTGGACTGATGAGAGTGAGATTGTTAGGTTTTGGTTCTAGAGGCGACGGACAGTTTGGTAGTCGAAAACTACCCCAAACACTGAATTCAGTGTGCTGTGAACCCTTGAAAATGACTTTTACAGTATTGATCCTTTTGGAATAACTGTCTCAGGGAAATTTAATTAAAATATACCAACGACTGCTTAGAAACAGGTAAAGAAATAAAGCAGACAAGTATAAAAGTTAACAGACAGGTATCATAAATACGCAAACTATAAATAGATAGTTATCTAAGGTAAGATAAATGTGTAAACTGTAAATGGCCTATGGTTAAAGGTTGAATGTGGAACAATTTCATAAAAAGCTATAGCCTTTTTTTTTTTAACCTCCACGGGTCGTTTAGAGGCGTGCAGAATGAAAGTACAGTATTTCATTTAAAAATTATATTAGAATAAAAACATAATAAAATACTGATTTTGACGGACACAAAATTGGCCTTATGTTTACATCTACCAGCCAATAGCGGGCAGCATTATGGGTTGCCTGATACAGTAAACAGTCCATTGGGCACAGCAAAGCTGGTACTGTGGAAAATGGCGGAGTCAGCAAGCAAGCAGCTGCTTCAGAGACCCGGTGATTTCGTTATCCTGCTCAGAAGAGGAGCGACCAGAGAAGATCAAAAACCAGGGAGAGTTTAGTTGAAGACTACAATAGATGGACTCAAATTGTAAAATAAATGTATTAGTCGGAATTAGTCCTTACCGTGAACGATTAATCAGTGGACATGGTGCAGGCTGGTTACTTACTACAACCTCCACACACTAGATGTCGCTATGGTGTTTGCGTCCCAAATCTAACCTTTAAGTGCAATCAATTGATTAATTTAATTAATGAATTTACTGCACAGTAGCGATGGATGTGGTTAATGCACCCAGAAAAATTGTTCCCCCTCGTCCCGCCTAAGCGATGAGTTGTAGAGGACGATGGTGTGATGGATAAAAGAGTTCCTAAACCTGTTGGTCCTACAATTGGGAAGAAGCTCTGGTTGCTGATAACAGTATGCAAAGGATGGCTGACATTGTCCATAATATCAGGCAGTTTACAGCATAGCCTGATGGCTCAGGCAGAAATACAACAAAGTGATATCCCTCATACTACCGGGTCAGGAATATTTATCACATACCAAAGATTGTTAATCAATTTAATGCATTGAAATACTTGATGTCATGAAAATGTAATGGTAGCTCCAACAAGATGATCTCAAAGACAACTTTAAATGAGCTGCATTTTGGATACTGACCACAAAGGGTGAAATTATGGAGTGGCCAAGCCCAATTACTGGGCCTTAACCCAAAAGAAAATGAGTGAGGGAACATCAAACATGCGTTGTCTGAGGCAAAACCAAGAAATACTGAGAAACTGTGGAACTGGGTTGGAATACCTGTTTACAGGTGTCAAAAGTGGGTCCACATAACATGACACAGACGGGAAGCAAAACGTTTGAACGGAGAAAAGCTAAACTTTTAACCATTTCTTGTTGATGCAGTAAAAAAAGAGACACGTTTTGTAAAGAATGCAACCACAGCTACTTACTGAAGAGTCTGTTGTTCTCTTCCCCCCGCTTTCTGTCGCTTGAGATCAAATTTTGTTCATTTTTTTCCTTATGGTTTGATTTGGAATAGGAACGTGTAGCGTTCCCAATCTGTGTATGAAACTCACTGCTGTAAGGATTTTATACTCATTTTTACTGTCATTTTGAAAACAGCTATATGTAATTGTAAACCCAACATCATTTTAAAGACCAGAGCAAATACTTCCAGATATTCCTTAAACTCATTGTGGATTAACTCTGCATGTTTGTATTGTTCTCTCTATCTGTTCTCCACTCGCTCCGATTTGGTTCTTCCGCAGGCTGCCCTTTTTTTGTTGATTCATCAAAAAGGTGTATCTGCACCCAGGCAGCAAGCCAAGCATACAAACTAAAGCCACATATCATTTTATGAACAAATGCATTAGGTCTGTGTCAGAGATGTTGCTATAACTTCCTTCACCGTCTCACTGCAGCATACTAAACCCACTAAATCTGGTCCATCTGAAGCAGGTTAGCCATCTGCTCTGTTGATTGGCTGCATATCTCATGCGGAATCTCATAGTCCAACATCATCATGTGAGAGCATGTGAGGACAAAGGTCTGCTGAAGCCAAACTGGAGCTTTCTATTCTAACTCATCCTGATATCAAGAGAACCTCCAGACCTTGTTACCACTGTAGCAGTTTGAAATATTAAGTTCAAGATTTATAGTGGTTGTATAATAAAAATAAAGGTTCTTAGTCAAGAAAGTGTGCGTAATTCCTCCTAGCCACAATGTTACACATAAGTATTCACACTCAACCTTTTTTACATTTTATAACATAAAAAATTAAAACTTCAATGCATTTCAATGGGATTTTATGTGGAGAACCAACAGAAAGCAGTACAAAACTGTGAAGTGGAAGAAAGAAAAAAATGGTTTAACATTTTTTACAACAAATTAAACTCTGCATATGCTTTAAGCCATTTATACTGGGCTACATCTGAAGCAATGAAACCCATTGCTTATCACTAGGATAAAGTTCTTGAGATGTTTAAAGCAGGGTTATCAAACTAAACCCAAGATTTGAAATTTTCTTGGGAGTATTGATCAATACATCTAAAAATAGACAGCCCGGCACAACTACAGACCTACCACTTAAACTTACCAGACAGGCAAGGACAGCATCGATCAGAAAGCCCATGGTAGCTTTGGAGGAGCTGCACAGATCCACAACTTAAGTGGGAGAATCTGTCAACAGGACAGTGGTAAACTCCATAACAGAAGAAAACCAGAAGAAGTCCTGTTGGTAGTTTTTCAGAAGCCATTTGTAGTTTCAAGATTGATTTTTGCAGTCCTAAAAAAGCCCATTTCTGTTTATATTCAAGGTCAAATACATTCCGATATACATTCCTGATCGTTATTTTTCGTTATATGCTGTCCAACACATTTAGATGGAGGATGGTAAATAATGACGCTCTACATCCTCCAGCACTGCCACAACCATTTCTACTTAAAAAAAAAAAAATCTAATTCAACCAACCTCGTACAAAATGAAACATGTCATGTTCTAGAAAGTGTTTTCTATAAATGGGAAATAAAGTGTCAGCGGGGAATCAGTCAAAACTTCTTTTGAAAACAAAGACAAAATGTTGACTTCAATATGAAGAAAAACACCAGCAGCTGCTGTAAAGCTTGGAGAAAAGGTCATAAAGGAAACAACCCACTAAAACAGTTCAATAGTTGCACCTTTTATTATAAAAAATATGTACAAAGATGCTACAATGTGATATAAAAATGCATACATTTTACAAAGATAATTAAGTCTTTGAAGTTCTAGCTCCTATTCAGACTAGTGTGACATCCTTCAGGAGTGTTGTGGTAAGGTATTCAGCGTGTTGTAATACTGTATTTTATTCAATACATTTTATTTGCCTGAGTTCATGTTTTATTCACCATAAGAAGCAATTTGGAGAAGAAGAAAAAAAACGGGGGAAAAACGGTTTTCATTTTCTACAGATTTGGATTTTGCATAATGGAATTTAAGGACATTTGAGTAGTATACAGTCATGAAACACATATGACAGAGCTGCATAGTAACTTTATTATTAACCCGGTTATTGGTTTTACTAAGTCATAAAAAATTAGGAATAAATAGGTACTGCATTTAAAACCGGGAAACAATTTTGATAAATACAATTTCACCGGGCCTTATGGTTGAATTGATAAGTCATCAATATGGCATGTCTGTACCTAGATAAAATAAATACAATAAATAAACAATAAATTACATGGGTTAATACAGAGGATTCTTCATTTGTAGTAACAAATGAGAAAAAGAAATATGGCTTCTTGATGCAGTTTCCCCCACAGGTGGGAGGTTTTTCCCCAGATGCTTTAGGAAAAGAAAAGCTGCTTCATACCATTATTGGATCTGTATTAAAAGCAGAGCAGCCAAACTACTTCATTTGTCACTTGGATAGTTGTAAACTGAAAAAAATCCCAACCCACATCTGGTTAGTGGCTGGAGGTGAGTTCCTGCTCTGCAGTAAAGCTTTAGCAGAAATGAAAGAACAGCGTCTTGAATGGTGACGATGCAGGGCCGTACGCCTGTTACAGGTGACTTATTATACCAAATCATGGGAAGACACCGTCTTGAATCTGGCTGCATTAAAACCGTAAAAACCGCCTGGGAGAGAAAATAATTAGAATATCAAATGACGCTCGCAAAAATCCCCAAGCCGTATAATGCAAAAAAATATATTTCTATATACACATACATACATTTACATATATTCCATTCATAACTGTTCAAATCTCTAGGAAAATATGCGTTGATTCATAGATTTGGATTTACAATTTGTTCTGTTCCGGTGCATGTAGTGTGGTGAGTTGTTCCTTGGTCCATGTAACAATAAATAGAACTGGACATAAAAGGCAGAATAGGACAAGAAGGAGATAGAATGACAGAAATGGAAACAGAAATTCTGAATGCATTGCGGTATAGGTAATTATCTTTGCCCTCTCATATATTCGCAGGTTTTGGACTTTCTTAACAAAGCAGGACACTAACTATCTTTGCTCACTGATCATGTGGGCTAATAAAAGCCCTAAGTCATTCATTTCACTACAGTTTGAAAGTGGACCTTCTTCATGATTAGTCTCCCACCTTGTTCCCAAAACCTGGAAGAATCTGTAACATCACCACAAACATGCACATGTGCTGTGCATAGTCTGGGAAAGAGTCTGCGGGATGAGCACCGTGGTTTGGCGTTTCATGATCCCACAATGATCTCCATGATGTGGTCCAATTCATTCAGGTCAGACCTGCAGGTCGAGCTGGAACTCAGTGCTGTTGGCCCGTGAGAGGAGAGACTCTCCAGCAGGTCATAAGGCCCCATTTTCGGGGTGCTCTGCATGCCTGTCAGCACTGTGTCGAGATCATAGTAGGAGGGGTCAACGTCTGAAAACAGTTCCTCGAGTGCGGGGTCGGGGGGCGGTGCTGGGTGCTTGATCTCAAAAGTCCCAAAAACCTGCTCTCCTGTCCTGGAGTCTGCTCTTAGGTGGTCTCGCTCGCCCTCCTCTCCTTCTGACACCGACTCCTCACTGTCTTCCTCTTCATCCTCTTCACAGTCGCCGTCTTCCTCCTCTTCCTCCCAGCAGGGCCCCATCCCAAAAGGGCCTGCCAGGTAAGAGGCTGAAGACAGCTGAGGCGACACTGGTGACAAAGAAGACATTGTGACCTCCGTCTCCACGTCTCCGTCCATCACCACCTCCTCCGAGTGATAGCCCTCCTCGAGACCAGACACCGAGAAGGGCTTGGGACTCTGCCCAGCCTGTGCTGCCGCATCAGTCTGTCTGCACAGCACCTCGGTGGCCACCAGGCGGTCAGCTGGGCACTGGGCGGCTGCCAGGGCCTGGGTCATTATCTGCCAGGTACCGTCCTGGGTCATCTCCTCCTGGATCTGCCGCACCGTGTTGGCGATGAGCACCGAACGGCACAGGTTGGGCTCCACCAGCATGTGGCAGAGCTGCAGCTTGATGAGCGACATGTCGAGCAGCGACTGCCGCTGCAGGCTGTAAGACGACGACAGCGTCCGAGTGGCAGCGGGCGACGCCGAGGGGCCCTGATCACCCCTGCTGACTGGTTCCTCTCCAGAGTCTGAAAACTTGCGCTTGGTGCCCTTCGGGAACATGATGTCTCTCTGCTGGAATAAGTGAGGAAAACACAGAGTGAGACATACTCCCAAAACTCAGGCTGAGCACCAATAAATCCATCACATTCACAATCACAAGCTGTTCTAGGTTGCACTAGCTAACATAGTGAGAAGAATATAGTGCCTAGACAAGCCTCTTGAACTTTGTCACTTTTCGTCATGTTACTATCACAGACCTCAAAGTATTTGATTGGGATTCATTAGGGCAGAGCCTAATTGTAAACTGGTGACAAAATAATATAAAACGTTAAATTTTTCTTAGTGCAAAAAAATCTAAAAATGTTCAGCCCCTGATTCAGTACTTGGTGGGACCATCTTTCCCTGAAATGTATTAACAGCTTTGCTTATCTACAGACTGGTATATAGAGATAGATAGAGGTTTTAAAGGGGATGTTCAGGGTTAATATTACACCACATGCAGTGTGTGGTAAGCAGGCTGAATTAGAGATGGGTAGTTATAGCATTGTTCAGTATTTGATATGAATTGCAAACTGCTTGTGATAATAAACTAACTGATTTTGTATGCAAACCAGAATTGACATTATGGTTGGGACTGTTACATTTGAGGTAAACTACTTTTACCGCTGCTGGTTCCATGGGGGCATTAAGTATCAATAGATTACAGCTGGACTACTAAATATTATTGTTGTGCTGAAGCAGCTTATTTGATCATAAGGGAATACGTTTTGTGCTTGTTTGACAGCTTGCAGGGATATATGTATTGGCAAAATTAAACTATATTTTCTTTCATTACTTAAAATATATTGATGAAAGTAATTTAATATTGCTTTCCCCTGGCCTGGTTACACATACTGTACCTTCCATATTTCTGCTCGTGAAATCTGGGCTTCATATAATAATGGCAACAACAAAGCTTTTATTGAAAGAATGCTCAAATAATTCCTGTTTGCAACATCTGCAGGAAGATGCTCTGCTCGGATCTGACCAAATTTTGATAAAAAAAATTTTTTTGCCAACATTAACCCTATGTGCAGCAGAAAGTAAACACTGTACCTCATCCTAAATAAATTGTTCCTATTGTGAAAGATGGTGGTGGGAGTATCATGCTGTGGGGATACTTTTCTTTAGCAAGGCCAGAGAAAGCGGTTAGGGGTTGATGGAAAATGGATGGAGCTAAAGACAGATTTTCATCTAGAATTGCCCTAATAGGCAGCAAAAGTCTTGAGATTGGGGCAGAAGTTCACCTTCCAATGAGACAACACCACACCTTTTGTGATTTTTATTTGAAAGAAAAAAATATACTGTTAATAATGATTATTTTCTCCCACTTTGCCAAGATCTGTCACAATAAATCCCAAGAAAATACATTAACGTTTGTGGTTGCAACAAGAGGAATCTGAAAAAGCTCAAGGGGTGTGATTACTTTGGTGAGGTATTGTAAGTGTCATGTAATTACACAAGTCAGTGAGAAATGAAATGAGGCTAAAGTGGTGTAATGTTGGAGTGAACAGGAAGAAATCTGCTTAAAGCAGCTGTGGCATGACAAATAAACTGCAAAGCTTTAACTGAACAGTAAATAGTTGTAGTTGGGGGTTTTCTTAAAGTTTGCTATACCTTTCCTGTTGAGAGGCACAGGCAATAGCAATGCAGCTTGGTCCCGGCTGCAGCGCTTCAAGTACTTTTTTACGAGCGACAAGCAGCTTTTGTTCAGCACCATTTCTGCCCATTTTAGGCCAGTCTGAAGCAAGACTCCTGCTGGGCGGAACAACCACACTTTTAACAGACCACTGAGCCACTGAAAATAGCATGGTTACTGACTAAATGCGGACGCTGCATCAAAATAAGCAGACTACAGAGAGCTTTGTCAGTAAACACAAACGGCACTCAGGTTACAAGATCAGTGGAATGATATCGGCTCACATGGCAACCTGTGATCAGGAAAATCAATGATATATGCTAATCAATAAGGTGCTTTAAATGAGTAAAAGACAGAACATGGTAAATCAGACATTTGTAATTGATTGTATAACACACCACCACGGTATACCGATATTTACAAGGGGAATCAGGTTTCCAGGCCTAAACACGCAACACTTTAAAACTAGTAGAACAAGATTTTCACTTTCTCTTCACAGAGGAGGGGGGATGGAAAGAGGAAAAAAAACAAGTAAACTTCCTTAATAAAATACCACTTCAACACATTTCTTTACAGGAACAAGACAACACTCTGTCCTATAACAAGAAGCCGTCTGAACCCCTAAGTGACATTATGGAATCAAGCAGGAGCTTTTTTTATTTTTCCAGACAGAAAAACAGTGTGCCGTGTCCAGCTGTGTCTCCTCTGTAAAAACCTGTGGGTAGGGCATTTCGGTCAATCAAACCACTTGTGCTAATGTTCCCCTCACGATGCATTATTATATTTCTTAGTAAAACCGTATATGTATTAATATAGCTACATTTATTCGGAAATCTAAATTAAATTAAAAGGCTCTGTACACTGCTGCTCTCATTTTAACGGCAACAACTCTAGTTCACGTCAAGTATCATGTTCTTTCCTCGTTTAAATAGTAATTATGGGATGCCAAGATTCTGTTATTAAACACAGGGCTAAAAGACACCACCAATTACATAACCACATACAATTAAACATGTAATTAAAGCCTAATTTGTAATCAAACTGTAAAATGTTCTGATAGTTACACAAAATAAATGGATACACAGCATGAAAAATAACATGACTATCTTCCACTGATCAGCTTAGTGAGCTAGATCAATAACATTTCAAGATATAATTAGAGATGCACCCAGAAACCAGCTGGTGACCAGAAGACGAGGTTTTTCAGCAGCTTCTCTGGACTTAATGCGTTATTTGCCAGTAAGAAACGGAAAAATTCAATATTTTTCCAATCAGTGATCAGAACATACCATTTCACAGAAAACACCAAGCTTTTTAGAGTGGGAATTGTTACTCTGGGAAGAGGACAAAAATGAGTTCTTTTTTTTATATATTAGTGAACGTTTATAAACTAAACCAGATGTATGAGAAGCTTCTGGAACAAAAATAAGTTTGGGGTCTTTCAGTCACCCGCTTTTCACATTTAGTAAAGATAACCACACATGGCAACGTAAGATGCTAAAGACCACCTAAAGTGTTAACTCTGAATCTTTGTTTAAATTTTACTGTGACTGCTCTCTCTCGCACACACATGCAATGGGATGTCACTGCTGCTGCTGACATTAATAATTAATGCTGGCCCATGGCAGGAAGGTATAGCTCTTAAAGAGAACTACACAAAGCTTCACAAAAACCAATCAGAATTCAGCCACAGACCTCTGATTGGTGCATCTCTAGTTATAATGTATAATCCACCAGTGGCTCCAATGTACACAGAAAGGTCGTTTGAGTCCTTGCTTGCCTAAAAGAACATGTCCTGGTAATAGACAAGATTAGGAAAAAAAGTCATTTAAAAAGATAACCAAAGAGCTAAAACACAAACAGTGAGAAAATAATTGAATGTGTTTTCATCTTCTACTATAAATGTATGCAGGCTCCTGTTAAACAAGAACACTAACTCTTTGGGAGAAAATACAACAACAATGAGTGAGAAATTAAAACAGAAATCAAAGAAAGCCAGGAAGCCCAACACTTTCAAATACCAATAAATAAATAAAAAGTTACTGCACAGAAAACAGTTTTGCGATGTAATACATACACTGATCGGGCCGTTTTAACACACTAGCTTGGTGTTTGGGGATTTAAGACACAAACACTGTCCAAACACCACAGGGTTCCAAAGTCTTCTCTATTGTAATTAATGTATATATATATATATATATATATATATATATATATATATATATATATATATATATATATTCTTTTTTATTAAGCATGTTTTGGTTAATGAAAATGCATCAAAAGCTTACTACAGAGAGCTAATGGAAGAAAACATCTTATATAATGAAAAATCCAGATTAGCAGATCAATAAAATTTATGAAAATGTTCGAGTTTTTTACCTAAACCCAACCTACCAGACATGAATATGATAGATTCTGCTCGTATTCTGAAATGGAAATGTCCAAGTTCAGAGTCAGATGAATTGACCAGAACAAACACAATTACACTCAAAGTCACACATTCCTCACCAATTCTAACCTCCTATTCAACATGGCTGCTGTGCATTTAGAGCATAAATAAAGTTGCCATAACTCTACGCAATATACACACAAAAATATGTAAATCAGTGACAAGGATTATGGCAGCATAATCATCGAAGAATTAGCTGGTCTAGGTGTGACTTTTCCATGCATTCTGGATTTTTATCTGTATAATTGTTAGGTGGTCCTAAAGCCAAATGGGGAGCCTAAGTCTCCTCCCCATCCGGTCGGCCCCTGGGTCCCCTGAGTGAAATAATCAATTAAAGTAAATGGAGCGATTAAAGTTATTTTCTGGTCCGCTTTGCCTTACGCCCTGAATCACACATATGCTGTACCTCAATTTCAATAACTAATGCTGTGCATTTCAAGTGCGTTTGCCAAGAGATTTGTGATTTGCTTGTAAAAATGTGTAATTAAAATGACTACTAATCAGAAGTCGGATATATGACGTCACAGAGCTAGCACTGGCATAGCTTCCACTTTCCACGTGAGCAGATTTACGGTGGTTTTCTCCGCATTTAATGCTTCATGATTCGTCCTGGAAGAAGGATGTGTAGCTCGCTAAACTCACGGCCATTTTTCTTCTTCAGTTGTGTTCCACTACGCGTTTTCACACAAAACCTAAAGTAAGTTTTGCCACCTGTCGAAAATTAGCGCTTTCTCTGCATCAAAATGTGTCTTTAAAATTCATGGACATCAATCTTAAATCCATGGTACATTTCAAACAGGATCAGGATCGCGCCATTGACTCATTCTTTTTTTTGGGACAGTAGAGGACCCATAGACCAGAAGTAGAATGACATGACATAGGCTCCCCATAAGCCAATGAAATCTTTCTGCCCTGTTCATAAATAAAGGTTCCATAAATATCGAATTGTGTTGAAAAAAACCCTGTTTAGTTCAAGTTTGACTTCTAAATATTCTTGAACTGTAGCTAAACAAAAAAAGTCTAGATTCTTAATATCAATGAAAAACGTTAGATTAGTGACGAAAGCAAACTGAAGCAAATGCTAATTTAGCGTTAGCACATGCTAACAGTTGGCTAGCCACAGTACTTATGTAGTGTTTACTAGCGCGTAGTAAATACTGTGGCACGTATGCAGTGGTGGAGGCGCCTTCAATGCAAATGTATCAAGGTTGTGTCAGCAAGATGGATGACATCTACATAAAGTCCTTCATATAGCAATGACCAAAGAACTACTTCCTGACTTACTTCAAAATAAGAGTTCTAAATATAGCAGAGGATGACGCTTACAGCACTGACCTTCAAACCTGGGAATTTCAAGGTTTGCTTGGGCTAAAACAGCAACTAGATGACGCTTTGTGAGATACTCCTCCCTTCGATAAGAACTATCGGGACTATTTAATATCGTGAGATGACATGCTACAAGACCTCATTACATTTCTTTGGTATGACGCAAAGACTTTCAAAAAATATTGAATAAACACCTGCTACATTGACTGCAATTCAAGAAGGATATCTGTCTTTTAATAACCACTTATTAAATTCTCCTTTATGTCATAGAACACATGACCAAAAAAGAGCCGTTTAACATTGAGAATACTAAGGGCAAAACTGGCAGCAAACATATTACATTAAATATATTTCATATGCAGAAAAAAAAAGAAATTGCACAATCTCGTTTTACTCAGCTTTACCTTTATTACTTTTAATTGGCTCTGGAGTTAATTCAGAAGTAATATTTAGAAAGAAATGTCTGCTACAAATGGCTAATTCTGGTGGCTAAGATCTAGATCACATATGAACAGTTTCATTTGCAATAATTTTAGTACCACCCTCACATGAGTAATTCAAATAATATATAATTGAAATATACAATTAGACGTATTTGAGACAAGAGGTTAACTGTTTAACCCGAAAATGGCTACACGTATAGCACCCTCGCTGAATCAGGAAATTGATTTTAAAAGAGAGAACTTGTTTAAACGACACATGTAATAGTTGACTGAGGTAATAGTAGCTCAGTGATACTTGGATGTGTCACTAACAACATTATACGACCTAAAATGTAAACACAGAAGTGTTTGTCGTCTACCGCTTTGGGGCCAAACAAAATACAGCCTCGCTTTACGTCAATGGTTCCTTGCGCGACCCATCCCCCACCTCACTCTGGAAAAACCAGCACTTTCATACACCGCTCTGCCGCTTCAATAAACCACATTTTGAGTACGACAGCTAAATAGTTTCTCATTTCTTTGTCAACCACACGTTGTTTCCATTAGGATTAACCGAATAAATGCAATTTGAGGTTAGTTTAAGAACATATGAGAGCTGCTGGCCATGACTGCCGCATGCTTTGTCTTTCCAGCATCTGAGCCACCGAGCGACAATGAGGCCATTTTGCGCTGGGAGCTAACAGCCGGTTAGCTAGTCTACGGTTTTGGACCGGGCTCCCGGAGTGCCTCTAAGCTAACTGTTCGCCCACATTAATAAATATGTTATCACTACAGACAGAGTTGTACAATTATTTGCTTCAGTCTGGTTTCATTTCGTTTAATAGACGCTCCGAAACATAACGCTAGGTAGCGGAAAGCTAATGAGCTAAAAGCGCCCACCCACCCATCCTCCTCGGTCCTTCCTCCTTTCTGGCCGAAAACAAGAGTTTTCGCCGCGACTGGGCTGTAAAGTTCCTAAAAAATAACAGCCGTTCATCCCAGTGCCTGCTTAAAAACACCGCTGCCGGTGGTTGGAGTAGCCGCACTCACCTCGTGTTTGTGTTATTTTATTCCCGTCTCGGTCATAGGATCGACGGCAGAGAAAGCGGAGATCAGGTTCAGATGAGATCATTCATGCCACGGCTTCAAAAACTGAAGTAGCTCCGTCCTGCTGCTGCTGCTGCGGAGCGGACGGCAGGAGTGAGAGAAAGGAGGGGGAGGGGAGCCGACAAAAGCCAGCCATATGCCTGGGATTCCTCTCTAATGCTTTCTCCCTGCTTTTCTCCACGACTCAAGCTTTTAACAAACAATCGAAAGCTTGTTGTTATTTTTTGGTTTATACTTAAAGCCATTCTTAGTTGTTGTTTTTTAGCTATTTTTGCCCCTTTAAATCCGTTTCTACCACGACTGAAACCAGTTAACAAGAACATTGGTGAACAATCGTGGAGTTATAAATGTTATGTAGCTGTTACAAAATACTGTGCCTTGTTGTAAAAGTATTCACACCCTCTGAAGTTTTTTACATTTTTTCAAAAACACAAAGTAGCCTAATGTAAAGTAAATGAAGAAGAAAAGCATGAGGTTTCATGGGATGATTTTACAGCAGAAAACCATTTTTATTTAGACCCCTTTACTCGGTTACCCCTAAATCCATCCAGTTCATTCAATGGAAGTCTGATATAGATCTTTCCACAAACCAAATAGGGGACATAGCAAACATGTCTAGGAAATATATTTTTCTTTGATTCACTCATTATGTCTGCCGTTCAAACTTGAAATAGAAGAAGGTGCTAAAAGTTTTAGTTTTTCTGCCTGCAATCAACCGTGGAGTATTAATAACAAATATACTGAAGAAGATCGTGATGACAAACCCAGACACACCTCCAAGACGACTACTACCTTGCTAAAGAAACTGACAGGGAAGTTGCTGCACAGCATGTCTTCAGACCTAAACCCTATTGAGCATCTGTGGGATACGTTCATCAGCAGGTGGAGGAGAGAAAGGTCTCTAATATCCACCAGCTCCATGATGTCAAACTGGAGGAGTGGAAGATGATTCCAGTGGCAACCTCTGACACTCTAGTGAACTCCATGCTGGTAAATAATGGAGGCCACAAAAATATTGACACTTTGGGCACAATCGGGACATTTTCTCACTTACAGGTGTACTTTCTTTTGTTGCCATCGATTTAGACATTAATGGCTGTATGTTGAGTTATTTTGAAGAGACAGCAAATAAAAGCAGTCATAAAAGCTATAAACTGACTATTTTACATTGTATTAGATTTTCATATTTTCAGTGTTGTGCCATGCAAGGATGTAAAAAAATATTTACCAAACTGTGAGAGGTGTTCTTTCTTTTGTGAAATGCTTTTACATTTACTGTAATAAATGTTGGACTGGCGACCTGTCCAGGGTGTACCCCGCCTCTCGCCCTGTGACTGCTGGAGATAGGCACCAGCCCCCCACAACCCTGCATAGGGTGGATGGGTACATATAATGGATGGATGGATGAATGTAATAAATGGAGTTAATGTGTTAACTTAAGTTAGGGAGCAGGACCACGCCCCGAATCCACTTCTCACTCAGGAATCTACTCATAATTCGTTTCACCTGGTGTTTCACACCTGGTTCTCATCTCTAATCACTCTGCAGTCCATATTAAATCAGCTTGTCTAGCCCTCCGCGTCTCGATCGTTCTTCGCACCCCTCCCTTCCTGACCCTCTATCTGGCTTCACCCCTTCATCCCCTCCCTCATCCCTTCATCTTTTCGACCCCTCCCTCATCCCTTCGACCCCACTCCCTCATCTCTTCGACCCTTCCCTCATGCCTTCGACCCCTCTCTCATCCCTTCAACCCCACTGCTTCATCCCTTCGACCCTCCCTCATCCCTTCGACCCACTCCTTCATCACTTCGACCCCCTCCTTCATACCCTCGACCCCTCTGTCATCCCTTCGACCCCTCTCTCATCCCTTCAGCCCTTCATCCTTTCGACCCCTCTCATCCTGTATCATCAATACAGACCGCTACAGGAAATCCTTCCTGCCCACAGCCATCATCACAAACAAACAACTTCTTAAAAGATTAATTATATGAGCTATACCACAACTTAATTTCCCTCTGGGATCAATAAAGTATTTTTGAATTATTTTTGAATTTTATTTGAATTGAATTGAATCCCTTCGACCCCTCTCTCATCCTTTCGACCCCACTCCTTCATCCCTTCGACCGACTCCTTCATCCCTTCGACCCCCTCCTTCATCCCCTCGTGCCCTCCGTCATCCCTTCGACCCCCTCCTTCATCCCTTCGACCCCTTCCTTCATCCCTTCAACCCCCTCCTTCATCCCTTCGACCCCTCTCTCATCTTTTCGACCCCACTCCTTCATCCCTTCGACCCACTCCTTCATCCCCTCGCGCGATCCATCATCCTCTCGCGAGATCTGTCATCCCTTCAACTTCATCCCTTCAACCCTCCCTCATCCCTTAGACCCACTCCTTCATCACTTCGACCCCCTCCTTCATACCCTCGACGCCTCTGTCATCCCTTAGACCCCTCTCTCATCCCTTCGACCCTCTCTCATCCCTTCAACCCCACTCCTTCATCCCTTCGACCTACTCCTTCATTCCTTCAACCCCCTCCTTCATCCCCTCGTGCCCTCCTTAATCCCTACGACTCCTCTCTCTTCCCTTCAACCCCACTCCTTCATCCCTTCGACCGACTCCTTCATCCCTTCAACCCCCTCCTTCAACACCTTGACCCCTCCGTCATCCCTTAGACCCCTCTCTCATCCCTTTGACCCCTCTGTCATCCCCTCGACCCCTCTATCATCCCTTCATTTCCTTGACCCCCCCTCCTTCATTCTTTCTCCCTCTAGTTTACTCATAGTCCTAGCCTCTTCTAACATCTCTTTCTTCACGTTTGTCTGGGGGGTCCTGAGCAGGCTCGGGAAAAAGATGAATTCCAGAAGACTGCACCCTCACACTGAATCTTCATCCCAAGCCTTCATCGATACATCTTCCCAGATACCTCGTCGGTTCACTACCATCCTTCAATAAACATTGCATTCAAATCTCTGTGTGTTTTACTTTTAATAGAGTAAAAATATGTTGAAGTAGTGCTACTCTCACTTGAGTACAGTTTTTGGGTACTCTGCCCACCTCAGCACATTTTACACCAAAACATCTTTATCTTTGGGACAGAAAGCAGTCCCTTTCTTGCTATGATGACTGGACATTCTACTGGTGTCCATATTGGATTATAATTGTTTGAACAGATGAACATGGCACCTTCAGGCATCTGGAAATTGTGAGACAGGCCCACAAGTCTCTTCTTGACATCTTTGCTGATTTTTTCTTTTTCATGATGTCATACAATCAAGCAGTGTATTTGATTTGCTGCCTTAAAATTTACCTGCAGGGGTACCTCCTTTCAACCCAAATACTGGGAATTAGTATTTTACAAAGTAATGCCATCATCATCTTGGCTTTCCCACATTATTCAAAAGTCACTGTAATCTTACTGATTTCAGACTTAAAGAGTGTGATATTTTCTGGTGCTTAGCAAATAGAAACAATTTTGATAACCTTACCTAAAACAGGAATAATTTAGTTTGCTTTAATGACAGACAATGTAAAAAAAAAAAGTTACGTATCTTTTTATACAGGGTATGTAAATATCTGGTTTTGCTCTGCAGTTGTAAGTATGCCCCATTTTTGAGTATACAGTCATATTCCATAAATTAGAATATTATTGAAAAGTTATTTTATTTCAGAAACTCAATTTACTAATGGAAGCACATTATAAAGAATAATTCCACACAGACTGATGTTTTTAAGCCTTTATTTCTTGTAATAAAGTAATTTTCTGCTAACAGTTAATGAAAACATGCCATTTAGATTGCGATACATCAGACCAGTAAAAATATTTTTTTTATAAAGAAATATGGGCTTAATATATAGTATGTTTAATACCTGCTGAAAGTTTGTTATTTTCAAAAGGTACTTTTAATGTGACAAACTAGCCTCCTCTGAACGTGGATTCCAATTTGTTGAATATAATGTGGCAAGACGACAAGTGAGCAAAGGAAGAATAAGACCACTTGCAGGTTTTGGAAAGTAGAAACTCTTCCTCCATTTATTTGGACAGTCTACACACAAACATTTCGGCTTCCTCCTGTGTAGCCTAAGGGACAAATTTCTCTGAAGCACCTCCTATATATACACACATATACACCATGAGGCACCACCCTCTCTGTATCACGGTGCACTTCTGAAAAAGGAAAAATTAACAAAATTATTAACAGAATATGTTTATATATGGAAATATCTGAATGCTCAGTTATACAGTTAATGAATTAACAATTCAAACTCAATAAAGGAAACAAATACATTTATACAACCCTCATTATTCACCTTTCTACCTCTAAATCACTTCCACTCAATTATTCAATCAAGAGAGAACACACCCACACACACACCCTACAAGAGAGCTTTATTGTAGGCAGACCTCCTTGACCAGTGACCAGAGTTGTTCTTCAGAATAAACACTTTGAAAGGGAATATTTGAGTTGACCAAAATCAGAAAACAAAACAAAAAACTAGATAAGTACAATAAATCACTCTTCTACACAAGAGGTAACAAAGATCATAAGAGACATATAAGTTTTCTTGTTTTTGGTTTTTGCACACCTGAAATGTTTTAGATGAAACTGAAACTAATTTTAACATCAAATAAAGATAACTTGGGTGAATATAAAAGGAAGTTCTTAAAATAGAATTTCATTCATCAGGGAAAAAAGATAAACCAAAAATAACAAAATAACCTCCCCCTTTGCGGAAGAAGTAATTATCCCCTAAATTTATCAACTGATCCTGCGAGTTTTGCAGCAACAATTTATATCAAGGATCTGCAACATCTGGCAATGCCTTTTTCATGTAGAGAAATGGGATCGGTAGATAATTGTCACACTAAAGTTTACAAACAATACATGGGTGACTGAAGGATAAATTATAAATAAATTAAAAATTATAATTATTTCAGGGAGCCTAAACTTTACACTTTAATGGAAAGAATAAGAGAAATTTTATATGAAAATCTTACGACTGGAACTGGGCTTGCATCAATTTTGATTAAAGAATTACAGAAAAAAATACAGCATGTACTTATTCACACTATGAAATGTAATCCCATATGCCATCTAGTAAGGTTTAACCCTTAGATGCATGAGTGACAAGAGCCGACACTCTTCCATGATTGGTTTAAAGATGAGCTGTATTATAATCAATGTGTTTTTAGGCTATTTTTGGGTTGTAATATATTTTCTGTTATAACTGTGTGGTTTCAAGGTTAGAATAACTTTGTTTGAACTTTTTTAAAACACTTGAAAATGGGAAAAGAAAACTGCACAACAGCAACGAAACAAAATAAATATCTGTTTTGTGTGTCAGTGTGGAGCTATATTTAATCATTTAATTACACTAAGTGAGACAAGGAGCACCCTGCGGCTCCAGAGCTGAGCTGCAGGTTGCAGACTCCTGAACTAGCAGATGAAAACTGTGATCCTATCTCAATATGGCTGAAGCTGAAAGTGCAACATCCTAATTTTAAATTTACTGTTAAAGTAAAACTGTGAAGGTAAAAAAAGGAAATTGGTCCTATAGGGACCAGTTAGTTAAGTTTTCTGTGTCAGCGCATATCACCATAAACATTGATTTAGTATTATTTCTTCAGTACATGGGCCATAACTAGGACCAGTTCTACAAAGGCACTGGTCCTTGTTGGGCCCTTTCTAGAACCACCCATGAGCTCCATGCTGAGGTGGGAGTTGGGCTTTATGGTGTTGTTATGCAGACTGGCAATAGAAACGAAAGGATTATAGAGTCCAGCGGATCTGGCGTGCAAGCCGCATGACATTTAATGACCATCTTATGTCATCAAACAGCACTGGATATCAGGACTAAAAGTGCATTGAACACTGCTTTTGCTATTCATATATATTGAGTTTAATGCGTACAAATTGTCCAAAGACATTTTTGAAGAAATACATAAACAAAACATGGAATCCATTTAGTAGGATGGATTTTACAGTCCAGAATGTGTTACTAATTGAATGACCAGTAAAACATCTGGCTATTATACCACCTTTGACCAGCAGAGGGATTTATGTGCACAATAATCCATTTGGGAAGCCAACTGGCTAGAGGGTTTCATAAGGCTTGGTCATAACAAGATAGGTTTCAAAAAATGTCAGAACACAAGGAGGGTCAAATACTGTAGCAAAACAGAACAATCCAACAATGATGATGTCATGGTTTAGAATGCTTCTGATACATTAATCAAGGCTCACCTGTGGATATGTTTATTTTGTCGCAACACGCAGTGATAAGAGTGTCATTATCTACGTTCAAAAGAGTGCGGTACACCAACAGGTGCTGATAGGCCACTTCAGGGAAAGAAGTCATCATTCACAAGGAGTCGACTGAGGCTAAAGTCACCACATCAAGGGTCACTAAGCACAGATGACTCCATCACATGGCCTACATGTGTATTCCTCATGTCAAGCCACTCCTGAATATGGAGCATGGAGAGACATCAGAACCATCTCCAACTGGACTAAGGAGGAAAAAACCAGTCTGTTGCTCTGTGGCACAAAGTTATGGGCAGAAGTTTATGCCATCAGAATCAGAATTTGAATTACTTCTGTTTAAATTAGCATCACCCAGACTGAATCTGAAATGCTCAACTTGGATAAATGCTTTTAAAAACTGAATCTGAATTAGCCTAATTTTAAATCAAATTTTTAGTTTGGAAATAATTGTCACTACCAGATTTCTGGTCGGATCATTAGTTTCTAGCGGTATTAACTGTAGCTGTGTGCTGACTCTTGATCGTTTCTCTTTAGGTCCAAAAATAATTACTTCAGTTTTGTTTCTATTCAGCTGGAGAAAATTATGGCACATCCATCCCTTGATTTGCTCAATACAACTGCTTAGCATATGGAAGGGTTCAAAGTAACCTGGTGACATTGTAATGTAAAGCTGAGTATCATCTGCATAGTTATGGAAACAAATAGTGGGAGATTTAAACGGTATAAGGTAGAAATTATATACATTTAGCCAACGGTAGAGATTTTGACCATACCGGCCAACCGCGATTGCCCATTTTGATTATGTCATAAAGCTGTGCCTACGTATTTTGCACCAGATACGCAAGTAGGATAAATACTGATGTTCAGTATTTATATTTACACTAGATATTGCAAGTTTAAAATTTGTTGTTTTCTATTTATTTGAAAAGAAACATGTTGAACTTGAGCATTTTTAATTCAAATATGTTCAGCTTCATTTTTGTACGATATTAAGTTTATGAATAAATATAAATGTTATTTCCCTCTTTACATTTTACACTTCAGTTCAAACAATCTTGAATGTTGTGTTTTCAAAACATTTAGCTTTTATTTAAAATATCTTCATTTATGTTGTAAGAATTTTTGTGTTGTATTTTTGTGTTGCATTTTTTGGACAAAGATTAGAATTTGTTTAATCCATTTTGCACAATAAATGTTATTAAAATGGCATTCTATACTTTTTTGGAGTAGCTGTTCTGCTGCCATGTATCTGGAATGTTAGAAACAATCATACTGACAGAAGAAAATAATATATCGCAATAAATATTGTTACCGCACATCCTTCAGATTATATCGCAATATAGATTTGAGGCCATATTGCCCAATTGTAATGGTAACTAATCTTATTGGTTGCTATAATATGGGCTAGCGGGAGCATGTAGATAGTAAATAGGAGGGGGCCCAGGATGGACCCTCTGGGCACCCCACATTTGATTTTTGTCTGTTCTGATGAAAAGTTGCCTATTGGCACAAAGAGGTCACTGTTCATTAGGTAAGACTCAAACCAGCCAAGTACTGGAGAGTCCAGCTCTCCAGTCTCAATAATTTGTCATGGTCAATAGTGTCAAATGCTGCACTGAGAGGCAACAGTCCCAGTCCCTATTTATGCAGATGTCATTTAATACTTTTACGAGAACAGGCTCGGTACTATGCTGAGCACGGAAACCAAACTGAAAAATATCAAAACAGCTGGTCATTCTTATTAAACTATTCATCTGTTGAAACTCAGCTTTTTCAATAATCTTACTGGTGAATGAAAGATTGGAGATTGGCCTGTAGTTCTGCATTAACTTGTCCAAGTTGTTCTTCTTTAGCAATGGTTTGATAACTGCTAGCCTTTGGGAAGCCACCTGACAAGAGGGATGAGTTCACTATTTGAATCAGATCAGGACCAATGACATGGAAAACGTTCTTAAGAAAAACTATGGGTAAGAAATTGGGGCATCAAGAGGAGAAGCTTAATTGTCTAATGATTTCTATACAGTTTTTTGTTTTCTTAAGTCTATGGAATTTTCTCTGGATTGTTGTTGAGTGGGGATCTGTTATCCGTCTCTATACCGTCTATCCTTGTGCAGGGTTGCGGGAGGGCTGGTGCCTATCTCCAGAAATCATTGGGCGAGAGGCGGGGGACACCCTGGACAGGTCGCCAGTCCATCGCAGGGCAACACAGAGATCAACCCTCTAATTTTCTGAATCTTTCAGTAAAAAACTTGTCAAATTCTCTGCAAACCCTGTTGGAATGTAGTTGAGGGGCTACAGTCACAGGAGGATTAGTTAAGTCTCTCAACTGTTACAAATAAAGTCAGTGCATTATTAATGTTTCTGTTGACGATTTCAGAAAGCAATGATTCCCTACCATCTTTCAAACATAAGTGATATCTGTTCAGACTCTCTTTGTAGATCTCACAGCCTTAACCTTAGACTTATAAATCTGATGCTCCCAATCCAATTTTCTGAACTGAAGAAGCCTCTTGGATAAGAGACGAAACGTATTCAAGACAACAAGAAAAGTCCAGTTGCTTTTATATAAACTCCCAAGAATATAATGTCCTGGATGACTGAGAATGTACACCAACAGATGCAGAGGATAGGACTAAATGGAGACAGATGATTCGCTGTGGCGACCAATGAAGGGAAAAAGTTAAGAGGAGTATGTGATGCTTTGTGTTGGTGTATCATTTATAATTAGAATAAAGTACTTTGAATGTTTTGGGTATAATGCGAAGATGTGAAAAAAGTTGGGGTTGTGGATACCTTTGGAAACAAGGCCAAACTTAAAATTTTAAGGGCTACTAACAAAAATGTTGGGCTATTTTCTCATTCTTGAAGTAAGCTGTGGAGATAGTGGGATGAAAACTATTTTTAGATAAAAATACAGTTCAAATTATTATTCTTAATATTATTATCCAGAAGTCTTTCTTGAATTACTGACGCAGAACTACCGCTCAGAAACACAACGTCCGGCATGGGGAGGAACATTTTTACCTCCTTCTACAAAGTTCCGTTTCGAGCATTTTCTACGTTCGGAGAATAAACGCAGGAGCACCGCCAGAGGTTTCTAGAAGCAGCAGCGTGCAGCGGACATCCACCGGCTGACTGACAGCGAGATCTCCTGCTTCAGGCTAGAATACACATTCGAAATTATTTTATAATAATTATTTATCTGCACACATGGCGAAGTGGGGAGAAGGGGACCCTCGCTGGATCGTTGAGGAGAGAGCTGATGCGACGAATGTCAACAATTGGCACTGGTGAGGCAACATGAAAGGACACTTACTGTCAGTTAGCTTGATGCTGATGCTAGCAGCACGCTTCGAGGTCGTTTTCTCTATCAAACTGCTTTTGTGTCACATTCTTGTAGGAATGAGCGACTATTGACTCCCCCCTATTTAAAATAAACTAAAACGTTTTCGTTACCAGTTAAGCTTTTCCCAACGTTGTTCAAGTCAGCGTCACATGTAGCTACCGAGGCTTTGCATTAGCTATTCCCAAAGCTAAAGCTCGGTGTGTTCCAATACATTCAGTATGCTATGTAGCTGTTGATCCTATTCAACCGTATTAATTATTCTCAAAGTCATAGAGAGTTAACTTCAGATTGCAATATGACATAACATTTTACACAGCTTGTGTGTGTGAAAAAAAAAAAGTTTTCCCCTCGTGCGCAAAGAAAAATCTGATTAATCTCAGTGTATCCCTTTACTTGTGATCTTCATCAGATAATTTCCTCAAATGTTAAATAATCTTTCGTGTATTAGTGAAATCCCTTAAAAGTGATTTATCTGTATGTAGAACCACGTTGTTGTTTGAAGGTTGGTTTTATGGTCTTTTAAGTTATTTTTATATTTCAAATTAATTCATCAATGAGAGCTCATGGATCTGCCTGGTAAGTAGCCCATAAAGTGAGGAAATATACTAAAGTTAAAACTGTTACATTGCTTTAAATACTTTACCCCAAACCGTGTGACAAACCAACCCAAAATTGCAACAACAAAAAAAGAAAGGCTTAATTTGTTGCCATAAAAAGTTCAACAAATGATCTTTAAATGTTCTTTTTGCGGTTAAAAGAAATATTGGGTAATTGACTTGTAATAATGGCTTCATTCAACCAAAAGGTCACATTTGTTTGTGCGGAATACTGGATGCTAACCATTGAAAACAGCAACTGTCAAACTGATGGCTGCTAAGCAGCTGTGCACGCAGACTTACAGTTGTTGGGTGCAAAACTTCATCAGGTCTACAGTATGAAAGTCTGCTAATCATGGTTGTCTATTGTGGAATTTTCAGGACTGAAAGGGATGCCACAAACTGGTCTTCGGATAAACTGAAGTCTCTGTTGCTCGGGCTGAGCGTGGAGGATGAAGTGGGAACGTGTGAGGTGACGGAAGTAAGCAAGTTGGAAGGAGAGGCCTCGATTAACAACCGCAAAGGGAAACTTATTTTCTTTTACGAATGGAATGTAAAAGCAACCTGGACTGGTGAGTGGAAAAATGAGGTTTGATCTAGGTGGTATTAGGACCAGAATGACACATACAGCTGCTCTGTTTGTCTACTGGAGGCAACAAAAATCAGCCTTTGCTATTCTGTCAAAAAACAACAACCTTCAAGCATTAATGGCATGGTTTTTTTCCCCGTAAATCATTTTCAATCACCTTTAGGAATAAAGAAAGGAGTATTAATTTGGTACAGATATTATGTTTAAAAGTTAAATTAACAATAAGATAGTCATGTTTTGACACTGGTTAATTGCTTTAGAATCGTCCAAGTCTGCTTCTCGATCAAAAACTAGATTATACCCCCCACCCCTTGTGGTCACATAATTTACTATTTTTTAATTCATTTCACTGATGTGGGAAAAAGCAACTTGTTCTGGCCTTCTTGTCCTCGTCTTTCTGCACGCTCATGTCTCGTCCCTCAGTCATTCAGCTTTTGTTCTCTGCTCTTTAAGCCCCCCTACATCCCCCAGTAAAACTGTATTTTAACAGTGAACGTCTCTACCAAGTTAACGAGTCACAAGTAAACTGGGCTGTACACACACCTGAGTCCGATGGTCTGTCAGTAAAACAAAGAAACGCGCTCGCTGGTGAACTGAACGGTTTGGAAACGTACACTGGCCAGCCAATGGGTGGCAGTGTTTGGAGCAACACCATAGAGCAGAGGTGTCCAAAGTGCAGCTCTTGGATTCATTTTGTGTGGCCCCTGGCCACAGCTCAAGAACAGTAGAAATTTGGCCCCCTAGCAAATCGCTCTGATGGAGATTGAAACTTTTTGCCAATTTTTTTTGCCTTCCTACATGTGAGAATGTCAGCTACATTTTTATTAGGGATGGGGTTTTTTTTTGGGGGGGGGGGGTTTGGGTGCTGGTGGTTAATTTTAACTTTATTGGAAGTAGTTCCACAAACATTCAGTGACTTTTTACTCTAAAATAGACTTGAGTCTTTATTGAATTTTTTTAAATATATATATATTTTAAACAGGGAAGTCAAAAACCGGAGTAAAATACAAAGGTTCAATTGAAGTCCCAAACTTGTCGGATGAGAACGACATGGAGGATCTCGATGTAAGTTTTGCCTAAATACTTGTGTTTATTGATCCTAACTGTGCGGTGGAGGAGCGCTGCATTGACTGTCCTGTCATCCCTTTCTCCAGATATCCGTTACGCTGAACAAGGAGGAGCCCGACACGCCCCTGGTTAACCTGATGAAGACTAAAGGAGCCGAGAAAGTCCGTGAGGCGCTGGGGAGTTACGTTGACTTCTTAAAAACAGGTTCGTAAAGTTTTGGGAAAAATCTATTTCTGACTAATTTAAACCTATAAATTAATATACAAATTTGGACTCCCTTTTTTTAGTAATAAAAAAAACATCTTTATTGCTATGTGGAAGATGGCGCTCTAATTCCTCTGTTGCTTTTAAAACTGCAGAATTCACACAAGGGATGATCCTGCCTACTGCTAATGGTGTAGCCGAGCCTCAGTCAGCTTCTCAGTCCAAAGCCAAGCAGGATAAAACTCAGGTTTGTGTTAAAGATTGCCGATTGTTTAGATGGGCCTATCTGGGTTAAAGTGTTGCAGTGTGCTATGATACAAAACTATAGTGACTAGAATTACTTTTTTCTTTTTTTTTTTCAGGTTTCCTCAGGAAGCAGCACAGTAGCTCCTGTCAACACAGGTGTAAAAATCCCCACCTGTAAATTCACCATCAAAGACACGTTTCTCACCTCACCAGCTGAACTCTACAGAGTCTTTCTCAACCAGGAGGTGAGACGGTCATGCTGCAGTTTTAACCATTTATCAATTTAGATTCTGCTTAAGTTTGCTCACCTTGCTCTCAGACAATACATGTTACTGCACACGTTAGGAAGTAGAGGTGTAAAAGCTGTTCATTCTGTATTATCTGACAAAGATTTAGGCCCTGTCCACATGGGAACGGCGTTGTAGAATCCAAAACAGTTTTTCAAAAATGTATCTGTTCCAGATTGACATTTTTGCCTTCAGATATTCCTTTAAACAGCAAGAATGCATCTATTGTAAAACTCTAAGCTATTAGCCCAACCTCTACCCTGACCTATAACCCCAAGCGGGTCATATTCCAGTTGTAGCTAGAACTGGGAAATTCTGACTTCTGAGTGGGAAGTCCACAAAGTCGGACTTTCCACTCAGTCAGATTTTTTTTTTTCTTGCTCCGACTTTTAGTTTAAATATGGCCGCTTATTGCATCATCAACAAAATTGCATTTTGGGCCGTTTCCATGTGGGCGAAAACATTTCTGAAAACAGGCCATAAGTTGAGGCCATCGTGTCACACTTTTGGTATCTTTTGGGTATGCAGATGGTCCAGGCGTTCACGCGCAGTCCTGCAACAGTGGACGGGGAGAGGGGTGGAAGGTTTCGTCTGCTAGAAGGAAATGTCTTCGGAGAATTTACAGAGCTGGTGAGGGTGAAATTTTTATTTAAAGAATAACCATGTACTGAAAACATTCATCAAAACTCTTTATTTTTTTTAGTTTGGTGTATATTGTTGCATAATATATGTACAAAATGGCTGAATGCTAACAATGAATCCTCTTTCCACCAGGTACCCGATGAGAAAATAGTTATGAAGTGGAGGTTTAACAACTGGCCATGTGGTAGGTCTAATTTACTTTAGGAATTCTTTTAGAGAAAAGTACAGTACCTTGAGAAAGTATTCCCACCCCTGGAATTGTTCCTAATTACAGTGTATTTTATTGGGATTTTATGTGATTTACCAACATCAACCAGAAGAAAAAATAAAATGTGTATATAGCCTCGGTCCAATCATACCTTTTTGAGGTGAGTCTCACATCTAGACTGATATTTTTGCCCATTCTATGCAGTTTTGTTCAAGCTCAGATAATTAAGGGAGAGCATCTGCTTTCAAGTCTGTCAGATTCTCAATTGGATTTAGGTCTGGACTTTGACTGGGCCATTCTTATACATGCATACATGCTTTGATCTAAACCATGCTGTTGGAGCTTTAACTGTATGTTTAGGATCGTTGTCCAGCTGGAAGGTGAACCTTCGCCAGGCTTTCGTCCATCAATATGCCCCGCTTTGTAAAAAAATTTTTTTAGCATCATACACCTGAACAGCTTCCCTCTCTCTGTAGAAAACACCACAGCATGTTTTACTGTGTTTAAAAAATTTTTTTAGCATCATACACCTGAACAGCTTCTGTAGAAAACACCACAGCATGTTTTACTGTGTTTTGGGATGGATAGACGGATAGATAAACAATTGGTTGCTGTGGGTTTTAGTTAGTGGTACCAGAGCAAAGGAAGAACACTCATCCGTGCCACACCCTACATTTTTTTATGGGTCAGCCATTTTTAAAACTTTTTCCTTCCAGTGTTGCTTTTTATGTGCTACATTGGGTCAGTCTCCCACATAAAATCCAAACAGAATCCATTGAACTTTGTTGTTGTAACATGACGAAATGAGAAAACAGTAAAGTAGTGTGAAAGCTACTGTGCCTTGTTAGCTTGTTAGGTTAAGTTAGCTTGTTTGAATGAACAAAAGTAATTTACCCTACTAAAACATAAGAAAAAAGACAGTTTGCTCTGAAATGAAACCTTAGTGGAAATATTTAGCAGTTACTAGGGGTGTAACAGCGCTTTCAGTCCAGCATGCATATGTACCGAATTAATACATTGTTGGGTTGAACCTGCACACATGCCGTTTATGTAAATGGATGGTATATAACACTTTTCCAGTCATACTGACCACTCAAAGCACCAATACGCAGATCAGTAGGCAACTTGGTGTTAAGTGCCTTGCCCAGGGACACACCGACATGTGGGGAAGCAGGAATCTAACTTGCAACCTACCGTTTGCAAGATGAATACTATACCCACTGAGCCACATTCACCCTCAGGAACTAGACAGCATTTGTTTACGTTTTATCGTGCACTCAAACATACCTGTGTATTATGACTTTATGTTGTCATTAATGTCTGCTGTTACTATTTTTTCTATCGATTGAAACATACCAAATTGTGATTTAAAAAAAAAAAATGGTATTTTACACTGGGGGACTTAACAGATTTTTGTGTGCCGTTAAACCCCTAGATGTTGACTTTAGGGACAGATTTGTGTTTAAAGATGCTCGTGGACCAGGTAATCTTACTACAAAGGTCTGTCCAACATTTATTTTTGGGGGCTTTAAAAATGAAAGCATTTTTCCAGCAGGGTGGTTATTATCACATTCTGCTCGTTCTACCAAAGAATTTCTTTAAAGATTCAGATGTGATTGGAAATTGATTTGCTTCTGTTCACCACAGAACATTATGCAACCATCACCCTGATGTTTGTGGACCGGAGCAGTGAGACAGAGCTGAAGGTGGAGTGTAGAGGCGTCCCCAACAGCGAAGAGGAGCAAACGAAAGGCGGCTGGAAGAGATACTACTTTGAAGCTATTAAACAGACTTTTGGCTATGGAGCTCGACTTTTCTGAAAATGCTGTACTGTAATAATTTGTCATCTTTTTTTTCTTTTTTAAAATCTGTTATATATTAAAAAATGTCACTGAGTCACAGAACAGTTTTACACTCGAGTTAATGAAACGGACTACTCCGTCACTGCATGTATAAATCTCCCAATTTCTTGAAATATTTAATTCTTGAGTGGTTTACCGTCTGTGTTTTGGCTCAGTTCTTTAGAGGAGCGGAAATGGACTGCACCTTCTAGGACTGGATAAAAAATGGATTGGATGAAGAAGCGGAATCTAGCGAGCCACTGAGAATTGGCATCGGCTTCCATTACAAAGAACCCAAAATACTTTAAAACTGAATGTTTATTTTGTACTTTTTTTTTTCTTTTTTTCATTGTAGTAAAGATGATTTAAACTAAGATGCATGTCTCATTTAAAAATGTTGGGGGGGGTGTTAGAGCTCAGATGGTCTGTGGTATGGGCTCATCCAGTGAGAGTGGTTTCATGTACATTACAGGAGCAGCATCAGTGAGACTTGAAGCTGGGACATTAAAGCAAATGTTTGTCAGCGTCAGTTTTTTAATTTTTTTTCTGAAAGCTGGTAGCGGCTGCAGATGTGTTGCTATATATGGCTTCAAAATGTAAATATGCAGTAAAATGCTCTAAGAACAGAATTCCTCTATTTATTCTTCACCTTACACCATCACCATGTTTAAAGAAATAGTTTTCTTGGAATAAAACTACTGGAAGCTCTTGCTTAGTTTTATTTACCTTCTGCATTGAGTTATTTACACATTTTATTAAAAAAATTTACAAGTGCTTTAAAAATGGAAACTACAAACTATCAAATATAATAAGCACTTATATAATTAAAGATGGCAAAAGGAAAAACTAAATTCAAGCACTTGAGGCTTTGAGAAAAACTATAGGGGGGAAACAAATCATAGCTAATCTCACATCTGCAGATTACAATCTAAAAGTTAAAGAAAAACCTCCAACAGAAAAATAATTAGATTCACTTTTAACAGTGCAAACTTTCAAAGTATTCAAATCATTTCAAGTCTTGTACAAAAAATATTGTAAGACCCCTGTAGCAAAAATGTAATCTGCAGGGACATCCTGTTCTTAACCAAAATCTTTGCATTTTGGTACAGATTCAACTTGCTCAGTGAGTTTCATCTTTTTTTTCCTCTTCTCCAAAAACAATCAGGTTCTTGGAAGCTATTGTGTCCCAGTAGTGAACAGTTTTTTGGGGGAGGGTTTGCTGATCATGCTTGCAGCCAAGCCTGAAGATGTGAACAGAAGCGATGTGCTGCTGGAAGCTCGTGTTATAAGCAGATGTAGAGCTCCGAATCCTGGGGGGAGGGGGGTTGGAGAGAGGAAGTGAGTTGCTAATCCCCATGCAATACCCTAGTATACCTACAGAGGGTGAATTTACCCTTACATTTTATGAATTTAGAGTGCAGGTAAGAAGGTTATATCTACTCATCAAGGGCATGAATATCATAATATCATATTGGTTTTGGGCTATTGATGCATTTTTAATTTTGTCTAATCCCAATGGATCACAGCGAAGGCTTGAATATTTCTGGCTAGATATTTGGCCACTTGTCAAACGGTGAAGTTTATTTAAATAATTGTTTTTTTTCCTGTATAGGTAACACATTTTTAAACATAGTCCATAAATGTTCAATAAGATAGAAGTCAATGTTTTAGGGAGGCCAATCAGGAAGCCTTTCCAGCACCAGTTTCACTGTGTGTTAAAGATTATGTAAAAAAAAAAAAAAAAAAAACAGTTCTGTGACCATATGAAACAGAAGCTACATCAATATAGACTGAGGGTGTGTCAACCGATAGACTCAGCACCTACACGCCTGGCTGCAATTTGGAGCTACCCACATGGACAAGCAAAAGGATCTTCTGGGGCATAGTTTTATATGCAGATTAGGTGAGGATTTCAAGGTGAAGAACAGAGAAAACCGAATTATTGCCTCAGTCCGATTGAATTCGGACTTCTGAAATGCATGTAGGCTATACACCTTAGTCTGGCTGAAGTCGAACCACACTGACCTACTCCTAATTGAGCTAACACACCCAGCTAATACGATTAGAAAGACGAATTTCTCTGCATGTATACCGCATCTCGGCTAAGTCGAGCTATTCCCAGGATGTGACGAGACTGCGGAAGTTGGAATAACATCGGTACTACAACACAACAGCAACGAGCGTAACACAAACAGTACATAAGTTACAAAACCTACTGTGCTGCAGCGTCTTTGTAATTCCACTTCTGTCAGCATTTGTTTACGTTAGGCTCATTTCCACTATCGGAACTTCAGGATAATTTAACCAGATCTTTTTCTGACGTGTAATCTGTTGGGCCGCTCCTCTTGGCCCTTTAAAAAATCAGCTAAAACATCCGCATATCACGACAGTTTCAGCAGCGAGTAGCGTCACTGATCATCGCAAAAAGGCGCCCAGATCAGCAAAAATAAGAGATCGACGAAGCAGTGCCTGGTGCCGGGTTTCTGTTTGCTGATAAACTGAATGCCAGCAACTCTTATTATTTTACAACGTTTGGCGACGTCTGCTCATCTGAGCCTGTATATATAATTTAGACCCTGTGTGGAGTAGAGGAAAATAATTCACAATGAATTTAAAATGGTGCCCTTAATTGTTGTCGTGTCTCGCATTATCATTCCGCCCAAGAAGTTCAAATGTATCATTAAATGTCTAAAATCAATATGACAATCATGCTCATGATGAGTTTATCTAGACTATTCACTGGTATTGTATGTCTCCCAAGCACTAACTCTTCTAAGTTGCTGGTTGAGTCTGTGAGCTCCGTGTTTTCAGTAACTAGATACGTACACTTGAGCTTGAGTCATTTTCAAGTGGGCCGTGGCTCCTTCTGGGCACAATCTCTCCTGCTCCAGATGGTTTGTTAATGGAAATGTTGTTCATTTTGTTCCTTGAAAGACAAGAAAAGTGTATAATGTTACATTTCTGGTGAATGATCTACATTAACCACAAAAACTATTAAAAGATTTACAATTGAAAAACATGCATGGTGATGTTTACCTACATGTGGGTTTTTTAAGTCAGGACACAGTTACATGTGATCACCTGGGTATTAAAATCATGTATACTGTAGAGGTCGAGGTACAATTTTTTGTTGTTGGTCATTTTGACTGAGGGGGTAAAAAATATCGGTCATAATAAATTTTTACCCAACAATTTTTTAAATAACATTCAGTAGTTCATTTTCATTCATTTTAGTTAATATTCAATCCAAACAAACTGACAGAGAATCCACATCGTGCCATCACACATAGAGCATATTAATAAGATGCATGTATGAATTATGAATATTTCACCTGCTGTGGCCTGAACGCAAGGAGTTGAACTGCGCTGTGCGTAATGGAGGCTGAAGCGCCCCTCTAGCCATAGTTTTGAAATCAGGGAAATTTTGAGATTTTAAATGAAGGCAACTAGACCTTTCTGGATGTGATGTGGTGTGTCCCCTACCAACGGCGCTCAAATGGAGGTAAGATGTTTGGCGATGTTGTATGTAAACGAGTTGATGCTGCTGATGATTGGTCTAAGTCGTGCACATTCCTTTTGTTTTTTTGGAAGGCCGTATATGCATGGAGTGGCTTCAACCTTTTTCTCGTAGGAGCTTGTTGTAGTTTGTAGGAGCATTTTAGCGCCGCTGGTAAGGGAGACACCACATCACATCCATGTATTCCACATACTTTACCAACAAAGTCAGTCAATTGAAGCTGGCTCCTGGGGAAACTTTGGTATCCTTTGATGTCAAGTCACTTTTTACTTGCATACTTATCTGATGCAGTGGAAACAGTCAGAAAACGCCTCCAAGAAGACAAACAGCTACAGCAAAGGACCAACCTCACTCCGGATCATATTTGCACCCTCCTAGATCTCTGCCTTTCCACCACATATTTTAAGTACAAGGACACTTCTAGGCAAAAACATGGATGTGCTATGGGATCCCCAGTTTCTCCGATTGTGGCTAATCTCTACATGGAAGAAGTGGAAAGCAGAGCATTGAACTCATATAGGGGTTTACAACCAAGTCATGGGTTTAGTTATGTGGATGACCCCTGGGTCAAAATCCAAGCCAAAGATGTGGAAGCCTTTACTGAACATATCAACTTGGTAGATCACAACATCAAGTTCACTCAAGAAGACGCTAAAGAAGACTTGGAAGGAGATGGCAGCGTTACCACAGAACCCGGAAACCTACACATACAGACCAATACCTACTTTTTGACTCACACCACCCACTGGAACATAAACTATCGGTCATCAGAACACTACAGCATAGAGCTGAACATGTCCCCACAAAGAGAGAAAGAAAGGACAAAAAACAAACATATAAAGAGGACACTTCTAACCTGTGGATACCCTAATTGGGCATATGTCAAAGCATCAAAAAAGTCAAGGAAACAGTCAACTCAGGCCAGTGTAGCGGAGGGGAAAAGGAGACGGAAAAACATAGTTATCCCATATGGGGCTGGAATCTTTCTAAGAAACTAAGAAGGATATTTTCCAAACATAACATACCAGTGCATTTTAAATCTGGACAAAACACCCAAACACAAGCTCAATATATGCGTAATATATGCAGTCCAGTGCAGTGAGGAATGTTCAGAGTTGTACATTGGAGAAACGATACAGCAACTACACAAAAGGATGGCTCAACACAGAAGAGCAAATTCATCAGGCCAAGACTCAGCAGTCCATCTACATCTAAAGGACACAGGTCACTCTTTTGAAGACAATAATGTACAAATTTTAGATTGAGAAGACAGATGGTTTGAGAGAGGAGTGAAAGAAGCCATCAATGTAAAACATATCAAACCAACCTTGAACAGAGGAGGTGGTTTGAGATTCCCCCTATCAAAAAAATACAAAGCAGCCTTGAGTTGCCTACTCAAGAAGTTTCACCAAAACTCACACATTGAGGCATGTGACCAAAACAGCGCATAGTTACATAACCAAGGTAGTTGGACCATTAACGACAACTACATCACCAAGATTGCTTCGTGCTTAGAAGCTTATGCAACCCTGATAGCCTCCTTAGGTATAACGATAGCCCCGTTAGTGAGCCTTAACCTTGGACTCATAAATCTGATACTCCAATCCAGTTTTCAGAACTGAAGAAGCCTCTTGGGTGAGAGACGAAACATATTCAAGACAACAAGAAAAGTCCAGTTGCCTTTTTTTAAACTCTCAAGAATATCCTCTGCATCCTTTACGGTCACACCAACTAACTACATGTCCTATTTTACCACATCCAGAAATCTCCTTTTTGGTCTTCTTCTCTGCCTCCTGCCTGGTGGCTCCAACCTCAGGATCCTTCTAGCGATACAGTCGTCTGTAACTCTACAACGCGCTTGTCAGCTTGCAGATAAAGAGATACATTGGGTACAGTGTCCAGGTCTGAGATGATGCTAAGATGTTTTTGTGGGAATCTTTTTTTGATCGATTCAGTTACCTGTACTCCGTGCGTAAAGTTGGAAATGTCTGCATATTTGCACCAAGTCATCAGAGGGGTGATTACTAATCTGTCAAAATGACCGACTGCCTTCAGATTTTTCCGTCAAATACGGAAAATGTCCTGTTAACACGACCTCTGGTATCCTATATACCACATTACCAAGTAAAATTCAACTTATATTGTTCAACACGGGGTACAGGCGTCTACCTACGGCATCCAAGACAAAGGGCAATCTTGGAAATTAGAACTGTAACAACTGACCTACCTGTATATAGGCCACATACTCATGCCTCGATTGTCCATCTGCGTTGCTGTAGATGTGGCTCCCTCTGCCAGATCTTTGAGAAAATGAAAGAGTTTTTCTGACTCTATGCACTGCTTCCTAAATGTGAAAAATGAAACATAAATGTTTATATCTTTATTTGCCCACTTTAGGCAAATTGCACACAAATTCAGATCCAAACCAAAATCACCTAAACTATTAAATGGGCGTGTCCACCCTTTTCCTTCCACTCAACTCTCCATAGATATGTTAGGAAACAGCACTGCGTGAACAATCATCTGCTTTAGTAATGGTCTTGTCTGTAGGGTGATAAAGTTAGAAGGTGTCAATGACTGTCTACTGGAGAACTATTAAGTGAACCCATCCCATTTCCCCATCTCTGTGTAGGTCATAAGATGGCCGAACATAACATCTCTGGATTGATCCTTTTTACTTTAACGCTCAGTAATATTCTAACTATTTGAGAAACTAAATTTGGGCTTTTAAATTGACATAATCCCTAAAATTAATGGAAATAAACTCCTAACATACATCAGTCTGTGTGCAATCAAAATATAGATGTATTGCTTTTTGAGCTGAATCTGTTAAATAAATTAACTTTTCTATCATATTCCAATTCACTGAGATGCACATGTATGTATGCACTAACTTAATTAACATTTCCGCTGCTGTTATTTGCACATCTGTTTTTCACAGTTTATATTCTGTTAACTTTTTGTAAATAACATACGTTTATTTTTTAATGCACAACTACACATGCACATTCTGTAAATATTTTATGTTTTTAAATGATCCTACTCAATTGCACATTCATATCTGAGTTTTTATTTTATTCACTTTATTTTTAATAACTTCACAGTACTTTGGTTTTTTATTGTTGTTCTTAATGTACATATATTATTCTGAATTTAGTTTTTATACTTCTCTGTTGTTCTTGTGTGAATCTAAATGCTTTTATCATGTGTCACTGTTACAGCTGAATTTCCCCATTGTGGGACAATAAAGGATTATTCTATTCTATTCTCTTCTATTCTATCTATGTTCATGAAATCCCATTTATACACATAAAATCCTATTATACACATTTAATTCACTGTTTCTGATTGCTGTTTATATTTTTTGATTGCACGTTCTCGTAAAGGAGGCAAGAAAGTTAATATATTGATGCTCTCACACCCTGGCTCCTCATGGCAGATCACTATTACAGAACAACAGAGATACTTACATGTGAGCCACAGACACGATGTTGCTGAACTTCGCCTGAGTTATCAAACAGGTTTTGGTGAGCAAAGACTCCAGGAATATCTCCAAAGCCCGAGCTGTTTGTGACAGCTTAGGAGAGGTCTTTTGTTTTAACACAACTTAATATGTTTGAGATGGTATTCATTCGTGTACAAGCACATTTCAATTAAAACAAGCACAACAAAATTAGAAAATGAATAGATCAACAATAAAACACAGAGAACTAATAAAAGAAACCTGTATACAAAACCGCCAAGGAAAGAAAACTGTCATCATACTAGTGAAAAAGCCCAGTGCATCACACTCAGTCAAAGCAGAGAAGTTATGAGAAGTGTCTCATCCTGGACAGATTTGACTTGAAATAGGAACATTGTTTAGTCCTGGTAAGAAAGCAAGCAGCTGCAATTTTCAAAACTTGCAGGGAATAAATTACAGACAGATCTAGGTCTGTGTACTAAGAATTATGGTAATAAAAGCATGTGGAGGTATAGGTGTGGTGTCACTTTCTCAAAATCTTGCTGTTATTCATGACCTTCACCTTAGTCATCAACCTCAGTGAGAACTACAGAACTACATAGTTTTAAATGTTAACAAAACTGAAAACAAGAGTTCTGGCAAAAAGACTCTAGGGGGCTAATATTTGTTCTGTAGCAACTGAACCGAGACAGAACTGGGTACTTGACTTGACAAATAGATTTGTAAATTCATTCACAACAGAGGTGGATAGAAACTAGTTTCATTTACTCAGTTACATATACTTGAGTATCTTTTTTTAAAATAATTTACTTTTAGAAGTAGTTTTCCTGCAAATTACTTTTTGCTTTTACCTGACTAATATCATTGTGAACTATCACTACTCTTACTTGTGTAAAATCTCGGTTTACTCCACCCACTGTGAGTAACTTCACTGTATGAAGAACAAACCTGTTTTGATCAAAAATGCACCCGACCCAGACACAAACTTACAGTGTATGTTGAACTGAGGCCTATTATTTCTACACAGGCTTTGTTGTTCTAAAATCATTTTTATCTGCTGATGCCTCTGTGCCATTTGGAGATCAAGAACTTACAGTAAGCACTATGCATAGTCATAGATATACATAGATACATAGAAGTATTTTACCCAGTTCTAGCATATTTAGATTACCTACTGTAATTATTGGTTTCATTAGTTTTATATCAAAAAAATTCAACTGGAAAAGTGTTTTTTGTCACCTGAATTTGTTCTTTTGTAATTATGTTATTTACTTGTATTAATTTTTTCATTACAGTCTTTAAAATACAACAGTTTGCACATAGAATAATATTTTCCTCCATCTGATGACATTGAAAAAAATATTTCAAGTATCGCTATTCTTACTTGAGTACAAATTCTGGGTATTCTACCCACCTTTGGTTTGCAACTAATGGAAGATATATTTTATTTTATGATTGCTGATTGTTGGCCACAGTGGTAGCAAAACCAATGAGAACAGTCTGGGAACAAATACGGAGCACACAACCAACAGGGGATGTTGATGAAAAATACTGGCCTGAGTGAATTCAGAAGCTGCCGTTTGACAAATAGGACAAAACCATTAACTGACAGTGTGCCTAACATCTCAGACGAGATAAAACAATGTTGTTGTTCACTGTAGCCATAGGTCAGTTACAGATATCAAGACTTACCAAACTTTATAAAAGTAAAAATAAAAACTGTGATGCTACAGTTTAAAGTCCTTTTGATTTTTAATGCCTCCGAAAGTAGCAAACTGACTGGGATTTCTCTGGCTATATAGCATACACCAAAGTAGCTAAATATTTTACAGAGTAAATTGTGGTTAAAGAGTGCTCCAAAATAAAAACCTGCTAATTTCCTTTGTTGGTTTTGGGGTCAATGACATCACAAGAGGCACATGAACTGAGCTGATCAGCTGACATAACTAACCACTGTGGCCAAAAAGCCGCTTTTGACAGATTTTGACACAGGTTTTGAAGCATTCAAATTGCAAAAGATTTGGTCTTAGTGTTTGATTGACGTTGAAGCCATAATTGATGCTGCTGTGTATGGGAAAACTGAAGCTAGCAGCGACGACTAAAATTATATTCTGTGGGACTTTAACCAGCACAGATCTGTTTAATTTCCTGTTTGAATTTTTCTTGCTGATTGTTTTACATGGATTTTTAGCACCGAAAATGTGTAAATTATGCGTTCTGCTTGTACAACCCTAATTTATTTACCAGTAGCCTAGAGCAGGAAGAGCAATGCATTCTGAAGTCAAACTTGTCTGAACAACTTCTCTCTTTCTGACTTTTAAGCAACAGGATTGTTTTTTTACTTCTTCCCAATGGAGTTGACGGGCATAAAGGTGATGGTACAAGCTGTACCCAAGCATCAAGTGTTCTCACATATGTCCTAAACATTTTCTTGGAGTCTTAAAAAAATAGAAGTAACAATTTCTCAAGGAAGAAAATATATATTAAAAAATGGAATAAAGAATACACAACATAAAAAATAAAAATAGATGTACTGAAAATAGGTTTGATCAGTTGCTTTGTGCTTTATGTGATGTCACCAAAGAAATATGGCAGTGTACATTTGTTTTAGCGTATATTTAACTACAATTAAAACTAACCACATACTAAATAATAGATAAAAATGCTAAAAAATTAACATGACATGGATTTATTTGGGTGAAGAACTATAGGCTTAGAGTGGGTTTGGCTAATACGAGTTTTGCCAGTAGTTTTAATACACGTATCGCCGAGCAGTTCATTTTGTGTCCTTTATTTGAGAATTTTCCTATTAAACTAATAACTTTTAAGCTCGTGGGAAGAAAATATAATATTAAGTACACCTCAGATCACGTCTAACACAGGTCAGGCAGCTTTTTACGCATTTGGACTACAACTCCCAGTGCTTAGACGGAAGGCAAGTCGATGCTCAGTTAAAGGACGTCTAAAAGTGAAGTAAAACTGACAAGTAGGTCAGTTTTCTTTTCTTTCTTTTTTTGCTACAACTTGAAGGATACCGATGATCACGGGAACAGCCATCGCTATCCTCCCAACCTCTGTGTCCTTTTGCATGATTTTTTTGATGCGACCCTATAAACAGCAACAAAGATTTTGTTTTGTTAAAAACAATCACTTTCATGTTGTAACGGTAAAAAAAAAAAAAAAAAGTTAAATAACTGCAACCGGTTTACAGGTTGAAAGTAAACTTTGTATCTGCAAGCATTTCTAAATGATTTCGTGCTTCTAAAACACAATAGTTATCCATTGATGATCAAATAAAGAGCACACAAATAGCCGTCGAAAGAAATTCGAAGCCTACACAGTGGGATTCCGTCTGCTAGCAATATTTCCGACAGTCCTTAAACGTCGCCTGAGCTCCTGTGCCATGCTTTGTGGGCTAGCTGCTAGCTCGTTTTGTTTGACTTTAAACAGCTTCCATTTGACACGCTGAGAGTTGTACTCACAGGAGGAAACCGTACGCTATATTTTTTCCTCTGTCCGGGCATTTTCGTAGCTGTAATCCCCGTTGTTTGGTCACGTTTTTCATGTTTTTACCGCAAAGCGCTGCAGCATCCATTTGTTTACTCTCAGTAGGTAGAAAAGAGATGAGGAAAATAGTGATGTCAACATTTGACCCCCAGAAAACACCATGACAACTGTCCGGTGATAATGAAAAACACGAGGTGGAATCAAAACTAAACTAAAATTATTATTATTATTATAGCTGTATAAAGTAAATAAAATGTTTGGATTACTTATTCTTTTTTTTTTGTTGAAGTCAAAATATTTAATTGTGAATTATTTAAATACCAAAAATGAAATCAGAAGATGGACGTTTTATTACTGAGAAAGAAAAATCTAGAAGCCAGGTGTATTTTATTTTTGAAGTATCAGCGTAAAGAGGACAGAATTCAAATCTACCACACTTTTGATTTTATCCTTAAACAATATTAAAAACTATGTGCAATTTTCTTTACACTTGACACTTACAATTGAAACCAGATGTTTACATACACCAAATAAAAAAAGTACACATTTTTTTATCACTGAAGGTAAATCAGACCAAACTTCTCTTGTTTTAGGTCAGTTTGAATTACCTAAATTATTTATATTTGCAAAATGCCACAATAATGGGAGAGAGAATATTTCAGAGATTTATTCAATAATTTCTTCAAAATCAGAAGTTTACATACTTAAGGATTACTATCTCTTCAAACAATTAGGGAAAGGCCAGTTGATGCCATGGCTGTGGAAGTTTCTAATAGGTTAATTGACTCATTTGAGTTAATCGGTTACAAGTCTATGTTCTGTGTCCCAGAGATGTACAAGTGTTGGTTCCAAATGTGCAAATGGACCCCAAAACAAAAGCCAAAAACCTTGTGAAGATGCTGGCTAAACCTGGTAAGTCGGTATCAATATCCACATGAAACTTGCCTTGGGCTGAAAGGCCACTCAGCGAGGAGGAAGCCATTACATTTAAACGAGAAGTATTTGACTGTATAATCAAAATATTCTCACATAAAACATCAAATAACAAAACATTGCAACCAATTAAATAAAAAAGATCCCTAGTATTGAAACACCAAAAAAAGCATGGTATAACACCAATTATCCAGTCATCAGTAAGGAATTGTCATCTAACAATTTATTTACACTGTTTATATAAATCATGTTTATGTAAAACATTAGAGAAGTAGATCAGTATTCTATTAAACAAAGTATTATTTTACCTATTACGAATTTCTTCATTTTTGTCACTCATAGATGTTTCACATAATCTAACAAATTTTAATATAAAAGATAAATACAATATATTACAAAAAGTAAACTATGAAAAGTAATTTTCAAAACAGGATTTCATTTATTAAGGGGGGGGACCCCTTTCAAAACAATCCTGTTCCTATGTAAAACTGGTTATGTCACCGCTGACAACATCTACCATCCATTTCAATTAACCTTCCATTGCTGTGAAGGCCCACTCTTCTTTGCCAAATTGTTTTTATTTGCCCACATGGAAGCATTTCTGAGCATGAACGACCTGTTTGAGATCATCTCTAAGCATCTCAATCACTTGTTAATTACAAAACCTTGTTTTGTCCGATGTGAATTTGCTGGTGTGCTTCAGATTATTATCCTGCAGGATAACACAATTGAGCTTGATCTTAAGATCACAAACTAATGACTGCTACACAGCAGAATTCCTGGTTCTATCAAGTATGGCTAATCTAATTAATAGTAAAACTCCCCATGACTGCAATTGCTACACTGATTTTTATAAATGGATTTAAAAAATAAAGAGCACTGCAAGATATATATACCCTACTTTTCCATTTTTTATATGTAAAAATGCAGTAAACCATGGATTTATTTTACTTCACTTCATAATCATGCACTACTTACCCTTAGTCTACCACATTAAAATTCCCACAAACTGTGTTTTAGTTTGTTGTACCAAAGCAAAATGGGAAATATTTCAAGGGGTGTGAATACTTTTGGACTATATAGAGCCTGTCCATTGCTACTACAAGATGACTCAGTCACATCAATATATTAAGTGAGACTTAGTAATCATCACATAATTTGTGATGGACCATCATTAAAGGATTACTCACCAAAAGTTAGTTTAGTAAGTGGAACCTACCATAATACTGGAAAAGACAAAAATGAAATAGAATAAATTATTTTGGGATTTTTGACATCCAGTTTTAATCAAAATGAATTCGCAGTGGTTAATGAAAACAGTGAATATAATATACTTTACGGCAAATACATTAATGGAGTTTAAAAAAATATTCACTCTCTCACAGCTTTGACTTAAACTATATACGTTGGTAAGATTGATGCGTGCCTTGGCTGCTGCTGTTGATCTGCTGCTACCGGCGCAGATGGCTCCCATGATGGCTTTTTCCTTACCTGACTCATCTGCACATGGCCCAATGTCCTTTTTTATGTCATTTTTATTGTTGTACTTAAGTGTTTGTGTGCATGGCAGTTGGGTTGGGGGGGGTATAACTGTGATCATGCTTTTAAATCTGAGGGTGAGGGATGGGAATATAGTTAATGTGGGGTCATTTTAATCTGTAAAGCACTTGAGTTGCAACTGTTGTATGAAAAGTGCTTTATAAATAAAGTTTGATATATTTGATTGAAATAGAACAACTAACCACAGCTTTTCTATTGTGGAAATATTTGTTTGCAGTTCCTAGTGATGGCCGTTGGGGGCAGTAGTGTCAGTGTTTACAGAATTAGGAGAGCTTGCTGCACGAGCTGGCTGCTGGTAGCGTGGAGGTGAAATTAGAGACACTCAGAGAGGAGGTCGCTGTAGTAGGTTTTTTTTCTCCCTCTAAAGTTATTAAAAGTCCCAAAGAACCAAACAAGGGCTTGTCGCGTTTATGGAGGCTAAGTACACACTCTGCGAAAACTGTTAAATGATATGAAAGTGTTAAATATCGCGGGAAAAAGCTTCTGACTCGGGCTCGCTGGCTTCTGCATGGTCCCAGGCTAGCTAACAGTTAGCTGCAGGAGCTTCTTGGCTAGCGGGCTAGCGAAGTCCAGCCCAAATTTTGTTTGCCTCGAGTTGATGTGGTCACCCCCAGAGCTGTTCACGACTTTTCTCTTTGCAAGGAAAACAAGAACCAAGAATCCACACTGGCTTTAACACCGTACGCTGTCAGGAAACCAGCAGGATGTCCACTGAGGTTGAGTGTAGCCAGGTTGACTCGGGTTTGACAGCGAGCAGCTCCAGCGGGGTGCAGGACAAAAACCAAAACAAGTCAGAGGGGGCTTATCTGCACAAAGAACAAGAGGAGCAGGGACAGAGAGGCTCGGAGAAACAGCAAGTTGACGACCACAAACAAGAGTCGACCAGGAGCCAAGCGGACACGCATAAGAAAAGCAAAGAAAACGATAAAGAAAACGAGCAGGGCTGTATCGCTGACTCGGCTGTCGAGGCGGCGAAGAAGAAAGTTGTGGAAGCCCCTCTACCGAGAGTCAATCCGTGGACAAAAAGAACCACGGGCAGAGTCCCCGTCAGTAACATCAACTCCAGCTCTCAAGAGACAGGTGAGCTGCTCCCATGTTTTCTCGCTTTTAAATGGGTGAAAGTTAATAACACGGTTCGCTGCAATGAGTCACATTGTAGAAGCTTGACAACAGAGAAACCCACCGTGAGATGTACTCTACAGGTCTGTCACATCTCAGCTGGACGCGTGTTTAGTAATATGAAATTAAACCATTTTGGTTTCAGCTAAGACAAGAAGTGGTGGTAGCAACATATTTGCCCCCTCCCCCCCTCCCCACCCGTACTCGGATTGCTCCTGAGCACCACGTGTTGATTACTGACAACTGCTACTTCTTTTGCTCCCAACGGCTAGCTATCTGTCATGTTGATCCAATATCAATAAGTATATCGGTGGCAACAGGACTGGACTGTTTGATTGTGAGGTGGGAGCTCAAGAGCTGCTCGATCCCAAATAAATATCGAGTTCAACTTCGAGCAGCTAGCTCGTCTCGGTGCTTGCGGCTAAGCCAGGCAGGCTAACAGCTCCTGCTGCTGCAAAGGCACGTTTCGCATGTCCAATGGCCTGGCAGCCTGCCGTTCCTCCCACCGGTCTGCTGTCAGTAGTGAGAGTACACGTATGTGAACAAGGTGCTTGAACAGGTGGATCTGTACACTGGGGCTGAAAATGAACGCATACTTTGTATGATACAGATATTTATAGTTAGAAAAGATCTACATTGATTTCATTCCGGAATAAACATCGAACTAAACAATCTCCATTTAGAAGAAGCTGCTTAAGTAGGTACAAAGAAAATTCGAACTTTAAATATATCCTTACATTAGTTATTTGTAGATCATTTTAATGTGCTCTCAGAAAAGATCTGGAATTTTAAAGAAATTAAGACAACCACCTGCACTTAAAACATCTGTTGACAAGGTGCTTGAGAAGCTGGTAAAGCAGATTAAGGCTGTAAAAAACAGTTTACTTTCGACTTACATCAGTTTATGTAAATGGGCTTAGAAAGCAACGAAGAAACTTTGTTGAACTTTATTGAAAAGTGCTTTATAAGTTCAATCCATTTACCATTTGTGAACAGCACTGGAACAGGTGGGAAGACAATGTAGGACTTTTAAATATCTATCTATCAAAAATATTCAGTGCTTCGCTATGTAAAAGTCAGGTTTGAAAATTGATTATATTTTTGTATAAAAACTTTTTACACACCATCCCACCATGACAACTTGAAAGTTTTTGTTTTGATAATTTTTTTTGCAAATATATTACAAATAAACTATAAAATCCCATGTACAAGTGTTCACAGCCTTTTCTTAATATTTTGTTGATGCACTTTTGGTCTTAAATCTTCCTGAATGTGGTATGACAAGCTAGCAAATCTATTTTTGGGCAGTTTCGCCCATTCCTCTTTGCAAAACCTCTCAAGCTCCATCAGGTTGAATGAGAAAAGTCAAAGCTCAATCATTTTGAGATCTCTCCAGACGTGTTGAATTGGATTCCAGTCTGAGCTCTGGCTGAGCCACTCGAGGACATTCAGTTTCCTAAAGCCACTACTTTGGTATCTTGGCTGTGTGCTTGAGATCTTGTTTAAACTGTCCATTCATCTGCACATTGGTGGATTTTTTCCCCCCTCTAACTAGTCTAAGCTTCTTTCACTGGAAAATCGCCCCACAGCATGATGCTGCCACCGCCATGCTTCCCCATAGGGATGGTATTGTCCCCGTGAGATGAGTGATGCCTGGTTTCCTCCAAATATGTCTGGTATTCATACCAAAGAGTTCAATCTATGTCTCATCTGACCAGAAAATGTTATTTCTCATGGTCTGAGAGTCCTCCAGGGGCATGGTGCACCTGAGCTCATTTTCAAGCTTCATAGCAAAGACTTTGAATGCATACGATTCCTTTAGTTGTTTATCTTTTACCATATATGCAAAAAAGTGAATAAAAAAAAAACTCATTATGGGTGTTGTGTGTAGAGTTGCGAGTGGAAAAATACATTAAATCCCTTGAGGAAAAAGTCTGTAACATAAAATGTAAACGAGTGAAGCACTGTGAATACTTCCTGGACCCAATATTTACTAAATAAAGACCCGAGGAGAACATTTTTAATTTAAAATGGAACAACGCTTGAGTTTCCATACGTATTCAATAACCTAAAAGATGAATACCTGAACATTTTTACATTGATTTATTTGTAGATGACTGCATTCGTTTTTTAGTTTGTCACAACTTGCATTTTTGTTAACTCATCGATTGTTTACATTTTTACCGGAGATTAACAGTAGTTCAGCTTTTATTTAACTTTAAGATTCTTTTACTTGTGGGAGGAGAGATTTTTCTGATCACAAAATGTAATTTTATGAATCTGTATTTAATTAAATTTAACATGCGATTTCGCTCGGGGTTTCCTTTAAAGATGCAATTAACTGATATTTATACATCCAATAGAAGAAGGTCTTTAGTCTCTCAGAATGATGGCTCTGTTTGTATCGGAGCTTCTTCTAAAACTGGATCCGGAAGTTTTTACTCACAGGTTGGGATCCAAGGGTTGACAGATTCGTGGGCACACACCTGCTGGAGATGCTATAGTGAAAGATTCTTTTAAACGAGCATTCGGGGAAATGGACTATATCAATTTTCTGTGTTGTGAACTTAAATATAGAATTTATAGTTCTACATAGTTTTTCTGTAATTTCAACTTTGAAGCGATTACTTTCTCCTGCTTGCTTCATCAGTGAACTCATCATGAGTCTTCATTTGCTTAGGTAACCTTTTTCTTTGCATCTGTTTGTTGTTTATGCAATAACGACCTCTGTGTGAAAGCAGCAATCTTCTGTCGCTGAATTCAAACCCCTCAGCTAAACGTGAGTTATGAATGTGTCAGAGCAGAGAGCAATCAGGGGGGAGCTAAATTTGAAGCGCCCATCTCTGGCACAGGCATCAGTTTACAAGTTTACAGGGTTACTGTACAACTAGCTCTGTGGGTGGACACTGACAGACTGGCTCAGGCATACACCCATTCACATGGAAGCCCGTGCCCGCCGTGTCTTATCAATACAACCATCCTCTGCTGAGCGATAGGAACTGTCAGGCAGCAGTGGGCCACTCCCAGCCTGCAGAGATGCAGCCGCAGACCGCTGCTGTGTGCTCTCTAAACACCCTAAACAAGTTCAGTCTTTCACTCCATTTGGGGGTTGTATAGTTATTTCTTCTGTTCTCACTAGAATTCCCTCTGCTCCCCAAACAGCACATAAGTGTGTGCAAGAGTGGATGACTTGACTTTTTAACCACGGCATTGAGCAACCGATTTCTACTCTTGTTAAATTGTTGATACTATCTACTTTGGACTTCTCCTGCTTGCCACACTTAATGATGTCTATTTCTATTATCGATCATCTGTGTGCAGATCAACAGAATGCTCTGAAAGTGGTCCGAGCCAGCAAGCCCAGAACGAGAAAATCCAGCAAGGTAATCTGTTTTCATCATTTACCTTTTTTACTTCTTTTTTTAAGGCTTCCACATTTTCCTCATTATATGTCCAAGCACTGTGTAATGTAGGATTGAGATAACATCTTCTCTAGATAAATATTGTCCCAAAAATGTTGAATAATTACTATATAATGTCTTTTTTTCTGCATAAATTGGTGTTTGATCAACACCTGTCAGAAAATGTCAGAAGCAATTATGAAAGTAGGGTTGATCCACTATTTTAACTTACAATAAAATTAAGCATTTTAGTCCTTCTGAGTCCTCTCATCTACATATCTATAATTTTAACTCCACATATTGACACACACAGAATGGGAAAATGCCATCTGCAGCTAAATGTCAGCTAGTTTAAACTGCTATCCTCTGGTTTTGTTTGATTTTCCAACTAGTTTTTCCACTACAGTTCTTCAAGGATAATCACCATAGAGTAATAGCGTAATGTAGGCATTAGGTCGTTTTCAACCTGTAGATGAATATATTTTATTAATCGTTCAGGGTAATTCTTCGGAGTCGATGTATTTGGCTTGTTTGATCTTTAACCCTTTATTTACTTTGTCATGTTAGACATCTTTGTGCTGTTTACTGCAGTTTACAGAGGCTTGCTTAAGAAAACTGAATGTCCCTTGCTGACACTCATGGTCCAAGGAACTGTTAGAAAAAGCAGGCATTAGCTTCAATCAGTGAAATGTTATCATCATGTCATTTTGATTCTTCAACCATCAGCTACGACATCTACACAGAAGAGTGTTATTAGCGCGTCCTGGTACTATATACAGATGTGGTTCTTTCGCTGACTGGAAAAATATTTTGTTTCCAACCGGCGCAGAATACCATTCGATTCCCGTCAGCAGCCGATTTCTCATTGGACCTTTAAATTAAATGGATCTGCTGATTCAAATATAAACACGCTGAAAAGGTAATCAGGTGGTTTTCGTTGGAAATTCCTAATAATCACTTAGTCAGCTTTATGGCCACATGTGAATACGTTTTAAATTAGTTTTCCCTCTGGGCTTTAATATCAAATAACTCCACACTGTTGATCTCTAAGGTTGTTTTAACACCTGATAGTCCGGTAGACTCCGTCCTATTGGGAACCAAAAGTGCACCATTGTTGATTCTTAAATTTTTTTTTAGCTGCTGTGGATCGCTTTCAGACTGCACCCTATCAAATGAACCAAACCTTTTGAGCAACATGTTTACCTCCTCGCCTGTGGTGGCACTGCACCATGAAGCACTGGACAAAGGGACACTTCCTGTTCTGTGCAATGTAAACAAACATTGGATTGTGAACATTGGGTTTTAGCATTGCTCTGTTGTCTTTACCAAATGTGCCACACAAATACATTGCAGCAATGGGCTAAGCATTAGCAGAGAACGAAGCAGAGTTTTTGTTGCGCAGTTGTTTCGATTGCATTTACCCAGAATGCCTTGTGCTATTGTCCACTTCCTGCTTTTGGAGTGTCCCCAGCCCCTTGGCATTGACATGTGCAATCAAACCGTACCAGAGTTCACTTCAACCAAGCCGAGGCCCTGGTTTTTAGGCGGAGTAGAGTTTGCTTCAGAGTTCGATTGCGGATTCACACCTCCCTGTACAAACCAGACTTTCTGGGCAAACAAATGAGTTTGATTAAAGTGGTCCAAACAGAGCTGGCGTGAAAACATGACCACAACAAGATGGTGGCATTTAAAGGACATCAGTTTTATTCAACTGTAGTAACCAAGTAGAAATTGGTTTTATACAGCTGTATTTATAAAGAGCAATAAGATTAAAGTGACATGATTACCCATAAAAATATAGTATTTTACATTTGTTCAGATATGTTGTAATTTTTTCAAACCTAGATATCAATATCAGTAAGTATCGTTTAAAAGTCACAGCATCCTTAAGAATATATTTTCTTGGTATCAGTTAGCTCTACATCCAGGCCCCACTGTAAAGGCTGCCTTTTGAGATACCCTGACCCTGAAGGATTGTGACTTATTATATTTTCTCTTTCCACATAGCTCAACAATGAAGTGCAACTGCACTCTGTATTCATTCAACCGTGATCTCTTATCAGTTTGTCAAAATTGACAAGATCCCCAGTGGTTGGCTGTGTCTCTGACTATTGCTGTTTGCGTTTCCTCCGCAGAAAGAGCACTGACCCCCTTTCCCTGCAGGCTGGACTCTACCTGCCCCGAGTCATGTTACATGTTGAAATAACTGCAAGTTGCTGGGTCAGCCTATGAATGCTGAAATGATGTTGCTTTTGTTTTCACAGTCCAGTGACTTCAGTGATATCACAAACTGGCCCACACCTGGAGAACTTGCTAAAGAGGTATGTCACATTGTGTGTGTGTGTGCGTGCTGAAAGTGTGTTTCAGGGTTCCTACACAATCCTAAAAAGCCTGGGAGTTTAGGGAGTTTGATTTGGTCGTTTTTCCAGGTCTCTTTAAGTTTTGGGGGGGAAAACTGAGTACCGTATTTTTCGGACTATATAGCCTTACTTTTTTCACATGCTTTGGACCCTGCGGCCTATAGAACGATGCGGCTAGTTTATAGATTTTTATTGGTTGACGTCCTCCGGGGGGGCACTATAGCAGAAGGGCAAAAGTGAGAGACGTGGGGAAAGATTATGCACCCGAAGAAGACACTAGTTTTGATTTTGAAGTGTTATTTTGCACATCATGCACACACCCTCATTTTGAAAAACACTTGAATAAATGTATATGATGCAGCATTTAGGTAAAAGGAAATCGAGCTGGCTGTCAAAAAAGGAACACGAGCTATTTGCATGTAAGCATGGCATCAACGAAATAATGGTGAGATGTTGGCTTTAGTGTTCAAGAGGAAATAAAGCATGTCTTGAATTTAAACTGTGTAAATATCTCATGTGACAACATGAAAATCTGTGGCTTATATTCAAGCTAGGCCTATATATGTAAAAAAAAATTTTTTTTGGCTGGATCGGCTTATATTCAGGTGCGGTCAAAAGTCTGAAAACTACGGTATATTCCAGACTATATTTATGGTCCATTTATAAAAAATATAATGGTTTTTGCATTCATTTATATTTAGATGATGTGCTTTGATTTGTCACATTTTTTAAATTTATTTTTAGCATATTAATCTTTTTAGTTTTTGATTTACAGAGGTGTAAATACACACACACACACATAAAAAACCAAGCAAATTATTGGCCTATTGAACCTCCTGGATCATGAATTTAAACTCCAGCTCTGGGGGTCCCGTTTATGAACCTTGCTTACGCACAAAACGGCATCTGAAAACTGCGCAAATCACTTTATGATTTGAGTTTAAAATAGCATTAAAGGCTGCATTTAGGCTATCACTTTCAGTATCCACATGAATATTGAAGTCCCCCACTATAATAACCCTATCAGTATTTAATACTAAATCAGATAAAAAATGTGAGATCTGATCCAAGAATTGAGAGTAAGGGCCTGGTGGACGATACAAAACCACAAACAAAAATGGTCTTAAGGTTTTGCAACTTGGAAGAGGAAATTTAAGGGTTAGATGTTCAAAAGAACTGTAGATATCAATTGGTCTGGGACTAATTAGTAAATCAGAACAGAAAATGGTTGCAACTCCTCCCCCTTGCCCAGTATTTCTAGGAATGTGAAAATTTAAATGACTGGAAGGAGTTGACTCATTTATACTGACATAATCCTCCTGCTGCAACCAGGTTTCTGTGAGACAAAGCAAATCAATGTGATTATCACAAATCAAGTCATTTACTAACAAAGTCTTTGAGGAGAGAGATCTTATGTTTAATAAACCACATTTAATAGACTTATTTTTCTGTTCAGTCAAAGTTGTATTTATTTTTATGAGATTTCCATAATTTGCTTTTGTTGGCTTAACTTTTAATCCATTTAATTTTGGCCGTGGGCAAGACACTGTTTCTATAGGGTAATGGGTAGGTAACAGTACAGAAGCAGCAGAGAGGTGGGTTAAACTACGACTCTGCTTCCTGGTCTGGACCCTGGGTTGTCAGTGTTTTGGAGGACTAATAAATTTGGCCATATTCCTAGAAAGAAGAGCTGCTCCATCCAAAGTGGGATGGATGCCGTCTCTCCGGATCAGACCAGGTTTTCCCCAAAATGTTCTCCAGTTATCAATGTAGCCAACATCGTTTGCAGGACACCACCTAGACAACCATTGATGGAATGACAGCATGCGGCTAAACATGTCGTTACTGGTCCGATCAGGCAGGGGACCAGAAAAGATTACCGAGCCCGACATTGTTTTGGCAAACTTACACACCGAAGCAATACTAATTTTAGTGACCTCCGATTGGCGTAATCGGGTGTCATTACCGCCAGCGTGAATAACAATCTTACTGTATTTACGCTTAGCCAGCAGTTTCAGGTTGGATTTGATGTCGCCCGTTCTGGCCCCTGGCAAACATTTGACTATGGTCAATGGTGTCTTTAATGCCACGTTTCTGACTATGGAGCTGCCAATTACCAGGGTCGGCTTCTCAGCGGGTGTGTTGCTGAGCTGGGAAAATCTGTTAGAAACGCGGACCGGTTGGTGGTGGCCCGGGGGCTGGGTCCTAGAACTATGCTTCCTACGTACAGTCACCCAGCCGGCCTGAGGTCCCGGCTGCGCGGGCTCTACCGGAGGACAGCTAGGGGGTTTTATCCTTGTTGGCTCCGGGCTGGCTAATGGGCTTCGGCTATCTGCTGGTTTTTCAACAGCGCGGAGCCGTGCTTCTAATTCTGATACCCTCGTCTCCAAAGCTACAAAAATATTACATTTATTACAGTTACCATTATCACTAAAGGAGGCAGGGAAGTAACTAAACATCTGACAGAGAGAGCAAGAGAGAAGAGTTAGAGACAGGAGAGAGAAGAGTAGCCATAGCCGCAATGAAGCTAAGCTAACTGAGCTAGCGAGACCTTACCACCCCAAGAAAAGCTGTGTGAAACACAAGGAGTTCCCAAAACGTAAAGTCACCACCACAAAACGTGTGTTTTAGTGAGCTTGTGTGTTAAAATAACTTCAGCCTCAGCACAGAGAAAATAAGATCAATTCTAGAGAGTCTGAATACCAAACAGCTTACAGAGAGCACAACAGTGACAACAGGAAATGACGCAATACGGCTTACCCCGTCACAGGCCAGCAAACTTTCCTCCACTCCTCTCCTGTCTCAGAGAGCTCACAGGAGGCGGAGCTTGTTATTTACTATTCCAATTTGTTTTATCGCTTATGCTGCTGCTTTTATAATTTTGATCTGTTTACTCTTGTTGTCTTTTTGTTGCACATTTTCTCACTGTTAACTATATTTTTGTATTTTATTGTGAATCACTTTGGTCGCCTTTGGCAATTAAAGCGCTAAATAGTTAAACATTGAAGGATTGAAATAAAACGTTTTTCCATGCCTCCACGTCACCCACAAGCACTACAATTTCAGCCTTTGGAAATGCGTTTCCTCAATCTCTCGGTTGCCATGATTACCCATGAAATGCCACAGATAAGCCTGCTTAAGACTACACAGAATATTCACATTGCACTTGGCACTGACTGTTTATGGCAGAAAGTAGGTTCTTAAGAGGCAGGGTATGATCCAAAATCACCTGAGCACAATTCTAAGGAGAGTGTGATTTATAAAGCGGAAACTCCATGCAGCTTTGTGTACTCGCACTCAAGTTTTTATAAATCGGAAAATGATTTGCGTTAGTAAACTATTTTTGCTGAGCTTAAGTACGGTTTAGTAAGGATTCTACGCAATGTTTTCTAAATGAGGCTCCTGGTTCCTAACCTGGGTCCAGTTTAAGAGGGGAAACTGCATTTAAATTCATGTTGTTTTTTTGGGACATATTTATTAACCAAATAGATGTTTCATGAATAAGTCTTGTAAACAGACCTTTTAAAATGTTTTAAAATTTAAGCTGATCTAAGATTGTCCAGATGCCCAAAAAACCTCTGAAAAGTCATGCTTTCTCTCGCTGTTTTGCAGGATGAATAAACCACCATGTTTGAAATGTTGTAGAAATGGTTTCTTTTGAATGGCTTCCTATGTCTTCCTCTGGACTTTTGGTTCAAACACCTCCCTGATTATTTTCAGTTGTTGGTGCAACCACTGAGCAATTACTTATGTTGTGTTCACTGATTGGTGAAAAAAAATCAGACATTTTGAGTTTTCAACTGCGTGGTCACTGTTCCGCCAATGAGGATTAAGCTCATTCTGGTCACCAATCAATTTCATGATGCACCTCTAACTATTGGTTGAAAAGGAGAACAGATTCCAGACTTTGCGACCTTTGCAGAGTCTTTCCACCTTTTTCTCTCTGTCCATTTTTCTGACTGATTATTGTGAGTAAAGGCTAAAAAAGAGAGTGGGAACAGACCAGTTGAGAAAGTGTAAATAAAAGCGCATGTCTCTGATTCAACAGCAGCAAAATGTCGTCGGCAACAATGGAAAGAAGCCTTCCTCTCGCAGAGAAAGGGACAAGAGAAGAGAGCGGCCAGACAGGAAATCAGAGAGCAGTCATGATGGAGGTGAGAGCAAGGAGAACCAGGAGGCTCATCTGGAACCAATGGAAGAACCCTCTAAAGGAGGAGAATCAAAACCAGGACAGGATTCAAGGAGCTCCAGCCTGAAGAAGAGAGGAGGTGAGGGTGAGTCTCTGTTTTTCTTTCTGTTTTTCCTTTATCTTTGTGATGCATGTTTTATGCTGGGCTAAATTAGGCTGTTGACAGCTGTAAGGTGTACAAGTTTAATATTTAACGTATGAATTTGTTTAGCTTCACATTCCCACCTAAAGAGAAGCTATTTCAGTGTTCTTATTGTAGATGCTGTCATGAGCCTTTAATTCCCCTTAGAGATTTAAATATGCATGTTTAATTTTCTTTCTGACCATGGGGGTTTTCCTGTAGAAAAGCATGTTATTAACTGTAATTTGTTTGTAATTACTTGATTGGTGCAGATTGGTGCATGCTTTGCTTTAATAATCACATCTTTTGGATTTCTTTTAATTGATAATCATCTTCAGACATCGAAGCAGAAGTAATTACAGGCACTCACCAATTGAGGCCTGTAGAGTGTACTTCAGCTTGAAATGGTCTAAAATGAGAACATGCTGGTTATGAGTGTGGATGGAAATGTATGAAATTTGATTGTGAATTTGTATACAATGCTTTAATTTGCTCTCAGTTAGGAAGTCACTTTAGGATATTTTATTTTGAATAGATTAGGAATGCTAATCAGTTCCAATAAGGAATTTATGTAATTCTCAAATGAGAACGTTTACATTTAATTTGCATTATATGGGTTTTCTAGTCAGTTTGAATTTTTGTGCTCCAGTTCTGAACAGAGGTAAAACTATCACCATCATTAGCCACCATTGGGGTGGGGAGCTCACATTAAGCCATATGCAACATGGAGGTCAACACGAAGGAGGAATGCATTATGGGATGGTGTATCAGTTTTGTGTAGTAACAAACCAAAACAACAGAATGCTGCTTTTGCTTCTAGTATACACTCTACCTGGATGAGGTGTTATAGCAAACCACATCACTGATCATTGACAAATAACTCATTAAATACAGAAGATTTCAGAGTGGTGAAAACTTGGAATTGCGCAAAGCCATGAGCTAACCATCCCCACAAGACGAATGGAGCTAAATACAGGGCCAACCTGGAAAAAGACCTGAATACTTCTGGAAGGCACTTGACTTTATTGTCCCTAACCATTAACACGTAGATTCTTCATTTCTCAATTTTTGTCATTAAATGCTAAACGTATCTGTAAACCTTTTTTATAGATTTTTCAGTCACTCCTTGAAATTGGGTTTGTAGAATAATCATAATTTGAAATCCTAATTAATGTGTCATAGAAAAGTGTTGGATTTTGGAGGGGGACAAAGATCTATCCGAAGCCCCTTTCAGATCATAGGTCCGTAGTAAACACAACCAAATCCTCCATTATGAATCATTTTGTTCTTTCATGTTGTATAAATTGATCTGTCAAGAAAACCTTGTGTGCTTTCACACTGTACTGGTGATTGTGGAGCCTAAGGGGTGTAGCTTAAAAATGGGCATCATTCACCAAGGGAATCCTTAAGGCTGTGGAGGGACTTCCAGAATGGAAGATCTCTGGTTGATGACTCCAGCAGCTGTATTTGCTTTGTACCGTACTAGTGTAACTTAAGAGTGATCAAATGATCAGGGTATCATTCTCTGCGATAGATCGCTGCTATTGCCGGGTTCAAAACACTGTGATGTAGGAACATATCACTCTGTTTTACATGGAGTGTTTTTTGTGAGATGTTCTTAGCAGTTTAAAAAAAAGAAGCTTTAAATCTCATTTGATCAGTGTTTATTATAATGTGATGTTTCTGTACAGAAAGATGTGTGTAGAAAAACCTAAAGGAGGGACACTTGCTAACCGGTCTTAGCTCAGTCAGTTGAATCTCAGTTGATCATTTTTCTTTTGTTTCCCAAGCCAAAAATCTTCAAGCTCTTGTTTTCGGTATGCAATCACGGCTAGGTAACAAACGTAAGTGGGTTTCTCTGCCACTGGAGGAAGTTCCCCGGGACGATACAGACAAGACATCTGGTGGGTGCCCAGCACAGTTGGACACAGAGCCCATCAGCGACTCGTCTGATCCCACATCGCCCAATCAAATGGTTCATGATAACAGAGCACATTATGACAGCCGGAGTAAGTGGCTAGGAGCTCACTTTCTTTCTTCCTTTTTTTTCTTCTCCAGCCTCTGTTTGCTTCTTTGCTGTGCAGCTTGTTGCTCTTTACCCTCTAACATAGTTCTTTGTTTACTCACCCTTTTTCCCCAACTGCTGCCTGTTTGTACGCTGATCTTTTTTCCGTTATGCATGACTAAATAAAAGCATGACCTCTGTGTTTCATCTTTGCATGTTTTTATTTTTTCATTGAATGAAAGAAAACATATTAAGATGTCACATTTGAGTTGAAAGATTTGTAGGATGTTTTTCTCAAAATTTGATCTTAGACAGCTGGTTGTGAACAAAAACCGAAGTTTCAATATTAGAAAGAATATTTCAGTGCTGCGTAAAAATATTCACACCCTTTTTTTCACATTTTGTCATGTTAAGATTTGTAGGATGTTTTTCTCAAAATTTGATCTTAAACAGCTGGTTGTGAACAAAAACCGAAGTTTCAATATTAGAACGAATATTTCAGAGTGCTGTGTAAAAATATTCACACCCTTTTTTTCACATTTTGTCATGTCAAGACCACAAATTTCAGTGTATTTAAGTAGGATTTTATGTAACAGACCAACACAAAGTAAACCATAACTGCATCGTCAACAGCTATTAGAACTCTACAAAGATGGCCTTTGTATAACAGTTGCAAGCAGACCGTAATCTCTGGGGTAAAAGGCCATTAGAAGTCTTGTTTGAAATGTGCCAGAGGCTTGAAAGGTATGGAGGACTATGGGGGTCATTGGAAAAGCAATTCAGCATTTTGACGATGAGTGCTTACTTGTGAATTAAAAATATAGATTGCTAAATATAATTTAAAATTCAACTATTAATCCATACAAAAAAAGACACATTTGAAAAGCATTTTGTAATTACACATTTTAAATTGAAATACTAAAGAGGAATAGCTAATTGTATTTATTATTTGATTATTAAATACTGTGATATTAAAAAAAATTTCAAATCCTATTTCAAAATGGAGAATTAAATAACACAATTAATAAATGAGATTGTAAATATCTTTTCAAACATTTAAAAAAAGTTATTCCCTTTTCTACATCCGTTTTCTCTTTCCGGCTCCCATTTTCAAATCCTTTTTGCAATTGGATTTCCTAAATGGTTTACCCTCTCCTTTTAGCATTTGAGTGACCCTCCTGGTCCCTGAGCACACTGAAAACTAAGTGCAACCAATCACAGCTGCTCCTCAAATGTAACCAGCTCTCTCATTGGTTAGACACGAGCTGTGCAGCTCAGCAAGGTCCACCCAAATGTTGCTGTCTAACCAATGAGAGAGCTGGTTATGAGAGAGAGTTATGTGTGGGAAACACTGGGCTGAGTCACTGTCCAGACCTAAATCCATTAGTGAATATTAGCAGGAGTTGAAAACTGATGTATATAGACTCCATCTATGACTGACCTTGACCTAACTTATAAAGAAGAATGGGCAAAAGTTTCTCTGTAGATGTCCAAAGCTGTTGGAGACATACTCTCAAAGCCCAACAGCTGGTTTTTGTGAGTACATACGCACACCATGCTTTTCAGATTTTTAGTTTCAAAGAATTTTAAAAGCGGTGTCATTTTGCCTTGTGTTATGTATTAGGGGTGTAACGGTACATGTATCCTTCGTGTTTTTTGGATACAGGCCGTTTGGTAAGGCACACGGAGGCATAACTGTATTGCACTTTAGCCAGCAATGCCTGCAACTCTGTAAACAAATACAATGCAGCGTCAGTGGTTGCTGTTAGCTACCACAGATTGTTACTGAGCCAAAAGACACCGCTTAGCTGTCCTTGTTGGTGCCGTTCGCTTAACATACCAATAAAGTATAAACAGACCGGACATCTGACTGTAATAATGTGTGTTAAAAATGTTTCTTCCAGGAATTAGTGAGTGATGTTTGCATTGTTTTGCAGCAACTGGAAACTGAACTGAAGGAACACCGCCCCCATCACAGTGTCCCACATAAATATTAAAATAACTTTTTAAAAATCTAATATCTTTTGTTTTCACGCATACGAAACGGTATAAAAAACCACATAAAAATAGAACACAGGAAACCAAGAGAAACTGCAGCTCCTCTGGGGAAAAAGGAACTCTGCAGTGGTGATTAAACCATACGACTAGCAGTGCGCTGTAATCCCTCCCACCTCACCTGTACAACCCACGCAACATCCTGTCAGCTGGCTCAGTTAACAGATTAACCCCTAAAGAACTGGTTACCATTGTTGACCACATTGGGGCAGTCTAAAATATTCATTTCATATCCCAGATTGTCTTGACTTTTGCAGAAAGCCAAAGTACTGATTTAGCAGTTTCCTAAAAAGATATGTAAACTTTTATTTTATATTTTATTATATAAATTTCTATGTTTTCCGAGAACTATTTTAAATGTCATTACACCAAAGCATTTTTTTTTTCACTTTCAAAACCAAGGGACTTACTGAACCGGGATTTTTGGCATACCGTTACACCTATGAATAAATAAATGTTACTATAGAAACAAACTTGACTACCCTTTTGACTCAGGAGGGCTTAACACAAATGCAGATCATGCTTCTCAGATTTTTGTATGCGAATTTTTTTTGAAATCATGAATCCTTTCAATACCACAGTTATGGTCCACTTTGTGTTGGTCTGTCTTATAAAATCCAAGTAAAATACACTGACGTGTGTGGCTTTATTGTGACAGAATATGAAAATCTGAGCATGAAGATATTTGTAAGACAGTTTTTTTTTCTTTTTATTAGGGCTGCACAATATATGACATTACTATCTGCGATATTAATATTGTGAACAGCTTCAGCAGCGGCCCATACTGGATGCAGATGCTGATGTCGATGCTGAAGGCCTTAGGAGTGTTAGAAGTAGGGCTGGGCAATTATCAGTTTTATCGATTAATTGAATTTTCTGTTTATGAAGATTTACATTTTTGGAAAATCTGTATTTTTCTTTTTTCTACCAGTGTCCTCCTTGAGTTTCCATTGTTTAGAGTGATGTCAACCCACTCAAGGCCTATTATCTTCTTTTACAAGCATGTTTAACAGCTTCTATTTAGTTAGGCTTTAAGTTTAAGTCAACTCCCAGAAGGGATGATTGAAATAAAAGCAAGTTTTTGAGAATATTTTGTCATTTGTAATCCCTTTTTAAAAAAGAGGGGAAATAAATGGATTAAAATCTGATTTAGTCTGAAACAAGTGCGATTTTATTTTTAATATGGCCCAGTCCTAGTTGGAAGCAACATTATGACACATTACAAAGAGAAGTGAGGAAAATGTGGAATTATGTCAAATATCGACATCACAATATTTTAAAAATACCACCCTTTCAAGATGTCCTAATATTGTTCAGCCCTACTTTTAATCTTACATTTCTATGAAGTTTATTCAGTTAGCTAAAGAACTACAATGAAACGAAATGATGGGTCAGAAGAATGTGCTTCCTTATAAACAGGTTGGAGAGCCGAGCCTCGGGACCATGGAGAGGATGGTGGCAGCATTCGGAGTGACGGTGGCACTGGTCGTGGAGGAATACGAGGCAGGGGGAAAGGTCGCGGACGAGGCAGAGGTCGGGGACGAGGTGGACATTTTTGCAATATTCATACTTAAAAATCCTGGCTCAGTTGACTTGTTTTCAGTTTGACATGTAGGAAATCACTTGTTTAGGTTTCTCATTGCAAGCATCTGGTCTTCCTTTTGAATGTAATACTGAGTGGTGTATTTGTATTTTTTATCTTGCTTCCTCAGGTCGGTACGAATACTCTCTGAATTATAGAGACACTCGCACATCTGATGGCTCAGTTCAGGTTCCCTCGGAGTTTGGTACCAACATGGTTTACTACTACGATGACGGCAACAAGGTCCAAATGTATACAGTGGATGAAAAGCTTCTGAAGGAATACATCAAGCGGCAAATGTAAGAATTTTAAAGCTTTATTTTTTCTTTCAGAAAACTGTGTTGGGTTTAGTTAAAGATGCTTTTTGAAGTCTTTGACTAAGAATTCCATGAAAACTTAATGAACCACACAAAGCTGTGCATTGTAAAGTGGAAGGAAACGGGCAGATATCCACAGCTCAGGTTGGAGAATCCTTTGAGAGGACAAGTGTTAGCTGTGATCTGGACAAAGCTGCCCTTCATGGAAGAGTGGGAAAAAGGAAAGCATTATTGACTTTGGCTCAGGAGTTAAGAGTTTGTCTTGTAACCGGAGGGTTGCCGGTTTGAGCCCTGCCCTGTCCGTCTCAGTCGTGGTGTCCTTGGGCAAGACATTTCACCCGCATTGCCTGGTGGACAGAGGGAGGGCCCGGTGGCGCAAGTGTTCGTGCAGCAGTTCGTTTTTGTGCCAGTCACAGCCCCAGGATACTGGGGCTGTACACTTAGTTTGCCATCACCCGTGTGTGATTGGGTGAATGACTAAATGTAGAGTGAAGCGCTTTGGGGTCCTCAGGGACTAAAGCGCTATAAAAGTACAGGCCATTTGCAATTGACCATTTAACAAAGCTTTGAGAATTTCCTCTTAAAGAAGGAAAGAAAGGACGTCCAAACAAGGTTCTCTGGTCAGACGAAAGCCAACACTGAAGACATCATCCCCACTGTAATACACAGCAGTGGTAGTTTGCTTCCCTGGAGAGGAAGGCTTTTTGGAGGCCTAAACGTGTCCAAAAACTCAACATTTTTGGCGGACGCGTCAGGTGTGTGAAATTTACGTAGTTTTTCCCTAACAGCGACAAGGAAGCTGGTCAGAGTACAGAGCAGTCAAATTCAAAAATACTTTATTGAAAAAATACTTTATTGATTGTTTAGCCTTTTTAAGTCCTTGGCTCTGATGCTGCTACCCCAACAGATGACTGAAGAGATTCCACTCCACAACAGATTTGTAGAAGATCTTGAAGCACATAAGCTTCCTCAGAAAGTACAGTCACATTTTTTAAATGTCCACAGTCAGAACTCGCTTTTTTGCCCCACTAATGTTTCACCTCGATTTCTGTGTCACTGAAATTCCTTTTTTCGCTCTCGTGGCCATTTTCACAAAGAATGCAAGGACTTCATGCATGTCAGAGGATGTGGTGTTACCAAATATAGTTAATTGAAGGCGTTTTTGTATGCAATAACTGTGAACAGGCACGTGTACCAACGTACACATTTATTTAACAACAGATTGCGAAGGAACATCGAGTGACCACTGCATATTTGATTAAATCGGATTTTGACTGTTCATACGATCATTCTAAATTTTATTCTTAGGATAGAATATAGGACAGTTTCTACAAATGTTTGATAAATAACGGCCCACGCCGAGAGACGTTGGAGTCAGGGATATGATCCTGCAGCCAAGTCTCAGTGAAATACATAATACTGCATTCCGGATACTCTGGCTGAGTCCTTGTAAGGCTTAGAGTTCATCCATTTTGTTAGCCAGTGATCTCACATTGCCCATTATGATCGATGGACGAAATGGTTTGATCTTCCCCCTTCTGTCTCTTTTTTTCTCCTGCTTTGCATCCACGCCTCCTCCTCCTCAACTCATCAGTGATTTGTGGCTTCAGTTGAGGTAGTATTTCAGCTTTGTTAATCAGCTGCTCCCAGCTGTAAACCACCTTGTTGCCACGCTTAACACATCATAACAAATGATCAAAAAGCAAAGACTAAGAGGAAAAATCCTTCCAACTTCACAGCATAAAAAACTGCAAAGATTAACGGCCCAGAAAATGCAACCTTTACTTTAGAAAACGGAAACCAAAGTCCGAAAAAACAAAACGCTTTATGTAGCCAACAGAGCCTCTCCAACATGTAGCCACCCAGAGCAGAGCAGAAGAATTATTCCTGGAAGAAGACAAGACTTGAGACTGTGGAGGTTCCCCTCTAAACATACTGCCAGAGCTGCAATGTTCAGTCCTCAGCCCACTTTCTTTTAGGTTTTAGATGTGTTTGCTCCAGCACACCTGATTCAAATGGTTACATTACCTCCTTAGCAGTCCATCCAGGTCTGATGAAGCCTGGTAATCATCTCATCCATTTAGGTAAGATGTGTGACAGCAGAGAAACACTGATCTGACCAAGTTTGAGCTGGAAAAAGCTTGGAAAAAAGAAGGATGGACGTGCAAACCTGGTAGAGACATACCCCAAAGAACTTTTAGCTGTAATTGGAACAAAAGATTCTTCTGCAAATTATAAAACACAGGGGTCAGAATACAAACCCACAAAAAGCATTAAAGTTTTTATTAGAAAATTATTTTTTAAATCTAAAACATGCATCCTTTCTTCAATTTACATCCTTTGTTTTGCTCTCTGACATAATTTCCCCAAAAAACCTCAAAAGTTGTGGATGTTTTAAAGACTTTTTTTCTGTTTATGTTTTTTGCGTTCAGTTGATAAATTTGACACTTCAGTTCTTACAATATTAGAATATTGCATTAACAAAATTAAAGAAATCTTTAATACAGAAATGTGGGCTTAATGAAAATTACCTGCTGAAAGGTTATTTTTGATGAGCCTCATCTGAACACATATTCTAATTTAATGCACATGACTGTAGATTATATTGAGCATAGTGCCTCAAATTTGTTGCATTCAAAAAGTAAAGTGATGATTAAAGTGAACAGTTGCTGTGTAAAGGATCTGTTGAGAGTCCTCTGGAATCAGCGCTGTAGAGTTCAACATGCAGTCATCAGTTCTGAGGCAGTTATTCGGCTTAGTTATTTGGCTCTTATTTCAGTTTGGCCTGCAGGGGGCAGTGTTCTCCTGGTGTCTTCTTGACAACCCTGGCCTCTTTAAAGATCTGACTCTGGCCAGTGGAGGTTGAGGGTGAGCTGAGCTCCTAAAAATAGGCCGAGTGCTTCTAAAGGGACAGGCGAGGAATTACATGCAGGCCTGAGAGAGAAATTGTAAGGTAAGAAACAGGGAGAGTGCTGCAGGGTGAGAGAAAGCCAGAGAAGGGGTGAGTGACAATAGTGAGAGGGGACATTCCTGTCCACTCCTTTCCCCATCTCTCTCTGTGCAATTCGGGCCGTTCACTCAGTCAGTGTTTTTCTTCATGAAACAGCCCTGTGCTTGCTTACTTTACTGCCTGAGGCTGAGCTCCACACAAATATTTGTGTGTCAGAGGGTGTGTGGCATGGTGACATGAAGTGGTGTGACAAGCAATAGACAGGGAGCTCTTAGGGGGGAGAGAGCAGTCTGCATTTGGTGCCATAGTCTGAATATTCATCATTTGCAATCTTTTCAGTTGAAAATATTCTAAAATCACTTCTTTTCAGCTTTTGAATGTCACTAAAGCATGTAATCAGAAATCTTCAACCAAAAAAATCCAAAAATAAAACACTTACATTTTTTGTCAAAATAAATTATACACTTTTTCTTTTTTTCGTGAAAAATTAATTTCATATTAAAACTTAAAAAATAACATTTAAGCCATGTATATGTCAATGAAATCAATTAACTTTAAGATAGTTTATACAAATAAAAATCTGAAAAGTGTGGCATTTATTTGTGTTCAGCCCCCTTTTACTCTGGTTTTCCTAACTAAAATCCAGTTCAACCAGCTGCCTTAACAATTTAAATATGTTTGAAAGTCCACCAGTGTTTCAATGTCACATGTGACATGCAAATTTCATTTTTATCATCCTTTCGTGTTGCCATTTGGATCTCTGTTGCCTCTATAAACACTCAAAGCATGAATAAAAACCATCCATTGTTTTTTGTTTGTTTTTTTGCAAAATTTTGCTGTCTGTAATCTTGTGACTTCTACAAGCCGTTTGAAAAAAAAGACTTATTGTGACATCCCAGTAAGCTGAATTTGCATATAACCGCTCCTCTGTCAAACCCCGCCCATCCATGATCAAACCCCACCCACAAACTTCATGCCATTCTCATGTGGCAAACCCGAACTAACAAGATGGGTGGACCTGGTCTGCAACCGCAAATTTCCATAAAAATGACCGAGCCCTCTAAAGAGTTCATTCTGAAAGGGACTGAAATTGTCAAGAATTAAGCTGCTGAGATCGCTTTGTGAGAGTGATTTTGTGGAAAGAACTTCATTAACATGTTTTATAGAGACCATATACCTATCATAACCTGTTTAAAAAGAGGCATAATATTACCCATTTAACTCTCAGTAATAGAACCTGCTGTTCTGTGAAGGACTCTCAGGTTTGTCAGAACATTAGTGAACAAATCATTTTATAGAGACCAAGGAACACAGCAAACCAAAGCTACGTTTTCTTATAAAGGACTTTCCCAAACCTTGAAACTTCTCACAGAGCATTATTCATTCCATCATCTGAAAATAGGAAGAGCATGACACAGCTGCAAACTTACTGAGGCATGGCAACCCACCTTAATTAGATGCAGCCATGAGGCCCATAGTAACTCTGCGGGAGGTGCAGAGATCTACTGCTCAGGGGGGAGAATTTGAGATTTGGATGGAGGTTCTCTTTTTAACAGGAGGACTAATAAGCATGCAAATAAAGCTACAATGGAAACACATTCATGTGTTGAAATGGCCCAGTCGAGACCGGATCCAAATCGATTTGAGAATTTGTGGCAGTTTTACAGACATACACAACCCAATCTGTGTGGGTTAGAATTGAATGGCACAGAAGAACAGGTATAGATGCTGGAGCTGGTAGAGACTTACCACAGAAGACATGCAGCTGACACTGCAATAAAAATTAGTTTGAAATATGAGGAGGATGTATACACACGGATGCCACCCTTTTAAGATTTTTGTTTGCAAAGAATTTTGAAAACATATATCATTGTCCTTCCCCTTCACTATTATACACCAATACAGACCATTGAAGTTTGTGGGTGTGTTGTAATTAAGTGTGAAAAACTTAAGGGTATGAATATCTTTGCAGTGTACTGTAGCTTTAATTTTTTATTTCTTTAATTCTCATAAAACATTACCCTTGAACTGAAGCCGTTTTTCCTTTTAAATGAGGAGTGGAAGAAATATGCGCTGATGCAGCAGATTCTGAAATAATCTGACTGGTGATTTCTATTTGGGCGTTGAAACATCATGACACATTTCTTCTACCCTATTACTTGGAACAGGGAGTTTGACCTGAAGAAGCAACAATTGATATGGTCTAATCAAAGGAAAATGAAAAATGTATGGTGACTAACTCTTTCATGCATTCTCCTTCAGTGAATACTACTTCAGCATCCACAACCTGGAGCGGGATTTCTTCCTGAGGAGAAAAATGGATGCACAGGGCTTCCTTCCCATTTCTCTCATTGCAAGCTTCCACAGAGTTCAGGCTCTTACCACTGATGTCAACCTCATTATGGAGGTAATATCCCACCCCGATATACGGGTCACACATGAGAATTTTTGAAATTGCTTTACATGTCTGTCAGTAATCTTGTCTTCATGTATTCTAAAACCTCGCAGGCTCTAAAAAACAGCACAGAAGTGGAGCTGGTGGACGACAGGATACGCTGTAAAATAGAACCGGACCGCTGGCCCATCCCCGCCCCTCCCATCGTGGGTTCCCCTCACACCGACTTCTCCCAGCTCATCAACTGCCCCGAATTCGTTCCTCGACAGAACCTAAACGCAACCAATGCTGGTCAGTATTCATCCACCTTTACATCCAAGGGAAGGAGTAAAAGTGAGATGCGGCACTCCAAACATTTTGTTGCCGATTCCTAAACGTTTGCAGAGCTCTGAACTTCTAGTAAATGGACTGGACTTCTATAGTGCTTTTTGTAGTCATACTGACCACTCAAAGCGCTTTACACTGAAGCCACATTCACCCTCAAAAACGCAGACACACTCATACACATCCCAGTAGGGGGCTTGGGGTTAAGTGCCTTGCCCAGGGACACATGTGACAGGGGGTAGGTGGAATTGAACCTACAACCCTCTGATTGCAAGACAACTACTTTACCTACTGAGCCACAGTTGCCTCTAGTTTCTTCTTAAAGACTACCCTAACAAAAACACTTCTATTAAAATAAAACAGATTTTTCTTTATTTAGATGCAGCCTTCACCTCAGTATGATGAGAAATTTAGAAGTACTGTAAAATCCTCAGGTTATGGGGTGGATGTATCTATAGAAAAGCCCAACTAAAAGCTTTAATCGTTCTTTCTTTGTAACTACATCGAAGGATTAAGCAACCTTTATGTCTTGAACAATTGTCATTTCTAATACAACCAGAGGCGACATCACCCTGTATGAGAAAGATCAGTTCATTAAACAGCTCTGAGGTTTCACAGGAATTCATTTAGATTTCAGAACAAAGGCAAAATAATGAAAGAGTTTGAATCATTAGTATCTCATATTAGCCTTTAGTGTGATTAGCACCATTGCTAACAGCAATCTCTCTGCTTTCTGTAGAGAGAGTGAGATTCCCAAAAGAGCCAGCATTTTTTTTCATCCAACAATATCCCATGATGGACAGAACTGGACTCAAACAAAAGGATAAAACAAAGCAGCAACCTTTTATGTAATGAGTTCAGCTTTCTGGTATCTGCTGACATGCTTCCATAGAAAATGCTGCTTCCTATGGTAGAAACTTCTTCTACCTTCTGTGCTTCATCTGACTTCATTGTTGAACATCTCACTGATAACTGATGTTTGTTTTCCTGCAGTAACAACTTCAGCACCGAAGAGTGTTGAAGTCACCTGGTAGCTTTTATTCACGGTACATTCAGGGATCAGGTAGTGTCTGACGGCCGAGCGTGAAATCCATAGATTCTGGGGACAAATCGGTTTTTGGGTGCATCTCTTCTTAAGTTCTATAAACAAACACAAAAAGTCTAAAATGAATAATAATAATAGTAAATGACCAACAGTTGCTCATCTATAGTTTTACAAATAGTCCTCTAGAACTTTGAAGAAGCAAAACCTACTCTTCTGCTTATTCTGACTTTCTCTACAATATGTTGCTGTCCTAAATATTCACTTGAGCAGAAAATGTGGATTAATTGAAGCTGGGAGTCGTCTCCATCTGTTGATCTTTTTACAGCAGTTATTCCTGTCCTTAAGTCACAGCTGTCCTCATAAATGAAATGCAAGGTTTTAGTTCTGAATTTATTTCTAGGTCCATATTTAAAGAACAAAACAGGCACTCTTTAGACCTGGGTGAATTATTAGGTTTAATCTTATTAAAGAAGCTCTTTTTAAAGGAGCTGTTTTTCAGGTTTCCCACTAAACAAAGCCCAGAATTATGATGAGTTATCTGGTCCTGATGTCATTAGAAATTGTAATGTAACAAATATTTATTCTAACTCAGCTGCATTATAGTTGGATTGCTCTGTTTTGGCATAAGTTGTGCATTTATATTAATATAAAATGTAGTGTTTACAAATCCCACTTTCAGACTAAAAACACTTCTACAAAGTTTTTACTGATGCTGAGAGTTTTGTCACTGGAAGGACTGGATGAAAAGAGGAAAAGATTAAAGATGTCAAAGTGTTGTAAATCGTAGAAAAGCATTAGTTGTAATTAATGTCCTCAGCATCTTCACTAGTGGTTTCAGTTTCATAAGTGGTTCTAAAGCTGTGCTGACAGCTTATTGTCTGATGTTTTGGGACTTTCAGCTACATTGCCTGTGAAGGAGCCCCTGCTTGAGTCAGCACAGCTTCAAGAATCAGCAGAACCCAGCTCCTCCAAACAGGACTCTCTCCCAGCCACAGACGACTCCAAAGACGCCCCTTCGTCTGACCCCAAGCCTGACTTTGACACATGGATCCAGGTGGAGAAACGGCACCGTCAGACCTCTGGAAAATCAAAGGCAGGTGCACAACGAAGATGAAGTCGGACAAATAAAGGCTTTAGAACAGCTTGTATGATAATAGCCAACAGTACAGAAGAAAATAGAAATCAATCTTTCCCTGGTCAATAGCTCGTCAAAGGGTTAAATCGATCTTTGGGAATATTAATAAGAATCTATTCAGAATCAGAGAATCGTTTTTGTTTGTTTTGTTGTTTTTTCCAACATAGTACTAGTCCTTTGTTATAATAAGACTTAAAAAAGCAATTGTAAATGTTCCTAATATATGGTATGGAGTGTCTTCACCATCTGGTGCAAAATCTATGTAAAGGACATTTATTTATCTTTGTCCAAACTATTCAAAATTTTAGATTAGTGCTCATTTCATTAAACTATATTATACTAATACTTTTCTATGAAGTGATCAAGAAAAATGTTACGGTGGGGGAATCTGCTTTTCATGACTAACTTCAATCTCTTGCATCTTTTATTCAGTCCTCTTCCCTTTCCCACCTCTCATCACATTTTCCATGTTTCTCTGTCTGTGATCACCTGTCATCTCCTCCTGTCCCCTTTATTCTGGTTGTGGCCGGCAGCATGATAGTGATGGCGTGTGTGCTGCTGGGCCCTCTTCTCCCTTAGAGCTCGAACCTGACCTCCTCTCCCCTGCAGTTGAGTACTTCTTTCAGTCATTCACTCATCTCACTTTGTCTTCTGCTCCTCCTTTCTTTAACCTCAAATTTGTTCATGTCTTTTTCATTTATCCTGTGGCTTAATTTATTTTGGCCTGAAAGTGTTTTAAGCCAAAATCCAGGAAAGGTTAAGTACCTCAGAAAAGTATTCACACCCTTTTGACCTTTTCCACGTCACTTTACATCCATAAACTTTACCATTGAAGTTTTATGTGACAATCTCCGAGTATAAACCTTGGTGTTCGGGAAGGCCTCAGAGGTTTGTTAGAGAACTAACAGCTTCATGACGACCAAGGAACACAGCAGACTAGTCAGGAAAGAGCCGATGGGGAATGTTTGTGTGACTATATTGATATAAAAAGAACTAAGGAATCACATTCACATAAGTAATCGCAGCCTTTGCCATGAAGCTTATTATTGAGCTCCGGTGCATCCTGTTCCCACTGCCCATTCTTGAGAGGTTTCTATGTCTTAATCTGAGTCCACCTGAGGTAAATTCAAACAGTTGGTCATGGTTTATAAAGGCACATACCTGTCTATGTAAAGTCAGAGGACAAGCCAAGGACACACAACAAACAAAGGATTCCTCCGTAGACCTCTGAGACAGGGTTGTGGTGTTGTTGTTTTTTGCACAAACTTGGGGAAAGGGACAGAAAAAATGAATGCATAGCACACTTTTTAGATTTTATTTGTGTAAAAGTTTGAAAAAAATCACATTATATTGATGCTTATGGTTGTAACATGATAAAAATGTATTAAAGTTCAGTGAATATGAATATTTTTGCAAGATGTACTTCTCATCTTTCAGTTCAGAAATGATCTTCTCACCTTAACTCAGTCTTTACTTAAATCTCCTCACATTCTCCAGGGAGAATCCAAGGCACCAACTCCTCGGAGCAGTCAGCCGCCTCCCCAGGCCGAACCAGACCAGGAGGAGCTGGACTTCATGTTTGATGAGGAAATGGAGCAGATGGCGCCCAGGAAGAACAAATTCACCGACTGGTCAGACGAGGACGACTCGGACTACGAGCTGGATGACCAAGATGTCAACAAGATCCTGATAGTCACCCAGACTCCTCCCTACCTTCGCAAGCACCCTGGCGGCGATCGCACGGGAAACCACGAGTCCCGAGCCAAGATCACCACTGATCTGGCCAAAGCCATCAACGATGGGCTGTACTACTACGAACAAGACCTGTGGAAGGGAGAAGAGCAGATTGAGTGTAGCAAGGTGAGATCACAAACAGACATTTAGCACATTTTTTTTCAGGTAGTCCAACCATAAGTTAAAACAGAAGGAAGAAAAAATGTCTTTTAAAGATTTCAGATATGCAGGAAATGCATTGTATTTTAAACGTAGAGAAATTAAAGAGGCTGGATGCTTTCACCTAAAGGTGGTACTGTCTTAGTATAATGCTATCCATCGTCTTCCACTTACACCTGCCTCCAATCTTATTAGCACCCCTGTTAAAGATGTGTAAAAACTTATATTGCAGTAGCATAATCACATAGATTTTATTAGAATCCAATTTTCAATTTGAGAACATTTATTTCCTTTGAACATATGTAATACATTAGGAAATAATTATTTTGCAATAAATCACTGGTTCTAAACTCATTGGCACCCCTACAATTTCTATAAAATAATGTAATTAACCTTTTTCCTTTTTTTACATATGTTACTTTTTGAAGTTGAACAGGGTTTGGGGGAGCTTCTAATAACTAATTAATGACATTCTAGCCACTGGCAGCTAGGCAGAATGAGGACATATATTTATCTTGGCACCACGAACAGACAGGGTGAGATTTGATGAGAACTTATTGTCTCCATAACAGCCGTTGTTCTATTTACCTGCCAATCATTTTTGTGAGAGGGTTACAGGAAAAAGCCTCGTCTTTCCAAGCGACACAAACCTAAACATGGAGTTTGGTAAACACTACAGGGGCTGGGTTGTTTGATCAGCTGAGTCTAAGATGGATATTGATATTAATACTGCTGTTGTGGCCAAAAACCAATATTTACCAATATTATATATATTCCCCTACACTTTTGACACCGTGTAAAAAAACACTGCCTACATCGCTTTTCTGCTTTATTTAAACACCCCCACAATCCCGTGCTGCATCATCACCGTCACATGAACGGACAAACACTACTTAACAACCCCCCCCTCCCTCTCCTGAAACGCCAACAGCAAAAAGATGGAAATAAACATACATTTGTTAATATTGGTTCCGTTTTACCTATCGGGCCGACACCGATATTTTAAAAAATGACTAACGTCGGCCGGTACTGATGCTGATATATTGTGCATTCCTATGTTTTACTACTTAAGGCCAAAAGAACAGAAAACTGTTATATTGCAATACCATGTCAAGACAAAACTATTTTCCACCTCAAACTGGAATTTTCTAATGATGGGTGGAGAACATGTGAAGTCAAATGTGATTAGCAGTTGGGAGATGCGAAGACAGGGTTTTGTTTTGTATGATTTCAAATGATGCTAAATGCAAAACATGCTGTATTCTGAACATTTTAGCTGACAGCTTTAACAAAATCCCTGTTGCCAGCTGATTAAAAATAAAGATAGTTTTTTTATTTGTTGAATTCTCCTTGGTGAAATCTCCCTCCATCCGGTACTTCTTTTTGATTAGCTGATCTCACGATGGTGTACGACGGAATGAAAATTTGCCTGTTATGTAGTTTGATTTTTAGCAGTTTTGGCCCCACTTTAACCATCTCTGGTCACATTATAAAAAATACTAATGAAATGCACAAAATCTCTGTGGGGTCACTTCAGTGTGCCTAAACTAATAAAGTTGTGCAAGTGAGTCATTAGCTGTTTTGCTGTGGTAGGGGTTAAAATCTCATCCGTTAGCATGTAGCCAAAATAACTCCACAAAAATAAGCCTCAGCTGCAAGCGCACTCTGTCACATGGCTACGGGTTCATTCGTTTTCAAATGGGATTATTCAGTATGAATTTCAACATTAATATAGGTTCTGAGCTGGATGTGTGTGTATGCCATAGAATGTGGATCTTTACGTTAACTCTGAGATCTCCAAAAGGTTTCCATCATTTCCAAATCCGATGTTCAATGAAGAAGTTGAAAGTTAAAAAGGATTAAAAAAAGACCAACTATGCTGGGATTTCTCACAGCTTTTAGGAATCGATGTGTGATAAGAAAACAACAGTTTTACTTTTGAAATCCTCCGTTTTTCCTCAGAAAAATAAATACAGAATAATAAAAGTAGCTTCTGTCGTCAGTAACAGAGTCCACACAAAATTCAATTCAAAAATACTTTATTGATCCCAGAAGGAAATTAGGTAAAGAGTGTTGTTACCAGGACCTGGTAGTGCTGAGCATGGTCTAATCACTGATCAGAAGAATTTCTGAATGGCCAGTCACCAAGCAGGGCCAACTGAACTAAAAATAGTGCAAAAGGTTGTATGAGGCATAAAAGTATTGATGAGTAGGTCTGCACAGAGCATTTAATTATATTTAAGTTTTTTCGTCTAATATGGCTAGTTATGGGGAAAGCATTCGCCCTTTCTTAAACAAGCATGTCTTCACTACTTGGTGTATCCCACTTTGTACCACTGCAGCCTCTTAAATAGCCCACCCATGTAGCCATCTTTTCCCCTATCTTTAAATAATACAATTCTTTATTTCACCATTCAGGTGTGGTTGTAAGCAGAACCCAGGACCTTGGTCCTCCAGAGTACCATGACATACTGTAAAGTTTTTCTGAGGCAGTGCAGTTGCACTTAGTGCTGTGTGAAGGGGGACTAAAATAACCTTTCCTGCTGCACAAGCCTTTCATGTATCAGACAGCTGCTTCCAGAGCTGAGTGACCCGGTTTTGGAGAAGCTGCTGCATCTGCAAAAACCGTGCACGTAAGCTCATCAGATATAGGTTACACAGCATGATGCAATAGGTAATTTTACTGGAACTCAACAGTATGCGCGTGTCTCTACTACATCGGGCCAGGTCGACAGGGACGTTTTCGGGGCCCTTTCAGGAACCAACAGAGTACCAGACTGGGGGTATGTACTCTGAAATGGCTCTGTAGAGTCGCTGGGCAAGAGCTGTGATTGAGTCACCCTGGTCGGTTGTAATTCAGAGGGAAATGAGCGTCAAACAACCGTCTGTGTGAAATAATTGGTTAGAGGAGAAGCAGTTTATAATACCATACCAAAAAGAAGCACAGCAACCATCCCTGCTACCTCTATGTGGATCTCTTGTTATTTCTGCTGCTGTGGGTGCCTTTTGCCGCTTGCTCACTGCCGAGAGTTGTGATACACGGACATCTTAACTAATTACTTAAAGCGCCACTTTTGTATGGAGACACGGCGGATTAGAGGAGCTGAGATTACCCAGATGAGGAAAGTCCGATCAAATTACCCTGAAATTCCAATAGTGGAAACTCGCCTATTGTAATTTATGAGTAGGAACAGAGTTGTACCTACTGCAGAACTTGATGGGATAAAATCAGCATTCAGTCATTTACAACAGTTGTGCCATTTCTGGAAGTATTCTCTATTGGCGGACTGTAATTACTTAAAAATAATCCTTAAACCATATTAGCAGCTTAAGACCTTCTGATTTCAAGCATGTCAATAAAAACTATTTAGTTTTAAAAAGGGAGGAACCCTAATTGGAAGAGCTCCCCTGCTTTGCTCTTGTACACAAAGAATAACATTCAAATATTACCCTGCTGATATGTATATTCAATATTCTTTCACCCCCAGTTTTGCATTAAACTGAAAATACTACACAGTGACCCTGCAGCTCTTGAAGAAGCATGAGGAGTTGTATGTGGAGGGAAGTGTTGAGTAAGAGATAAACTGAAGGGGAAATGAGTGCAAGAGCTCTTTGTTGACCTTTGATGGGGAACGGTTACTGCAGTCAGCTTCAAGACTAGACATAGTTTTAACCCAAATAAAATAAATAAAAAAACGAATAGAAGTGCATAAAATTGTGTACCTGATATCAAAATAAAAACAAGTACAGCAACTAAAAATAGTAGTGCACAGGTCAAACATTAGGTTGTTGGTTCTAAAAGCTACACCGATCAGATTTTTCTTACTGATTTCTGGTTTTCTTTTAGGCCTGACCTGCTGGTTCAGATTGCGATCGCAAGATTTTCCAGGTGTATGAATCAAAAAACATGTCCTCAACCTTTTGTTGATCTGTCATTATTTACACATCAAAAAGTATAATTAAGTACATGCTGTTGGTTCATGTGGGGACCAGCAACCTTTACCATCCCAAGAGTCATTTTTGCTTTGCCTTGCCAAATTAATTTTATCCAGAGTTAGACAGTTACACTACTCTTCATTAAAGCGCTGTGTATCCGTTTGTTCTAAATACTGACCATAGAAAATCGTTTTTTCTATGATTAAACCAAGAAACTAGTAATTTTTTATGTTTTTGGATTTTAGAATAAAGGAAAAATATCTTTAATAACTTTTGAAAGAGAATAATGTGCAAAAAATGCACAAAAAGGCTTTTTTTTCTTCTATATTTAAAGAAAATAAAAGGCACATTTTGTGACCTGATAAAAAATAACTTCACCACTATTTTAGTTCTGTTGTAGAAATGTAACACAGAAATTCCCTAAACACAAAGAAAGCTGCCAAAACAACACATTTCCATGAGCTTTATATTTAAAAATGTTGCTCAGTTTGTTATTGTTTTGGCCAAACTTATAAAGAGCCACATGTGGCTCTGCAGATGCCCTGGTCTGTGTTTATTAATGAATAGAAAGAATCATATTTGTCAGTATTTAATTCCAGCTGATGAAGGGAAAATTGGACACAATCCTTCTCAGATTGATTGGTGCATCTCTGCTAACAGCCAAACTTTGCCAGACTTTGTACTGTTTCATCACTTCAATTTGAATTGATTGATTGCATGTTTGATCTGTTCTGATTTTAACAATAACAAATGAAACACTAACCTCTGTAATACAAACTGCAGTAAATACAGCACATCATGTCTCAATAAATATGACTTGTGTTAAGTGTTCACCCAGTAAGTTTAAAAACATACTATCCCCTCATGGTTTTTGGGAGGTTTTAGCAGTGTCAGCTCATTTTGGGCTCAAAGGTTGTCAATAAAGCTTCCACACGTGGGAAATCCTACACCTGAACACACACACCAAGGCCAGCTGCAGGTCTTTTCACTATCGTACATCTGATGCTGACGTGTAAAGTTCACAGTCCATGCCACATCTGTTGTGTGTCACACTGGCCCACATGGCTGCAGCCGCTGGCATTATCAAGTGTTTGTACCCGCATGTTGTGCTGTTGTCAGCCCAGATAGGCTACGAGATTGCTGAGGAATCAGTTTTCTTAGAAGTAAAGGGTAATAAAGGAAGGAGTACACCCCGGAGTTGGTGTAAGTGCATTAATACTAGAAATGGGTTTATAGTTATAGTTGATGTGGTATCTGATTTATGCTGCAAAATGGATTTTTGACTTTCGGCCAATCACCAGCCAGGTCAGATCTAGCTCTGTATCATTAGATTTTTTTTGGCGCATCTTAGTCCAGAATGAAAGTGTTTTGATCAAAGACTGTAAAATAGGTGTATCAAAGTTACATTAGATGGTGGTGTTTCTGACCTTAAGTTCAAAGATAATTGTACCCCTCAATGAGGAGTAATATTGCACGATATTACAAAAACATGATCGGTTAATGCTTCAATAATATGACTTATATGGCAATACATTGTAGTTTCCTAATGTATCTACTACCTTACCCTTATGATCAAA